>CM076583.1:388663511-389050879 GCA_034641835.2 Pinus albicaulis
TCTCCATGAACTCGTCCATAGGCAAAGGAAGACAAATCATGGTCTTTTTGGCTAAGGCACGCACCAGAGAAGACCTTATCTCTCTACACTTTTCTACAATCCCATTGTCCATCTTGATTACATATGATTTCATTGGGTTCATGGTCTTAATATCAATCTTGACTAATTGTGGTTTCTGCTGCTAAAAACTATTGATTAAGATGATTCATTGCATCCTAGGGTTGACAAGATCACAACTATGCCATCTCCATGGGATCAAGTTTAATGATCACTTTTTTGAGGGAGGTTTTGTTGCTTGTTTTGGGACTCAAGAGGTTCTCTTGTGGCTTTCTCTCATCGGTATGATTAGAGAGGCCTATATTTATCTGTTCAAGAGTCGATTCTCTCTATACAAGAGACTTCGGATGGATTCTCCACACTCAGTACCAATAAGAGCATTGCTTGTTTATTCTAGCCTATTTGGGTTCTTGGTGGTGTGAATCCTAGGTGGACTCCTTTTCCTTGGAGTTAGAAGGCATAGATTCATGAGATAATGAAGTTTTCCCACATGGTTAGTAGGCACATCACCTCTGTGATTTTAGAGTTCGATTCACCTAGTTCAAACTATGGTCTCCTCAGGTTGGCTTGAGTAAGCCAAATCTCCATTGTGAAATTCTTCTCATCAACCTCTATAAATAAAAGAGGAATTACCACCCTCTATAAAGAAAGGAAGCCTTTCTTGGTTCCATCCCTTTGCTTGTTCCTAGTTTTTTGCGCTGTTACTTGTGCGTGGTTCAAAATTTCAACTGTTACCCCACAACAGAAATTCAATGAACACTAGCATAGCTGGGATCCCTTGTAACAAAGATGGTAAATGTGATGTAGTTATTTGTAATGCAATGGTGCTGATTATGATTATGTCTGATACTAGATGAGAAACATTAGGCATGGGATGAGTGGGGCATGTTAGGTGATGGGGTAAAATTCAGTCCAATATATATATATATATATATATATATATATATATATATATATATATATATATATATTTATTTATTTATTTAAAACTTTTCCTTTAATTTGCTGAAGTCCCTTTTGATTATGCATTTGGTTCCCAATGTAACCTTGGGGTGATTCAAATGGTCATTAACACCTAGGGTATAAGCCTTGGTTCCCTATGAGACCTTGCTTTGAAGGGGCATGTTAAAATTAACCTATGAGAGTATATATGCTTTCATTGTCCTTGGGATTTGGAGATCATGATATCAATAACATAGTTATGTTGTTGGTTAGAGCTTGTTAGGTGTGCAGGGTTATGTTATTTGTTTGATGTTTCATACTAAAGAGTTAGGGAAATGTTGCTAGCATTGGTTAATTGTTCTTGAGATATGATAATATAGATAATTTAATCTTAATAAATGTCCAAAAATAAATAGAAAAGTAGGTCAATGAGATTAAACTATTTATATTTTATTGAATTTATTAAAATATTAATTATCAATACTTATATTTTATTTGTTTTAATCATATTATATAAAATTAAATTTTAAATATATTGTGATTTTATACTTAATTAATAATTAAAATAATAAATATTAATATTTTAATTATTAAAAAAAAAATTGTTTCAAGATTTGTAAAATTTTGATGGCATGCCACATAAGATTTTGTAAAATTTTGATGGCATGGGTTGATTGAACATTAAAACTAATAAAAACCCAAAGTGTTTGAAGCCCCTGTTCGAAGACCCTGTTCAACTTCATTAAAGCAAATAAAAGCCCAAAGTGTTCGAAGCCCCTATTCAATTTCATTAAAACAAATAGAATCCCGAAGTGTAAGAAAGCCCCTGTTCGAAGACCCTGTTCGACTGTTCAGGAAGACGAAGATGAGGTTGAGGTACTCACTCTTCGACTCTTTAGGAAGACGAGGTTAAGGTACAGGAAGACGAGGTTGAGGTACTCGCTCTTTGACTGTTCAGGAAGATGAAGTTGAGGTACTCATTGTTCGACTGCTCAAGAGGACGAGGTTGAGGTTTTGAGGGCATGCCGAAGTCCCCAAAGTCGAACTTGACATCGAATGAAAGCCCAAACTAGAATTTGACACTGTAAGAAAGCCTAAGAAAAATTGTTGTTTGACTGTTCAAGAAGACAAGGTTGGGGTTTTGAGGCCATGCCAAAGTCCCCAAAGTCGAACTTGACATTGTATGAAATCCCAAGAACAAAGGAAAACTGGTTTTTCTTACCCAAACTGGATGTGCTGGTTATTTGGCGCCAAAGTTTTTGCTCTCGGGGCTAGGAATTTTTTCTATATAATTACAACTTTTATCATGGAATCTGCTTATATTGTATTGCGGGAGCTAGTGAAGACCTTGTGTTATAATTTGGCTCAGGATATCCAGGGGGTATATTCTCTTTTGCATTTGCTTTCCCTATCATCAATTTAAATTATTACTAGTGATTATTTATTCTACCTGTTTTTCCCTCAAGTCCTATATCTATTTCTCTAAGCTAGTTTTATGTACATATCCTGAAACAAAATCTTGGCTAGAAGAAAATAAACATCCATTATTTGGATTTCCAGCATTGGTAAGATTCAGTTGGGCAACTTGCAACAGTTATACCAAAAAGGGTGCTACAGTGTTCTGGTAAGTCACATGCCAAGATTTTTTAATGCATAAACTTAAGTTCGAAGTATAATGGAGGATAAAGGAAAATAGTTAGGACTGATTGAAATGCCACAGTTGGCTATGCTTAGTTTCACTTAAATATTTATAAGTTTCTCTATAACTTGATAACCTGATAAATCATGGATACCAGTCCCTATTGTAGCTACTTAGATTACATTCTATTTGTTTATATTTAAAATTTGACTTTCCTGTTTCTAGTGTTCAAGATTTGAGGCCTCTCTAGTGACTGGTTCTTATAATGGTCACATTTTCCTCCTTTTTTCCCTTGGGTGAAATGTGTCTTATATTTCATTACTAGAAAATAAAAGGTACATCAATAATCATGAATTTAAAGACACTACTTGTTGCGAATGTTGATGCAACATCCATAAATTCATTTTTGTAACAAACCTTATATGAGCTTTAATGTAACAAAGGTTATTTTCTATGCTTTAGGAGCTAGTAAAGTACTCATAAGAAGATCCACCTATTTCGGGAGCTATCATGTATTGCAGATCCACCTGTTTCGGGCTACAAAAACCCTCTTAGAATTCAACTACTAAATTAAAAGTACTCATAAGCTAGTGGTTTGTATTGCTTTGATCCTTGAACAACAACTTGTGAAAAATTGTTGTCTTGGAGCTGTCTAGAAATTTCAAGCCACATTCTTCATAAACATATAGTCCCTCCTTGTGCACATCTGAATGCTTCATCAAAACATATGTAAAAGTATTTTGATAGCCTTTTTAGCTGCAAAAGGAAATCCTTGGGGAAATATTTGTAGCCTTTTAGCTCCAAAACCATGGTCACCAAAATGACAGAGAGTATGTTAGAGACACAATGCCCTTAATAGATATTGGATGTATTGTGTACGATTAACCAAGTGATCACACCAAAATATATTTGATCTTAACTGTATTGTATGTTAGGATGGATGTGGCCTAAACTAGGCCTCAAGATAGACTTTTCTGAGTTGTTGTAGACGTAAATCCTTCTCTGTGGCCTAAAGCAGAAAGAGAATCTCCTTTTAGGACAAGTAACCACTCTGATTTCCTGCACTATATTTTGAGATCACTGTGGCTAGGGCAGGAGGTCCATTCATATTCGTAAGAATAGAAACTGCTAGCACATTTCACATTAATTTCTTGTGCAGCGATGTTGGAGGTTAAGTTAGTGGAAGAAAAGCAGTAATTTCATGAGAATATTCTTGGCATTTAACACTAGAATAAGTTTCCTCATATAATAATTCTTGGGATGCGATCTTGCTTGAGAAAGTAATCCTCTTTATAAGTTTGGATGATGTATTATAATCTTGAAAGTGGTGCAACATGGGTTCAAGCCTAGGTAGAGCTTATATTTTGTTGTCATGTTGGTATCACTGGGGATTTTAGCTACAATGAACATTTTTTGTTTACATGGAACAACACTTAGATGGAGCACACCCCCTCATTAGCATTCACTCAATTTCCTTAGAAATCCTACTTAGTGATACCCCCCTATCTCGGAGAAGAGCCAACCAAATGTAAGAGGAAGAGCTACTGAGGTGATAGTGGGTAGCCTTGCTACGTTACACAAGAATATGCTTGGGACTTTACACTTTGTGGATGCTAGAATTTGTTGTAGTAGACACCAAAAAAAAATTGTCACTCAAAAAAAGGGAAACCTTTTGATAAATAATATGACCACTATAAGAACCAGATGAAAGAATGTTAATGAAAATAATTGATAAATCAAAGAGAAACTCTGTCAAAAAAAATATGGAAAAATAATAGTTGTAACATGGCATATCATGATAAAACAAAATCTAATCTATAGACCTGAAACACAATTACATAAATAATTTCATAACAAGGTTGTCAAGTTGTAGGAAGGTTTAGATGTTGAACATTTATAACAGATCTTAACTCTAAAGGAGGCCATGAAATCTAGTATAATAGAGCTCGCATTCTCTCCTAATAGCTTACGCATCAAGATGGCTAGTGTTTAGTGATCTGTATCAAGTCTTGTGCTATAATCATAACTCGATTAAAGTTTAATCATAATTGTTCATTAAAACGACTTCTACATTCAGTACTTTATTTTCCATAATGACTTCAAAGTTGAAGAAGGCTAGGCTTCAAACATTTCAGGGTTCTCGTATGGTTATATTGCAACTCCTGAAATATGAAATATCTGGAGGTTTTTATTTTCTCTGTAAACAGTCCTAAAGTCGAACCTTTCCATTTTCAACAATTAGTACAGAATAAATGTAGGGTGATTTCTTAATAAAATGTTTGGCTAATGATAGTGAAGACCTTGTGGTATCCTACTTACTAGCTCTCGGAATCTTCTTATATTGTATTGTGGGAGCTAGTGAAGACGTTGTGGTATACTTTGGCTGAGGATATCCAGTGGGTATATTCTCTTTTGTATTTTCTTTCCCTATCACCAATTTCAATTGTCACTAGTGATTATTTATTCTTCCTCTTGTGCCCTCAAGTCCTATATATATTTCTCTAAGATAGTTTTCTATACATACCCTGAAACAAAAGCCTCGCTGGAAGAAAATAAACATCCAGTATATGGATTTCCAACATTGGTACGATTCAGTTGGGAAACTTGGAACAGTTATAGCAAAAAGGGTGCTACAGTGATATGGTAAGTCACATGCCAAGATTTTTTAATGCATAAACTTAAGTTTGAATTACAATGGAGGACAAAGGAGAATAGTTAGGACTCATTGAAATCCCATAGTTCGCTATGCTCAGTTTCACTTAAATATTTATAAGTTTTTATATAACTTGATAATTTGACAAATCATGGATGCGAGTCCCTGTTGTAGCTGCTTAGATTATGTTCTCTTTGTTTATATTTAAAATTTGGCTTTCCTGTTTCTAGTGTTCAAGATTTGAGGCCTCTCTAGTGACTGGTTCTTATAATGGTCATCTTTTCCCCTTTTTTTCCCTTGGATAAAATGTGTCCTATATTTCATTACTAGACAATAAAAGGTACATCAAGAATTATGAATTTAAAGACACTACCTGTTGTGACTGCTGATGCAACATCCATAAATTCATTTTTGTAACAAACATTATATAGGTTTTTAATGTAACAAAGGTTTTTTTCTATGTTTCGGGAGCTAGTAAAGTACTCATAAGCAGATCCACCTATTTCGGGAGCTATCTTGTATTGCAGATACAAATATTTCGGGCTGAAAAAACCTTATTAGAATTCAATTGTTGAATTAAAAGTACTCATAAGCTGGTGGTTTGTATTGCTTTGATCCTTGAACAACAGATTATGAAAAATTGTAGCCTTGGAGCTGTCTAGAAATTTCCAACCACATGCTTCATAAACATATAGTCCCTCCTTGTGCACATCTGAATGCTTCATCAAAACATATGTAAAATTTTTTCCACAGCCTTTTTAGTTGCAAAAGGAAATCCTTGGGGAAATATTTGTAGCCTTTGTATCTCCAAAACCATGGTCACCAAAACAACAGAGAGTATGTTAGAAACACAACGCCCTTAATAGAAACTGGCTATATTGTGTACGATTAACCAAGTGATTACACCAAAATATATTTGATCTTAACTGTATTGTATGTTAGGATGGATGTGGCCTAAACTAGGCCTCAAGATAGACTTTTCTGAGTTGGTGTAGAAGTAAATCCTTCTTTGTGGCCTAGAGCATAAAAAGAATCTCCTTCTAGGACAAGTAACCACTCCGATTTCCTCCACTATTTTTTTGAGATCACTGTGGCTAGGGCAGGAGGTGCATTCAAATTTGTAAGAATAGAAAATACTAGCACATTGGACATTAATTTCTTGTGAAACAATGTTGGAGGTTAAGTTAGTGGCAGAAGAGCAGTAATTTCATGAGAATATTCTTGACATTTAACACTAGAATAAGTTTCCTCATCTAATAATTCTTAGGCTGAGATATTAGTTGAGAAATTAATTCTCTTTATAAGGTTGGATGATGTATTAGACCCTTGAAAGTGGTGCAACATGGGTTCAAGCCTAGGTAGAGCTTATATTTTTTTGTCATGTTGGTATCATTGGGGAGTTTAGCTACAATGGACATTTTTTGTTTACATGGTACAACACTTAGATGGAGCACACCTCCTCATTAGCATTCACTCAATTTCCTTAGCAATCCTACTTAGGGATACCCCCCTTATCTCGGAGAAGAGCAAGCCAAATGTAAGAGGAAGAGCTACTGAGGTGACAGTGGGTAGCCTTGCTACGTTACAAAAGAATATGCTTGGGACTTTACGCTTTTTGGATGCTAGAATTTGTTGCACCAGACTCCAAAAACAAAAATTCACTCAAAAAAAGGGAATCCTTTTGATAAATAAGTTGACCACTATGAGCACCAGATAAAATATTGTTAATGAAAATAATTGATAAATCAAAGAGAATGTCTTTCAAAAACAATATGGAAAAAAAATAGTTGTAACATGCCATATCATGGTCAAACAAAATCTAATCTATAGATCTGAAACACAATTACATAAATCATTTCATAACAAGGTTTTCAAACTGTAGGAAGGTCCATATGTTGAACATTTATAACATATGTTAACTCTAAAGGAGGTCGTGACATCCAGCAAAATAGAGCTATCATTCTCTCCTAATAGCTTACGCATCAAGATGGCTAGTGTTTAGTGATTTGTATCAAGCCTTGTGCTATAATCATAGCTCCATTAATCTTATATGATAGGCCCAAAGCCCCTACATCTACTACAATAAGTTTCCTCATCTAATGACAGTTTTGGGTTTTCTTTGTATTTACATAATATGAATTTCTGCTAATGAATGTTTTAATGTTGTCTTTGCTAAAATAAATGTTGTTTAAAGTAGTTTTTAATATTTTATGCTTTCAAATGTATTTATATTTTTCCAGTGCACAGAAATTAAGAAAAATTTTCCTCTTATTTTGCATAAAAAAATGAAATTACAGCAATTCAAGCTTGCAATTTAACAAAAAATTGAATAAATCTAGCTAAGAGTGTTTGGTTTGTGTAATATCCCTAATATGCACAAAATTTTAGATAAAGAAGTGGTTTTGTGTTTATGTAAATAATCAAACACTAAACATAGCAATCAATTCCTTATGGAGTCAAGAAGATGTATTGAATAAAATCAAATAGGGAGGACAAAAGTATCCTATTCCTACTACTAAAATTTTATCAAGATAAAACTGAAAGCAAGTAAAGTCTATGAAAATTATAGATTCATAACTTCTTGGAAAAGACAAAAGAGATGTTTCCAAAACACTTGATTTTGTTTATTATGAAGGGACTACAGGATGAAGACACTCCTTGGCACATCTAAACATAGAATAATTCTCCAATATCCCTTGATCCTCCTTTGCAAAATATGATAGATACAATCACAACGCTGCAATCTCAAATCCAACTACCATAATTTTCTCAGTGCTAGCTCTCAATGCCACCTACAAGAGAAAATATACTTGTATATTAATGTGGATAATTTTCCTTTTTAATGCACTTTTTTCATGCCTGAAAAAGGCCCTAAAATTATTTTAAGGAGAGAATCCCCTAGTTTCAGAGTATGAATAATTGACGATAAAAAATAGGATGATGGGCTAGGATAATTTTAGGAAGGAATCACTTAGAAATAAAAATTAAAGTCAACCATGTCACAATTAGTAACCTCCTAATATTAGGAAGGAAAATGCTAAGAAATAGCAATTAAGGACAACCATGTCACAATTAGCTACCTCCTCACATGCTAATTATTTGAATCTCAAAAATCAGTAAGTGGCTTCCCAAGAGGGTGAGTAGGGTTTTAGAATTAGAATGCTTAGACATTTTTCCTTATGATTGTGAAATCTAGCTCTTGTGCCCTCTGACTCCGAGTGATTTTTGGCCATTTATATTTCTGTAGCATATTTTGGTTTTAATTTTGTGAGTTAGAGTCTGTTGCAATTAGTCTGCAGAATTTGAGATATTGGTGAATTGGATCCATTGCACTCCTGATTGTGCCCAATTGTGAGTGTATTAACCCCAAAAAGGTGAGCTTGTTTTGGATTTGATCAGATAGATAGTAATGATATTAACTTTCGATATTCCAGTAATCATATATACATTTTACTTACTTTGCACATCTCTTGATGCTCTGGTTAGGGAAAATAATAAATATCCATAAGGATAACAACATTCTACTAATTGGTTTCATAGCTTAAACCTGTTAGGCAGTGAAAACATATTCAATGGATTGTTCATTTCTGCAATGGTAATATATTGCAGGAAGAAACAGGGGCACTTACCTGAACCTCGTTTTGAGATCCAGTTTGAACTTTGACATGTTGCTTCAAAGTGTCATGCTTGAGAATAGAACCTATTGAGAAAAATATTTTCTTCTTTTTAATAAATACAGATGATCTCAGAGAACGAATTATGGTATCTAACCTCAAGAAGCCTTCAAGAGGTCCACAAAAGATAGTGGGCACTGTCTTGCAGACCTAAATAGTCAGATCAATTCAAATTTTACCCTCAACACTCTACAACAACACAAGCTGCTCCATTTTGTAAGGTTATTACAAGGCTACCATTATAGGGTATAGCATAGATAGGGTGAATCCATTCTAATTAAAATTCTAGGTTATTGCAAGGCTATTGGGTGAATCCATTGAGGGTCAAGGTTTTCACGTGGAAGGAGGGACCAAGATGCTAGACCTCATCTCCCCTTTGCCAATGCCAAGTGTTTGTCAAATCCATTTGTTGGACAAAGAATTAGCAATGGTTCCTTCAGTAAGGAATCAATTTCATTCAAATTTGACCCAGTGGTTGGATAATTCTCCTCAAGAGGGATCTTTCATTGCAAAATCCACAGATTGTATCAATGTTCTAGACTAGATGAGGATGTGATAATCTCCTAGAATCTAATCCCCTTTTCTAATCCAACATGCATAGCTAACAAAGATACAATTGTAATCTTGATCGAACACTCTGGAAGTAAAATCAGGGGCAAGATATCTACTTTATTGCAACATTTATTCAATAGATCTAGCAAAGATTTCATCTAAGGGTTTGAGCAGGTATAAATTACCTTTGAAGTTTTAATCCTTTGTTTTATTCTAGATCTGAATTTATAAATAATGATCAATTTTATACGGTAAAAATAGAAATTCATAGCTATTAGAGAGTAGATTTTATTGTTGAAATAAATTTCTGGGTTTTGACCCTAGGGAGAATCAATCCCTTTCAATTGCATGTAGTTTACAAATAGCTAAAAACTTCGTTTTTACTTGCAGATCTTAACTTCATTTGGATATTTTTATAGATATTAACTTGATGCTCAGGGTTCCCCACCCATAGATCTATTGATCTAGTGTGTTTTGAGTCTTGACACATGTGGGTGGCCTCCAAGGGAACTTTTGCTTGTCAATTTTCTGTAACTTTTCCACTTTTGGAGGTCTGAAAAGTGTAAGACAACAACATATTTGTCCACTCTTAGTAACTTATAAAAAGGCAACTCAAGGAACTTTTCTTATGTTTGGTAGGGGAATTCTATCACTCACCTTTTGGTGTTATAATAGGTTATTTCTAAAGGTTTGAGTAGATAATAGGAAATCATGTTGATTTCTCCCTAGCAATTTCAGAATGGTAGCCTTGCAATTATAGATTCAAGTTTGCAAGGATACCATTATAGGTTATAGCATAGATTCAATTAAAATTTTATTTGGGTTGTAGAATTCTCATTAGAGTTGCAGTCCAGCCATGGAATGTGCCTCTCTATTTTTTGCAAACAAATGGGGTATGAAAGTGCTCCGAAATCAACAATGCCTTATGGGGGGGATTTAATAGAACCATTATGTAAAAAAAAAATATCATACCATGATTCCATAATGATGATAAACATATTATACCGTGACGATGAAAATAGGGCATTGCATGACAAAAAGATAAGCATACCCTGCGGTATATTGTGCATGGCATTCATTCTTCCAGACTTATTTCACCGAATGGATTACTCATCTTAAATGCCACTAAAATATTTACGCACCAACAATGCAATAAGGAAAAAATGATTAACAATTTTTTAATTTTGTTGCGGACTCAAGTTAAATGGCCACTAACTTTTAAGTTTAAAAAGTGCATACATATTCATTGTAGCTTTAGACAACCCTGTGATTAGATCCACCTTTACTATACCACCAATACCATTAGGTTCAGGCTTGTGAATTTCCCCTTCACTTATGGAAGGAAGACGTTGTGGGAGAAATCAGCAACCCTCTGTGCAGATATCTAGGCTCATATAGCAGAAACAGGGGAGGTTAATTCACGTGTGCTAGATTGTGTTGGACTAAGCTCAAATAACAATTTGTTGGACATAATCATTTCTATCTCGAGGGCTTCCCATGGACTCAAAATATGGACTATTATAACATCACTTTCAAGTGCAAGATCTGCAATGGCTTAGGCCATTTTATGGAAATTTGCCCCAAAAGAATCCCTAAACTTGAAGTACAAAATATGTTCCTCCAACTGTTGGATGCACTTCTATGAGGGGATTGACATAGATCTTTTTATAAGAAGATCTGATGATTAAAGTTTAGAATTATATGCCTTATCAATATTGGCAGATAATTCATCTATTTTCACTGTGTCTCAAATTCTAATGATAATTTTTGTTCCTTTTATAGATGTAGTTCCTCCAACTTCACATACATAGTCTTGAATCTACTTTCCCCTTTGATGGCTGATTCCATTAGATGTTGAAGGAGAATTGTCCAATAATGGTTTGAAGATTTGATTTGAAGCCACTATGAGTTATTGAGCCCAACTCTGACATATTCCGAAACTGGAATTCTAATAGTTCCATGCTTGATGGAAACTTGGATACATTCCTTGTGATTGCATTCCTTCTCTTGGAAATTATACCTATAAAACCCCATAACTGGTCTGCTTGGTTGGTTTATGCAGCTCTGTTCTTGTTTTTATAACCCTATCACCATTAGAAACACAAATAACAAAGCCAAAAAACAGCCACAGTGACTTCTATTTTACCAAAAACAAGATAAGTGTAATGGCATTGATACAGAACGAAGTTGCAAATGTCCAATACATTGTCACCACTGCTCTTCATGATACCCAACAAAATATCTCCAAAGTCACCTCATGATGGCATCAATGCATCATTGTCTCCAATAATATCTCCAAGGCCAACTTCAAGATGTATATCAATTTTTCTCCAAGAAACTTCAAAGAGTTGCTCCAATGTCTTGTCCAAGTTTAGTCTTCACAAGGCTTCGACACTTAGATCAAGGAATGTCCCATAATATATATTCAAGGTATCTTCAAATATTTTCTTTGGAGATGACTATTCCAAGTGATTTATAGTGTTGCTACTCCAAAAAGAACTTCAACCATTTCTTTTTTTTATTCCAAGACTACTTCATGAGGGATTTTGAAGATGCCCTTATAAAAAAAGGTTTGCTATAGAACTAAGCCTTTTAAAGGCTAAGTACCCACTGGTCAAAGTATAGTCTGAGTTTCCTTTGGTGACTGTCAACTTCGATACTTCAATCCAAGCTTCATTACTTCAGCCCTATCAGAGAGTATAAGTGTTAAGCCTTCTTGTCAACCCAAATCATGTTTCTTCCACAGTCCAAGGTGAGTGACTATACACAAGTCTTCACTATAGTAGCAACAAACTTCTGTAATGAAAAGCTACAATATTAGGTGCAGATCTACAATATTACTATGGGTGATTTTTCTTTGAGTTCTACACCCACAAGAAACACACACCTCTCTACCGCCGTAATGGAGGAAGCCTTAATCAAAGACAAACGGTCTAAACCCTTTTCAAATGTGACTGTCTTATTGAGCCTGCAATTCCGAGCTGTAGTGAGCCTTCAGGTGGGTTTTCAACCTACGGCTTGAAGAGAGAGCCTTAGACTAGGCCTCTTGTCCTTTAAATAGTCCTCCATAGTTCTGTCCACAGGTTAGTTCTGCAATGACTGTTCTGTTTAAGCCTTTCTAGCAAGTCCGAGCTTGAACCTTAACATTGAAAATGCCTACAAAACCTTCTTTCCTTGGCCTCCTTTGAACTCTTCTCTGCGTTTATGCCTGCACAATAATGTTCCACTAGTCTAGGACTTGGTTTGAGCTCAAGTGATGACTGCTCTTAAGGTTTCCAATTAGTAATGTATGTCTCCACAATCAACTGTCTGAGGTTTTCTTAGGATTTTTCAACACTACTTCCTCTGTTATGATGTTTTTAACCCTTAAAATAGATTTAACCCATACAATACACTTCTCCTCAGCCTTAGTTCACCTTCTGTGATTATTCTCTGAAATCTTGACCGAAATAAAATGAATAAAATGAAGAGCACGAATTTCTATTTATACTAGTTTGAAATTTGATGAAGAGACACGTCCCTTGGATGACATGTCAAGCCTACACAAGTCGGCTTAGGTCGGTTTAATGTTACAGTTAATTTCCTTAAATTAAAAAATCAATATCTCCCAAAATATTCAGAGTTTTGGGGCAAGTAAGGGCTCGTTAGAAAGGGTAAAATATACTCTACATGATGGTATAGGATCCATTTTTAAAGGTTGCCTCTAAGCTAGTGAAAAACATTTCTCTTTGTGACTGCCCTTGAATTATTTAGTGTAGAAAATGATTAGTATAGTATGGCTTATTTGTTTGGCTTCTCCATTGTTTGTCTTCTCCATTATTTGGCTTCTTCATCATAATAGGAACATGTAGGAAATCCATGTCATCATGATAATGTCTAGCAATGAGTGCATCACCCATGTCATCACATAATGGTGTAGTTATATGTTATAGTGCAGCATTATTAGGATAAATCCAAAAATAGCTTTCCAACCCTAAAATGATCTCCAATGATCATCATATGCCATCATCAAGTATCAAAGTGTATGACATCATCACATAACATCAAGGGTTAAGATATAGATCATCAAGTGCATGCAACATTATTTCAAGGACTTCTTAGGGCTTCTTTCATAAGTGGTTTTACTTCTTCGTGATTTGACATCTTAATTTATGGCATGACATCATCATCTTAAACCATACATCTCAAGAATATTGACATCTCAGTCAATGCCACATTGACATCAATGACAACCTTGATTAACAGAGAAGAGGTCATGTTACAAGCATTGTTAAAACTTCATGACATAAATTATTTACCTGCCTGAGCTAGTTCTACCTTGACAATTCCTCGGGGTACTAAACTCAGTTTATCTCCCCAGATTCAGCCAAACAGTCAGGTTTCTCTCCAGAATTTTTGTGCTTCAACCTTGGATGGTAAGAAAGTGGGGCAACCTTGGATGGAAAAAATGTGGGGCTGCTTTGCTCCCACACTTCCCCAATATCAATATCCAAGCCCCCTCAGCCCTAGTTAGCCCCCATATGACATCATCAACCATTTTACAATGGTCAACACCCCTACCTCGGCCATCAAGACTAGCAACCAATGCATCCAACTCAAACTGCCCCAAGTGGCATGCCACAAATTCTACCACCACAGTAAACATGTACTGCAAGATAGTAGCAACTATAGTGGGAGATGTAAGCTTCCATTGGGCCTTTCACTCAGACCAGGTTTTCCTGCTCAATTCTTTGTGCCTGTGACTGCTATCTGAGGTGGGAATTAAGCTTTCAAGATGTATGCACTTGTGAACTCTGAACTCATTGTTGTGTTCATTGGAAGGATTCTGAACATTTGGGTACCTAACTTAACATCATCATGCTTTTATGTACAAAACGTTAGTCACAACTGGTGCACTTTATTGGATGCCTTTGCAACTCTTTTCATGGGACGTTTCAGTGGTGTAGATGATGATCTTGGGTGCAAATTTGATTGTTGTTATAGATTATATTTGGGCACTCTATTTGAATTATCTTCTGACATTTATCTTATGTTCATCCTTTCTTGAAGAGGGAGCTTCCACAGGTGGTATTTTGATGATTAATGACAAATTCTATGAATATTTCTACTCAAGAAAATATAAATGTCTAGTAGTTCTATATTAGAGTTCTATTTTCATTTAAATCTAGTATATGGATTTGTTTAGAAGAATCAAACCTATCATAATCTAAAAATTAATAGTATTTCAATGTTAAACATACCAGGGAACTATAACATGATAACAATGTTATATATATTATCATTATGTAGATTTAGATTTTTGTTCTCATTATTTTTTTAGAAAACTTAATAATTAATGAATTTCTATCCTATAGAATTGAAAAGTAATTTTTTACAAGGGAAACTTAGATATAAGAGGATTTGTGAAGATTTTTTTACCCTCCAAAACGATATTTTATGATTAAAATATTTTCAAAATGTTTCATTTGATTATAAGTTACTATTTTTTTCTCTTTCTTGTATGTATTTTAATTCATTTGCATACTTTTCATTTTATAATAGACTCATTATTCTACTTCATATAATCAAAGGTTGATGCTTTCATTATATATATATATATACATATATTCACTTGTTTCATTATTGGATTAATGCAATGAAGTATATAAAACTCGTTCTAAATTGGGAAATGTGTAATATTGAATTAGGTCTATTGATTTAATATGTGAACAAGAAAAAGAGAAAAGTCTATTCAGACAAAGAGTTTAAATGAATTTATGAGGGACACACCTTCTGGAGTCATAGCTATTAATGAGATACCTTCCAAAGGCAGTAGTTTATCTACAATTCCATCTTCCCATTTAGATTTTACAGATGATGTATATGTCCCAGTAGTAACTGATACTTGCTATAATGTGGAGCCTACACTTGAAACTAGATTTGAAATTGATAGATTGCAATAATATAGAGAGTGCTTGATGAAGGCTGATGTTGATCTAGTCATAAGAGATGCAATTCATGCAGCATACAAAACATCTATCTCTGACACAGAGAATGCAACATGTACAGAAACAACAGTTGATGATCTACTAAGGTAGATAGTAATTTATATTTTATTTATAAACTTTAGGGTTGTAATTACATAACATATGATTATTAATAATATATTATATTGCAATTTTCAGGAGTAATATCCATGTTCTCTAAGAAGACACTAACACCAATGAACAACAAAATCAATCTCCTCCATCAGATGAACAAACTATACCATCTATTGTTGCATCTTTTCAACCTCTCTTAAAACATCCAAATGGATATGTTAAAGGAGAGGCAACTAATGGTATGCCATTCACAATCACATTAAATGAGAAAGGGCAAGTGTTAAATGATGAAGGTTCGAGAAAATGGAGAGACATGTTTCACCATGAATAACTGAGATTATTTCGTCCTACAATTACTAAAGATTTTCGCCATCAAGGTAAAACATATATACTATTTTTTTTCATAAATTGCATACTTAATTTATGTAGTATAAACTATATAATTAACATTTCATGTTTCATATTAAAAAAAATTATATATTGTACTCAGTGTTACATTCCCTAAATTTCATTACCATGATACTAGAAACCTTAAGATTTTTTATATGGATTATTTACTTTCTATGTGTATTTCATAGATAAATCTAAGAAGGATGAGTTATTATCTTTTATGCATAAAGTATCGACAATTGTACCTCCAAAACAAATTCTTCATAGTGTTTATAAATATATTAAAAATACCAGGAATTATTTGAGAGGAGAATTGGTAAGAAACAGAAATGTAGTCAAGCCTCACTTCATAAGAGAAGGAGAGTGGAAGAGGTTATTGGATGAGATTTCTATTAAGGAAAAAATGAAAAATGGAACTTTGGTTGGAAAAGACAAATATGCACATGTTGTACGAGCCTCTAGTTTGTCCACATGCCATCATTTGGGGAAAGTTGGCATGTTATCTACAGAGGCAAAAATTGTAAGCTTAATACACTACTATGATTCTCAAGGAAAATGTATTTCTTATATATCAAATTTCTAACTATTTCATTGTTATTTAAAATATAGTTGTAGGTGTTCAATATTAAAATGTATAAGGATGACAAAGATTTTGCTTCATGCTATGGTGTATCTTCTCTCATTCATCAAAATATTAAAGATGGATTTAATCCTCTTACAGATTATGAGGTATTTTTTGAATTATAATTTTTTTGTTCTAGATAAATTTTTATAATATGAAAGAAGTATATGCAAACGAAAGTTTCAATTAATACAATTTATAATTGTCTTGATTTTATCTTGTATGTGTCTTATATAACTGATCAACATGATGAAAGAAAAGATGAAGCTGAACTTTGAATCATGCGTCAACGTTACCATATGTTTGGTTAGTTCACTTCAGTTATTTTTTAAATCAATAGGATACTTTAGTTATGAAACACCATTAAATTCACACACTTTTTATGGTTTATTTCAATTCAATTGAATTTCTTGTTTGTGTTTTTCTCTGTTTATTTCATTTATGTATTTTTATGCACAAACTTATGTTTATAATTTTATTTTTATTATTTTTCCATGGCGACAAAATTTCTTTTAAGGATGAGCAATACAGATGATTTTGAACGAATTATCGGTTTCGTTTTTTTCATATCTCATAATAAACAAATTTCAAGACCTAAGACATTTCATTATATTAATAAATGAAAAGTGATTTTTTGATAGTCAATGCTGGAACATATGTATAACTTTTATTTTCTTTAATTAAATTATCTCTTTTTATATACTCATCATTTTGGTTGTTGTATAATATACTTAAAATTTTAACATATGTAGATATTGTTATTACTTTGTAATTATTCATTTAATATGAAAGTTATCCATTTAATATATTTTTTCATAACTAGAAAGATATGTAATAGGTTAGAAAAATAAAAGTTTTTGAAATATCATGCCATCTTGAAGTTTTCACTCAAACAAAATTCTGTGAGGCTTGGAATTGATATGACACTGCTTAGAACTTTTATTTATTTATTTATTTTAATTTTCAAAGATTGAAATGATTCATCTACATGATCAATACCATGTTGACCAAACTGATTAGTAGTGATATTATGTATGAAAATTTATTATGCCCATCAACTTGGAATCATGTGAATGTTTCAATGGAGAAAATCTTCCATTACTTGTAATTGATACTTGCCATAATGTAGCCAAGCACAGAAAAAGCTACCATAGTCTTATTGTACACAATGAATTAAAATTTTTGGATGTAACTGTGAGATACTTCAATTGTGTTAATACATTTGATATTAATTAAATATATTTATGGTAATTGGATTTAAGCATAAGAAAATGGTCAAAATGTTCTCTTTCGAAATAAAATCAAACTCTTCCCGGGATACTCACCACATGCAATATATAACCTTTCTAAATAAAGGAGGATATTTTTTTTTTTTGCACCATTTCATATTTTATGGTGCTTTGCACCATATACAATTTTATTATAATAATAAAAAAATTGTATTTTTTTGCACCATTTTTTATTTTATGGTGCTTTGCACCATATACAATTTATTATTATTATTATTATTATTTTTATTATTATGATAAATTTTTATTTTTTGTAAAATTAGTTTTGGTGCTTTGCATCACAATATCTTGATCCACGTCAGATTGGCTTTTGGTGGTTTGCACCATACACCATGGAATGCCACATATGCATTTAACACCAAATTTAACATTTTTTATTAACTCCACTTTTGCACCAGAAAACATAGCACCACTTGTGTATCTCCACATTATCAACACTTTTGCACCACTATTTGAAAAGTAAATATTTCTCAAATCATTTACAAATTGTGGTGCTAATGTGTGGCTAAATGACCCTTCTTCTTATAGTGCGAGTACTGACCGGAAGAGTGTTATGTATCTAGAGCAGCTGTTGTGGTAGAGGACGTCGAGATTGGCAAGCCAAACTTGAAGGGAAGACTTCCAATTCTGTTGTGAATGCTTAAAATTGCTACGTGTGAGAGCTAAGTGTTAGCTCAGCTAGGGCCGTTGTCGTTGTTAAGGAGCCGTTGTTTGCACATCGTGGAGGAGATTCGTTTCTTCATTAACTATTGCCAGCTGGTAGTGCCCCAGTGTTAGAAAGGAGTCATGACTGTTGGGGGCTACGTTCCAAGCTAGGTTTCTGTCGATGTAGCATTGTTAAGAGTTGTTGAAGAGTTGTTCCTTCAAAAAAAACTCTGTGTGACGTGGCATGAGATCGCCGTTGGGGTTGTTTCATGAGTGTCCTGACTGAAGTGCGAGAGTTTCAGCGTGGTTGTGTGTAAGCCTAGAGTCGACGTGGAAGAGTGGGCATGGAAAGTTGTTGCCTAAATTCTCTATGTGTGTGGAAAAAAATTTCATTGTGCCAAAAATCCCACGAAATGATGAGTTGAGCACGGAGCTCGGTGTGTTGTAGAGAAGAGTAGTCGAGTTATCGGTAGAGGAGAATTGTGAAGCATGATCATTGGAGCTGTGTCCTATCATGAGACTATTGGGTCTCAATGAGTGAGTGTGGATCACAGGACTGAGTTTGGTGTGTGATCGAGAAGCCTTAGTGTGCATTTGATAGTTGTGATGCTAATAAGTAATTTTTCTTCAGTTTGACCTGCTTGTGGGATAGAGGACTCTTAAAAAGAGTGTGAGATAGCATGATTATTTTTAATATCTATTGGAACAGACCATATTGAGCTAACAGTGGTGTTTTGGTGTAGCGGTGTGACCTGTAGAGGGTCAAAATAGGAGTATAGGGGTGACCTGTGTTGTGGAGTGGGTGGCCAATTTGGAGAGTCCGGACTGGCTATCGTTGTTTCAACTTTGAGGAGCTTTGAAGAGTTGTTTCCCCTGTTGGAAATACTACCAACCACCACCATGAATAAGAATGGAAGTAGCCACACTTCAATTGAATTTTGTTGCAGGGAAGGACAAATCACAGGCTATAAAATCCGCAGGTTTTTGTTTTGCTTCACACAATCTCCACAATGTTCAGAAATAGAGTACCCGATCCACACTCTATGTTTACTTTCTTACCCACCACATTCACTTACCTTTTTCCCGCACATTGCAGCCTGCAAGTTTTAATTTTTACCTCTTAACGCTTAGCCAAAACTTATATTTCCGCTAATGCAATTTGGTGGGACCCATCATACCTTGCCACATTACCACATCTGCCCACAAACCTTTGTTTTTCCCTTATTTCTTACCTTTTTGTTTTTGGCACTTCCCAACGCTTTGCGCGTCGCATACCACACTTCGCACATTATAACATTTAGCTTTTAAGCCCCACACCAAAACTTGTGATGTTATGATGCGACATCGTCATCGCATATTGCAAAACTTAAATATTGCACTTCGCATGATTTACCATTTAACTTTTTGGTGCCCGCAGTTCACACATCACACTTTTTATGATATACCTTTTTACCATCTGCATTTCACACTTCGCACATTTTCATGACCTACCTTTAAGCACCCACAAGTTGTTTTATTTAATTTGTGATGCGATCGCAAATCGTACGTCGCAAGCTCAAGAGGATAGCACACATAAGCACCCACAAGTTATTGCATTTAAATTGTGATGCGATCGCAATCGAATATCGCAAAGCTCAACGGATAGGACCTGCAAGGTAAATTTTTTATGTTGCAATGCGATAGTGCCATCGCACATCGCAATTGCAAGTTTTTAAGTTTTCCCGTATGTGCTAGTCAAATATTAAAATCCTTGAAATGTGATTTGCGATGAAGGGCACGGATGTGATGTGGTTTCACAGCCGAAACCTATAAAATTTCAAGTCCGTCTTTTTGTGCTTTATACATAGTTTCATTTATAAATGGAAGATCAGACTAGAAACATTTTTTGGTTATTATACATACATTCTAGCATTGAATTGCATTAAATCTTCAGGCTCTGGCCATTTTGTATTAAAATAATGTATTCTCCTATGTTTGTAGAGTTGAATGAAAAGAAGAATTCCTCTCCTGTGTTCTCTCTCTCTGTCTATGTGAAATTTGAATTCCGCATTCTATGTAAACTGTTTGTGCTTATCTGTTTTTTGTATGTTCTCGACATAGCATCATATTATACCAGAATTTCCAAAAGCCCGTTGTGTGTGGAATTTAGTGAAGCTATCCACTAAAATTTGTGTGCCTGTCAAGTGTATGCTTCGTTGAAGCTTCTGTTTTCAATACTCTCCTCTGAATGAATCTATGTAGGACATGATTCTCTACTAAAGATACTTTAAATTTGCAGAAACTTCTATTTCTATCGATGGAACGATAAGTGTTGTTGTGTGAAAGTTGTTGCAGAGTGTAGTCCTTGAGAGTGAGGCATTGTGCATAGTTATGGAGGCATTGTGGCTGACCTACAAGTGAATGATTTAGAAGGCAGTCAAAGACATTTCCAGTTTTGTGAGGAATGTGGATGAGAAGAGGAGCTTCCTGGAGAACCGACCAACGCAGAGTGGTGGTGCTTTGTGAAGTCGTACTGGTGTTGAGGAGCCTTGTGCTAAGTTTGTGATTAACGCTTCTTGTGGATTTGATTCCTCGAGAAGCTCATTCAGTGAATTTCAATTATGTGTGTGGTTTCAAGATTCCAAAAATTTTGACCATACCACAACATTATGTTGTGAGCCATTGCAAAGACTAAGCGTGGCAGTTGAATTTTCTTTAAAGGCGGTATAAAGTTCTTTATATCTCGTGAGTATTTTTAAATGATTTTTTTTAGCAACATCACATGAAGAGAAATGAAGGAGGGCTGATTCAAATAAAAGGAAAGAAATACTTACACAATGGCATTAAAGTTGTGAAAGTAGCACCTTGTATGAAAATATTTTGGAGGCTTTTGAGTTTTTTTTAAAGTTTGTTTATTAGAACGTTTTTTATATATAATGGATTTGTGTAATATGAATGCCTCATGAGTGAAAATCTGAAGGTGTGATTATTGTTTCGGCTACTAGCCCTATGTTGTGAACCTGAGTTTTCTTTTATGGTTTCACTGACAAAAGTATACCAGGTTTAGCCTTGAGAAGCGTGAGTTGTGCAACTGTTGGTGATGTTTGGTGCCAAAGATTTCTTTGGAAATTGTGTTTGGTATGAATTAAGGTGTGTTTTATCGTCAAAATTTGTTGCAGATTTGGCTCTGTGGTAGAGAAATGGGTAGCGAAGAGAGACAAAAAGAGTTATGAAGAGAACTCAAAAATATCGAGAGAGAGAATCAACAGAATAAAAAAGCAGAGGAGGAATATGAAAATCCAAATAAAAGTATGAGTTAATATGAAGATTTTGAAGAGATTGATGCAATATTGAAGTTATCAATGCTAGTGCTGGCATCATTATTAAGTAAACATTTTGAGCTTTGGGCTATTAAAATGGAGGCACTGCTAGGTTCAGTAGATTTATGGAAATTTGTCGAAGAAATTTCTTTGAATTCTGATGATAAGAGTAGAGGTGTGGTAGCAGTTCTTCTTATTATATCAACTCTATATGAAAAAATCCTCTCAAGAATTTTAAATGAATTTGGTGAAACATGCAATCCAAAAATGTTTTGGCATATTCTTGAAATGAAGTATAGCATGAAGTGGAGTGAGAAAGGAAAATTTGATGAATTTGTTGTTAAAAATAGTGATTGTGTTGAAAGCGTCATAACTGGGATCAAGAGTGAAAGTATTATAGTGGCTGACAATAGAGTAGCATGTGATAGTCAAGGAACTCTCTATGATTCCAAAACTTGTGAAGTCAAATTTTATGAGAAATATGTATCTCATGATGAGTGGTTATATTTGATGCATGAAAAGCATCTTATTGATGAGTTTTTGTTTGGTGAGAAGATATTCCTATCTCCATATACAAATCAAATGCATGATGACATGTTTGTAACAACAGAGTTGATTAAAGAGGTTGAAGACATGAATCGACCAACTATGAAAGATGAAGATCTATAGAATGATGTAGAGATTACAGAGAAAAAAATTGTGGAGGATTCAATAACATCTCATGAAGATGTAGAGGACTCAATAGTAGGTGATGAAGTTGTGGAAGTCTCAATAATAGTTGATGAAATGAAGAATGTTAATAGCCCCTTTGAAGAAGAGGTGGTACATCCAACAACTATGGTTGTTGTTGATAAAGATGAATTTTCAAGAAAGGTAAAACATGATGACGAAAATAGTTCAAATTATGATTTTTTGAATCTCATGAATGTTTACGAGAACTTAAATATTGACAGTGAGAAAAAAGCAATAAAAATTGAAGAAATTACAAGTATTAAGGAAAAGGGTAAATCCCAAAAACCTCCAGCAATGGTGAATGTAAAGAACGTAATCCTGCAATTAATAAAGGAGAAGCTCTACCACTATCTTATGGAAAGAAAGGTGAAGATAAAATTTCATCTTCAAATGAACACACATGGACCCTTTAGAAGAAGACAAAAATAAAAACTATGTTTTCATGTACTATTGTAAGCTTATCTGAGACTTAGACCAACAAGCATGTCAACTAAGAGTATGTGTATATGTATTTTGTACAGTTTATTTTGTGTGTCTATCATATGGTTGGAATTAAGGGGGAGTGTTGAATGTACAATAATTCAAACCAATGCAGTTGATAGCATTTAATGCAAAGGAGATGTCTAGATGTTTCTAGCATGTTTCTGAGAGATCGCTTAGCTTCCTAAAGAAGCTATCTCCACCTACAACGAGCCTAGAGAATGTTATTTTCCATTTATAAATTTCCATCTCCGATAATGAAAATAACAAGTTATTCTGTTCCTTCTGATATGATATTAGAACTCCTCTTTGGAGTCTTCTGTTTTTGTTACTATATTTTTAGGACAAAATGGCGGCACCATCAGCCAAAGCGTATTGGTGTGGACCTCTCCAAGGCTCCTATCAATGACACACCCAATCACGAAGTCTATACCAAATACATCATCATTGACAAGACCATGGGCATCTATACCAAATACATCATCATTGACGAGACCATGGGCATATGGATCCAACTCTTTGTTAGTTTTTCCCATTGTTGTCTACTTCCTCCACCTCCTTGGACGTCAAGTCTAATTCTCATGCTACTTCTGATTTTGCATGTCTATCTCGGATTGAAACCCCCTCCTCCTGCTAGGCATAAATTACTGTGGACTCATGGCTATGCCAGTCCTTACGATTTGTCTTTATGATGGGAAATTGTAAGCAATATGCCTACCAACACTCATGGATGGGATATGGATTCCATAAGGTCAATAAACTCATCAGTTGACGCATATACATTTATCTTTTTTAGATATAATTAACGTGAGGGGTCTACGATATTTCCATATTGCATTCTAGTTATTCACATTTATGAGAGATATAGAATGTGCATTGGAGGACAACATTACCATAGATTTGTTTGACATTTGTTGAGTCATGTATTAGATTTTTTGATGTTTATTGAGTGATTATTATTAATTATATATTGGTGTCATATTTGAGTTTGTAAAGTTTTAAGTGATGAAGAAGGAATGATAAGAATAGAGAATATAATTTTAATCAAGGGTTCTCTCTCTATATGGTGCAATGAGAATATCTCGTTGATTTGGTTATATTTACCTTTTGTTATAAATATATCACTGATTTAGTTATATTTTCCTTTTGTTATAAAGCCAATGGTTCATATAAAGCTAGGAATGTGAGCTATAGGTTATCTTTATATGTTGCTAAGTGTGTTTATGAATAGGTCAAGTTGTATGACTAAATTGTGTGCACACTCATTACTTTGACAACTATCTTACATAACTGTGAGATACAACGAGCTATGTAATATGAAAGATGGGATTTTTTCCATAGGATGGTTTGGTAACTTTCCTATTTTTTCTAACAACTACAACAATTTATGTAATTCGGTAGAATAAAGTATGTCAATATTATTGATCATTCAAGTTCGTCAATGATGGTTGGAGACAATTTTACCCTAAATGAGTTAAGTGAGAAGCTCAAAGATTGCCATGGAGAAAGAGCATGATCCATGAGATTTCAAAGGAGCAGAAATGCCAATAAATACCATATCGGACATATCTGACATATATGTGAATTGTAATTTTTCGATTTTTATTTATTTTTGGGATGTTAATATTGACATATAAGTATTAATGGAGAAGCTTGGAGATAATGCTTACATGATAAATTTAGAGTTGATTGTGGATTTGGTAGAGAATATCTCAACCCATATTCATACATGGAATTAACTAGATCTACTTCCAACTAATTGAGACTGAAATACCAATAAATAGCATATCAGACATATCTGAGATATATGTGAATTGTAATTTTTCATTTTTGATTTAATTTTGGGATGTTAATTTTGACATATAAATATTAATAGAGAAGCTTGGAGATAATGCTTACATGATACATTTAGAGTTGATTATGGATTTGGTTGAGAATATCTCAACCCATATTCATACTTGGAATTAGTTGGATCTACTTCCAACTATATATGTATTATATTTATGATTGAATGGTTTGACTTTTTTTTGTTTTGTGCGTTATGGTTTCTTTGCGTATATGTCACAGAAAGAAAGGAAAAACAAAAAAAATGAAGTCTTGTATCACATTAGTGCGTGGTGCGCTTCCAAAGAGATCCTCTACATCATATCCTATTTGGATTTAATTTTGTTTATTATTATTGTATATGTTGCAAAAACAACACAAACTCTTGTGTTATGTAGTGTAATGTCTATATATCACGAATAAAACACAATTCTTGTGTTAGGTAGTATAATGTGTATAAGTTTTAGAAAGAAGCACAAATTCTTATACCGCATTAGGGTTCGAGGGATTATGAGGTCATCCTTTACGGAGTCTCACATTTGGATTTAGAAATTGGTTGAATTAGTTTGCTAATCAACCTAGTCTTTGTAAATATTATATGCCCGAATAATCTATGGGAATCTGTCCATTCATCTAGGTTAATTCTCGTCATGAAATATAAAATTATATGTATTTTTTGTCCTCCATCGAGAAAAGAAAAAATTAGTGTATTTTGGAATTTTTCTTTCAGTTTCTATGTACAGGTCGGTACATGATAAATATTAAACTACAAATTTTGGAATAAATATTAAACTACGAATTTTTTATTTTTTTGGTTGTCTTTTCTTACGTCATGTGCATGATGATTTGAATTATGTACCAGATATTTCCAGCCAATTTCACCTACTTTGGACTTCTTGGTTGGGGATTCAGAAATAAACAAATATTTGGTTAGAAATTCCAACCAATTTGTGAAAATATGACAAAAACCTTCCAATCTTAGAACAAGAGAATAGTACTTTTGAAGACATTTTATGCTTGTTAAAATTGTTAATGTCATGGCACCCCGAGTTTCCATTATTGATGAGATGAATATTATGATGCAGAATAATTGGTTAGGTCTAGAGTTATAAAATTTTACGGTTGTAGCTGACGTCATATTCACTAACCACTACACCCTCTTCATTCCATTTCGACCTTCTAGTATTTATAAATTGGTGTAGTTATTGAAATATTACCCACTTTGAATTAAATTTTTCGTTCAAGGGATTTGGTTTTAATATACATGGGAATCTAGAATTTACTACCTTTATGTGTTAGGAATAATGTTTATTTTAGCTATTAGTTTGAGGGATGTTGGTGTTTGTTAAGAGATTTTCTCAACAATAATTTTATGGTTTGGAATTTATTAGATTTCATAAGCATTATATGTGTGGGATGTTTTGACTGGTATACACAAATTATTTTATGGGTAGCTTGTCCACTAAGATTTGTCCTCAATTTTTTATTTCGGTAGCATAGCCCTTTTAGGCTTGACACCCTCGTGGGAGGGCCTACGAGAATGAGAGATTCAGTAATTTCTTTTTTGTAGTTTAGCATCAGAAAAGGCTTAAATTGTTACTGTGTGATGTGTATGTGTGTATTATAAATCCTACCTCTCTGACTCTAATTTTCACTTTTATTAATGAAAAATGGCCTCATCGTCGAAGGCCCTAAGAGTGAATCGCAAAAAAAAAAAAATAATGACAAGTAACTCGTTGGGCTGTTTCATGTTTATCGGGTAGATGACTAACACCTAGAACAGTTCCTATTGTATGCTAGCATGTCCTCCAAGGGAACCAATATGGATGATAGATATCTTCCCGAAGTATTTAGATAATTTCCCACTCTAGTCACTTGTGTAGGATCAGTGTAAGAACCGGGCAAGCTAGAAACCACCTCTCTTTTCAATGGGTGCACCTAACACTGCTACATCTGCCCAAAAAGAGTCATTGAAAAAATAAAAAAGTGGCCAATGGGAAGTTTTCAAAGATCTGACAACAAAATATTGTGCTTCCACAATGCTGATGCTTCAGATGGTAAGTGGATCCCTTAAATGAAGGTCCCCTTTAGGTGCGATAATGTTTCATCATATTTGCGCGTTTTCAATAATTCTTTCTGTCAACTGCACCTCAAGCGGAGTTTGCTAACAGTTTACAAGGGACCTGAAGGATGCTAAGGCCTACAAAGACAAGTTCTAATGATCTTATCTCAGAGAAAGTGCGATGACATATCACGTAATATGAGAGCGCAAGGAAGGTTGCATTGAGTACACAAGTGTGTCCAACTCAATGAGAATTCGGCCAACCATGGCGCCATAGTGCAATGTTGTTCATGAAATTGATTTATGTTTTATCTGAGACAGTGTACTTGAGAGAATTAAACAAAGTTTTGACTCCTATTTGGAATATCTGTGTGTGATTAAAATTATTATTTTGTAAATTGTTTGATGCTGGAACATATAACCATGTTGGGATCGTAATGCAACGTTGGAAAGTGTTTTTGGTTATCTTTTGATGAATGGTCAAATCGTAGATAGGTATATGGGGGACTCGATTTTCATTTTAAAGGTTTTATGTGTGAACAAATTATCATCTATAGTCTGTATATGGTGGGTGGTGACTCATATACACTATGCATTCCAACATGTGGGCATAAGGGATATTTTTTGCATGATCAAGGAGAGCGTTATCCAGGTCGCGATGATGTCAAGAGTAAGTGGATTGTGTTCCAACTAAATGAATTTATTTCCTGTAACAATTGTAATTTTGTTGAAGGAAAAGAAATTAACATTCCTATAACAATTGTATTTGCAGCAAATAGTTGCATGGGCCCATCACCCATAGGTACCAAAATCAAGAAATATGTAAAAAAAAAGAACAAAAAATGATATTTAAAGGATCCCTAGATTCCATTTTCATCAAATCAAGATATTTGAATTCTTGGGAGCAAATACACTTGACATTTTGTACCGTCGATGGGTATTTCTATAATTTTGGTTTTTCGAATTTCAACGTACTGTGCATTGGGTTTGAGAGAAGAATATTGTTTTCTTATCTCATATTAATTCTCGGTTATTTATGTGTGTTTGTTCATGTGTTTACCTGTGATTTTATGAAATATGGTGCAAAAAAAACAAATGAATAGCATAACATAATTCAAATCAGTGGTTTTTGGGACTCAAAAACCCTTGAACATATCATTTATTTGATTGTGTTTACATACTAGTACAATTTGTTGTTCTTGGTTCTCGTAAACCCCTAATTGTGAGATAATTGTGTGTTAGACAAGTAAAGTTGTATGATCAATTTGTGAAAACATTCAAGTTCCATCCAAACAACTAACATATAGCTAAGACATAAAAATATAATAGATTGTGGGAGGTCCATATGGTTAAAATCAGAAGCCACTATGAGCCGATTATGTCAATATTGTTGATCTTACAAGCACTTAAATGGTGGTTGGATAGTTGTACCAGAAATGAGTCAAGTGGGAAGCTCTACCATTATGGTGGATAAAGAGCATGGTTTGTGTGATTTCAGAGTGGGTAGAAGTGTCAGTGAAGACCATATCAGACAAATGTAACTAGGATCTGAATTGTATGATTTTTCTATATTATTATATGTAAATTAAAAATTAAGGAAGGATGTTAGGAATAATATCTATTTTAGCTATTGGATTGAAGGATGTTGGAGTTTGTTGAGATATTTTCTCAACAATAATATCCTAGTTTGAAATATGTTAGATCTCATAAGCATTATATAGGTGGGATGTATAGGTGATTTTAGTCACGCGAACTTGACCAATTGAGCTAATCCTTGGGGCTAAATGCATAAGTGTAATGCAATGTAATATGCTAAATTTATATTAATATGTTTAGTTTATAATATGTAAAATATTTGTAAATTTATGTGTAGGCTAAATTAAATAAAAGTAAAATGTCAAATGTAATATAGAGCCAAATACGGGGGAGATCTTGTAGTGTAATATTTTTATATTGTAATTTTGTTTTTATTAATAAAATTGTGAATAAATTTTTAGATAAAAGAAAATCATAGTATACATATAACTTTAAAAGAATAACATATACATAGTAGCTATAAGTTAAGATCCATTTTAGCTTGTCACGATGAGAGACGCTCCCGAGCTCGGTATGGTAGAGATCTTGTAATGTCCTATCATATCATGTCGTGTCTTCTTTAACGTTTTGAATCGGTCAAGTTACATAAAAATCAAAATAATTTATAAAATAATAATTAAAGTAAACTGGTTCCTGCTAGTTGGGAGGAGCATTCTTTTTCCCACTATGGTTTTCTTGGTAAACCAAGTTTGATGATCTAGATAATTGATGTGTTACAATGATTTGTTTATATGTTTGAAAGGAATTTATGTTTATGTTATGTCGTTGCAGTGTTATGAAAATTAATGGTAGGGTATGAGTTAGGTTAGTGACCTAGGTAATAATGGAAAAATTTATAATTCCATCAACCTCAAAGGGAAATATTCTTGCAATTTGGAAAATATGTCTGGAGAGAAGATGCTAGGCCCCGAAATAGACCTTTTTTGGTCTTCTAGACTATATATATATTTAATACAAATAATTTGAAAAATATACATAACAATATGATACTAATCTGATAACTTCTTACAAAATTCAAGTATTTAAATTCAACGAAAAAAAGACTATGTTGTTGGAGTAAGTAGAGAAAAAAATTATTTTATACATTTCCCTAAAGAGTGTAGCGCATGAGTATATGGGGCTAAATAAAAATTGATAGCAATATCATTGAAAAACAAAGAAACATAAATGGACTGTATAATCTTATCAAGTAAGCCTTTCAAGAAGCGGTGTACTCGTCATCATGAAGAACATAAATTCCTTTTTAATGTTACAACACCAGATAGAGAGAAAAAATAGTATAACTAAGAGTTAAATTTAATTCTAAACAATTAATTAAAATCACAGTCACAATAAAATCTCAGGATGACGCGAGAATCTTAAAAAGGATAACCTTTTATCTTTAAAGAAAACAAACAAGATTTTGAGTATGTGTAGGTGACATTGAGTAATCAAAATATGCACCCAGATATTATCTAAAATACCAAATACTTGTTACGCATTACAAACTATTATAAATAAGATAATATTTTTGACACTACAACACCCTCTAAAATTTTACTACATTAAAACTATGGAGCCTACCAAACTGTCATATTAAGTGTCACTTTGGTCGTCAAGTTTTGTTTCATGTCACTCCACATGTTTCAAGTGTTCTCAATCATTCCTATGTTTCATCACATTATTCAAAAGATCTCCGGTGCACTACATGGTCATAAGACCTTTGTTTATTATAAATCAATAGTTTTCGTCGCAGTCACATACACTTTTTCTATTGTCCTTGGAAAGTGTTTGTAAACTCACATTTTCATGTGTATTTCTCATTGTTCGATATTGCGTGTGTCAGAGTTGATTCTATGTATAAACTCGTAATGTTTCCCCTTGTCCTATCTTCCAAATTTAGAAAAAAAAAAATTTCACAAGTTAGCCCACTAACTCTAGGAGGGTGTATGTCACACTCTTAAGTCTTAGTTAGGACCACTTTCTTATTCAGAAGTGTGCCTTGCACCCTCTAATATTATTCCTCTCCTTCCCCTTTATGAACTACGCCCTTAAAGTAAGCCTTCCTCCTTTTTTAGGCAACGATGCACCATCAAAGCAACATCATGGTCCCTTATGCCTTCAGACCTTTCCCTTGTGCCCCCCTTGGCTTCTCTTGAGTGCCCAACGCACTTGAGAAATCTGAAGCTTGACCCCTTGAACCTTCGAAATTGCATCATGCACCCCCCTTGTCTCTATTGAGCACATAACACACTTGTGAAACCTCATTTCCCTTCCTTCACACTTCAAACCTATGCCCTGCGCCCTCCCTTCAGTTTTCCCTCTCCTAGTTGAGTGTAAAACACATTGTTCAATCCCTAAGCACATAGTCCTTCCCCCTTCGACAGTGTGCCCTGGGCCCAAAATTTTCCTTGTTCTTCTCAAGTGGATTGTTAAATCACGAAAAACAAGTTTATATGAAACATGTTAGAATATGAGGTTTTCGAGACTAATATTTTCTTGTCATGAGTATTTTCAATTGGAGGTATTTGAAAAGAGAATTAAAAAGATGCATGAAGAGATTGGGCAAAGTGGGTAGTCAAAGAAAGGATTCAAGAATGAATAACATGTGATTTAATAAAATGAATAGCATTGACAAGCTGATGATTTTAGCAGCCCAAAGGCTCCATGTAATTAAAGACCCTTTGGAGGGTAAATATGTCAACAACATGAAACCTACATGCAAGATCGAAGATATACATGGCAACATTGTCACCTATAAACAAATTCCATGTGATAAGTCACTATGAATCCATATCATCAAAGTTAGTGACTTGTCTTGTTCACACCACATGATGGTGTGGAAATCATGGTGTAATCATGTAATTATTGTAGATACAAGGAAGTAGAAGTCCAAGAGTCATGTCTGGACAAAAGAGCCATATCAATAATTCCAAAAGTCATTTATAAGTCGAAGAGTTATATAGAAGTCCAAAGGTTATTTATAAGTTTAAAATACATATTAGAAACTCAAGATTCATTAGGGTATGAAGGGTAATACATAAAGTTATAAAAGAAGCCTCACTACTCAAGAAAAAAAAATATCACCTTGGCTTCTCCAACAACGCATTACAGAGATAAATATAGTACTTTTTGGGAGAGAGTAATGGCTCTAATGCTCCACTATTAGAGCTAGTAATGCTCATTTTACTCATGTATCTTGGAAATTTTTCCTAATACTTGAAGTTGTTTTGCCAACACATTTTCATGCATGGATTATGGATGTTTTCAAACTATTATTCTAATGTTTTTGGTTTATGTTCGGATTCATATGAACTAAACTAATTGAACTACATTAGTGAATTTTCTGTTCAACTTTTCGGAAATGTGTTCTGGTGATATTAATAATTGTTGAATCTATGTCAAATTTTTTGCTTGATGTCTAATAACTATTCCTTATTTATATGCATGTCTCTCAACTAGATTAATACTATTAATTTTATTTTAGAGGCTCACTTTTTTTCCTTGTATTTAAAGAACCTTGATACATCTAAAATCCAGCATTACACAAGGAACACTCTCGTTCTCATTGAAAATCACATGCACACTACTCCCTCATGCTAGTTGCTTAAGCCAAGAAAAATATCTAAGTAATGACATTCGGGCCATATTTTCGAATGGGAATCCTACACCAAATGATGTGAGATATAATTCGGACCTCATATTGGGTATATCCCATGTATGTTGTCAGGACCTAGCACCGCCAAAATTCTAGGGCTAAAATGAGGGCAATAAGTTTTTTATGGTCGATAAATCATCACATCCCAATCATTCATCTTATGAACAAGGCAGTAATATCCCAAGTACTACCCCGACTCATATTCCCAAATTAGGAGGGTCTTCTTAACCTAGTCTGGATTTGGCTTATGAAGTTACCTATGATAAAATCCAGGAAATTTATCCTATTATCTATCAGTTTGAAAAATCTATCAGCTTACTCCACTTTGTTCATAATCTTCCTCATCATCCCAAGCAAAAATAAATGACTTGTATTATTGTATTGGTTACATTGGTGGAATATTTGGTTTTCAACACCCTTTATGAATTAGGAGATTCCTCAAAAGGCATTCCAACAAGAGTCTCATCCACCTATTCACAAAGAGTATGAGGAATATCTTTTTCTTTCTAATGGAGAAAAACCAACAACTAATTTTGAATTTAACAAAGGCTAAAATGGTGAAGGAGACAAAGACATGACTGATCAAGACCTAGATTGGATGGCCTATGGGCCACTCACTCATCTAGATAACCTTCATATAATGCCTAAAAATTTGGAGGAGCTTTTATCAAAGTTTTAGCTTAACAAGAAAGATAAGGAAAAGGACCATCTTGATGATTTCTACATGCATCTACGAATGTTATAGTTACAATATGACGGTGTTTCTTGTAGGCTCTTTCCTTTCACTTTAGAAGGTAGAGTAGTAGCATGGTATCATAATCTACTTATTAATTCAATCCATGGTTGGAGGGAGTTTAAGAAATTTTTTCTGGATAAATTTGCGGATGATAAAAGTCTCGCCATACTATTAAAAGAGCTTAGGAATATTAATATGGGGGAAATGGAGAAAGTAAAATATTTCAATCAAATTTTTAACTGTATTTTAAACAAGTTTCCCCAAAACACATAGCCTCACCATTAAATTATTCTAGATGATTATACGACCCCCTTGCCAACAATTTTTTTTTTTGTTAAAAAAATTGCAAATGAGACATTGCCTTTAAAATTTTCATAAAAAATCATCGTGGAGAAATAATTTCATGCCATTGGAGCCATTACTAATGTTGAATACTCTAAAGACTCCAAGGAGGCCGGTAAGAAGTCCCAAGCCTCTTCAAGTAAGGCTAAAGAGAAGGATTCTATTAATATTGAAAGATGATAAGGAGTAAAATGCTTGGGTGGTACTTGATGCATATCACTCTCACAGCTTTCTGATGTATAAGGCAGAATGTCAGATTAATTGTAAAGTTACAAAGATATTTTACGCATGTTTATACTAATGAATAATTTACAAAGCGATATATTGAAGTATTACCTCTTTGTAGACAACAGATCCTATGGAGAGCGCTAAGCGGCGTGGCAGAAATACTTCCTCACTGGCTCCAAATCTCTAACCCACAAGCAAACAAAGAACCCATGTAATATTCACAGTGGTATCACTTAATAAAAATTAGAAAAGTATATAATCCACATTAAAATATGCAAATCTGAGCCATTTATATCATTCTTCATAGAAAAATTAACAACAAATGTGACACTGAAACATGAAATGGAAAAAATAGATACAGTTCTATTAATTTACAAGAAGGAGGATTACAACCGTTGGTTGTACCAAGCCCTCATCGGTCTTCCATTTCCTCTCTCTCTTTCCTCTATCTACGAGTGTGATGATACTTGGGCTAAGAGTTCTCAATCAACCTTTCCAATCCTCAAGCCTCACATTCAACAATGAAATTTTTCTCTACACATGATCAAACCTTCAACCTCTGACCAAGAGCCTAGACCTTCAATATATAGGAAATCGGGAGGAAAAACCTTGCCAATCCTTTCAGTCAGTTCGAATCGGGAAAGATCTTGAATTTTTCCTTGCCTCTCCTTGCATTTTCCCTCTACAGATGTTCAATTGTGTTTGGAAATCTCTAATAAATGGTTTTTACCATAAGTTGCTACTTTTTAACTGACTCATTCTGAGAAAGAAGGAAATGGTAGTCAGTTTTCATGGGATATTTCCCTTTTCACATGAAAACACGAATAACGATGCTCTTTAAGAAAGACAGAGCTTTAACCTAGGAGCTAATGCTCCCTTTGCATGGTTGGGATGCATTATAACTCAGCCTATATGTCTCTGGGGTGCTACCTTGGAAAAATGGGTCTTCGTCTGGGTCATTTTATTCCCTGAATGTTTCCTTATCCTCTGAGCTGATGAGTAGGTAATTTGTCCTATAATATATGCCCCCTAAAGTGTGAGGCCAAAGGCAAAGACGATGGCCAAAATAATTTATAATATATGTAGTAAAGCGAGAGGATTTGGAGGATTGAGGAAAACCTGAAACAACAACATATGTTAGAAATATAAGTATTTGTCCTGGGTTGGGCATTCCCATGCTCAGTAGCTCTATCAAAATGATTTCTCTATAAAGAGATATAACCAGTGTGTCCACTGATAATCACAATGTGGAATCTTATGTCATGACAGGATCAATCTGATAAGTTGTCTCTAAAAAAAATATCGCAGCTTGGGAGAGGAAACACAGCTGAAATAATGTAAGCCTCAACCCAAGGTCTTGGTTCACCGCTTCACTAAACTGCATATTTACACACATGTGAATGAACGAGTTGTAGTCAACTATGCGGAAAATCATCTGATAACCAGTCAATAATGAAAAATTATAACATACGCGAGGGTGGCCACCAATAATGATGATGGTCCCCAAGATGCACAATACAATATAGCGAGTGTGAATAAAAGGATTTGATGTCGAACACTCATAGAATAATTCGACTAGGAGCCAATAATGAGAACCCTCAATCAAACACAAGGTAACCCACCACTGAGGTCAGCAAGCACCCAGGTACTGATGTGTCTCAGGGTCAACTTCCTAGATAAGATGTTGAAGTTGATAGGAATAGATTTTTCGAAAGGCAGGCACTGAGGCATCCTACATCAATCAACACGAAACAGAAAAATATGATTTTGTTTTGAAGAGAGTTAAGAGAAAATGGGAGTAACTGACTATGAAGAATGATTTCTGGCATATGATGGCTTGTATGAAATAGGAAGTAGAACATAACAAGATCCTCTTGAAAAATATAAGGCACAGTAATAGGGTAGGAGGCACCTTAAGCTTATGAACATCAAAGAGTGTTAGGTTTCACTAATGCAGGGGTATCGGTATATGAAGGCTAAACTCGTAGAATGGTACGGTTCAGCTAATTGTGGGTGCATTTTTTGGGAAGTGCCATGTTCAAGATTTTTTGCTCCCAAATAAACCTTCAAAGCATAACAGAATAAGTATCCACTTTGTCCAAATTTTTCACCATCTGATTAAGTTTAATGAGACCACACGGGTAAACTCAGTGATATTTTCGTATTTAGGGAGCCTGAAAAACATTGTAAAATACAACTCTAGGGGGTACCTTTTTCATGTTTGATAACCGGGCATGACAAAGGGAGAATATTAAGCCTGATAGAGTTCATTTTCTGTCAGTTAATCCATTAAATCCGGATAAAGTGATAAACCTATGTTCAATGGATGCTTGCCTCATTTTGTTATGAGGACAAGGAGACAGAGTTAACTCAATATTCTTCGTGAAGTTTTAATGAGATAGATGAAGAAAAACTCAATCCTCTCTATGAAATTTTAGCGAGTCCAACGAAGAAAAGCTTGGTTCCCTCTGTGAATTTTTAATGAGTCCAACGGAGAAAAAATCGGTTAATTTTTTGTTTTTTTAACAAGATAGAAAAATATGGAAAAGAGTGGCTCATATTTATCCATCGTGGTAGTTTAACGAGCCCGAAGAAGGAAACTCTGGGTTTTTTTAGTTTTATGAGCTAGAAAAAGTCCCTAAAAAGAAATCTCGTTGCTACTTCGTGTAAGTTTAACGAGTCTAAAGAAGAGAACTTGAGGATTTTCAGTTTAACGAGTGAGAAAAATACCATGAAAATAATGCTTGTTGCTTCTTCGTGTAAGATTAATGAGACCAAAGAGGAGAACACGAGATTTTTTGGTTTAACGAGCAAGAAAAATACCATAAAAAGAATGCTCGATATTTCTTGATCTCATGCTCATCAATAGAAGAATATATGTCCAGAATTTTCTTGTAATACCAAGAAAAAACATCGTGGAATTCCTTAAAAAGCGATGTGAAGCATGAAATTTCCTCCGGACTACAATTGGATCCAATCTGTATATTTTCCACGATACTTGTTTTGACCGAGATATCTAAGCGCATTGCCTTGGAGATATTTCCAATGTTCCCTTCCACGTCGATAGTTTGAATAGTCATGTAAGCAGAGGGAATGATCTCATGTGGGTCAAAATACGGGATTTCAATAGTGGTCGCATCTCAATCAAGCATTGAAGCACTATTATGAAACTCTCCCCAAGGTCATTGCTTTAGAGACATGATCTCTTGAATAGCTTCGTCCGTAGGTAGGATTTCATCGAGGAGATCCTTAGAAGGAACTGTGATGGGTGAGAGGGTGTTCCCATTGGTCCAAACCAAAGCAGTGGAGGGTTCAGATGCTAATTGGATGGCTTGATAAGGAAAATCAGCTGGTGATAGTGACATTTGATCTTCGTATGAATTAATTTCTTAAGGCGTCGGTAGGATCCATGGATCGATAGATCCATCCGAAATGGTGGATGTCATTGCAATATTGTGTGGAACCTCAGGCAATGGGAGAGAAAAATAACTCGTCAGGGAATATGCCTTTAGAAAATCGGTACCGACACTAACATAAGAGTCAAGAAAGCCTCCTACTAGGGGTACAGTGCTGCTAGGTAACATGGAATAATTAGCGGCACAAAAGGATAATTGATCCACTATAATCATCTTCTCATGTAATGGAAAAAGGATGAGTCAGAAAACCAAAGAGACAATGGAAATCATTGCGTAAGAAAAATTGTGACACAACAAAAAATTATAGATGAGATGATGATCTATGACTTCTATGTCCACAGTTATTGTTTTCCCACTAAGTGAAATGGGAAAGCTAGCAAGGTAGACTTTTGGGAGGAAAGTGTGGCCATCGAAAGCTTTGAGGGAATTCAATGATGGAGACAAAGTGAGAGAACCCAATGCGAGCCAACATGTAGTTGATATAATGCAAGTCAAATCACCTTCGTCTATGATAGTTCGATGGATTGGTCTCCCTTTTGACATAATTTGAACCTGGAAAGCAAGTTTGTGTCAAAGGAAAGGTTTATATTTTTTCATGTTGAAGATGGCTAGCATAGAATCCTGGGGGTCAATTCCACCAATGGCCAAAAGAAGATCTTTCCTTTAGTTGTGCAGGTTTTCAATACTTCGAGTGGAGACATGACTGACAATGCTTGCACCAAATATTCTACAATGTTGTAGTTTTTGGTATGACATGTAGAGGTGTTATGACATGTGTGTCAAAGTGTCCCTTTATGGGGACGAATCGTGGGGTCAACAACAGGCCTTTTGATATGAAAATCATTAGGCGGTGGTGGATTCAAACTTGAACCAGGTTCTTGAGCCTGAATGATTGGATTTCTATAGAGTTTAGCTCAGGTTTGAAGTTCAACAGTCTCCATGCCATAAATGGCAGATGATCCTTCACCAGAAGGATGAGTACCACTGTTTTCCCTTTGGGGGGGTGGTGGCAGGTTTGTAACCATGTTTTGTTGTTGTTACTATGGATTAGGGAAGGGATTGTGAAGGACGATAAGTGTCCTTCCAGAGTCCTTGTTTGTAACAAAATCTGTGCATTCCTGCAGTCGAGGAAGTTTGTATGTCAATTGGTCCTTTGCACAAATCCTGCAAGGGAATCTCATTGGTTTCTCCTTTCGATTGTCATTTTTAGCAGTATTTTTTTGATTGGGATTATTCCAAGTGCTCAAATTCTCTTCAGAAGGAGAGGTATTTTTTTTATTCTTATTTTTCTTGCTACTAGGTTTTTGTGTGGACTGCACAGAGTTTACCTCAGTGGAGGGAAGAGCAGTCGTTTGGTTAGGGGCGGTGGTAGTCGAAGATGGCTGGGAAGTTCTCCCACTAAGTTATTTTATGGCTACTCTGAAGGTTGCACCAACGAAGCCGTCGGCGTGCCCCCCAGGTATTGAGTAGCGGAAGGATTCAGGTTGCCAAGGGCATGGGGGGGGTGAGTCATACAATGTGCCAGATTGTGAATAGATGAGATCTAGATTTTGTGCACAACAGATGGATTGGTCTTCCATGACCGCACTAGACAAGAAAACATCCTTAGCAAGGGGTGTTAAGAGTGACTTACAAAACCAGTTCGATAAGAGATGATCCAGAAATGGCGCTTTGACTCACCTACGTCGACGTATCCATTCATGAATGTGATCGGAGATGTGGGTGGAAGTGTCTTGGCACAGCGAGGTTAAGAGTTCCATTCTAGTATCGTATCAAATAGGTAATTGGAATTTCTTATGAAATTCCATTGCTAAGGCACCAAAATTATTGACAGCCCCATGTGGTATCTCAATGTACCATTTGGCCGTTTTTCCTGTGAGAGTGTGGGTGAAAAGTCTAAGTTGGATACTATCATCCACCGTGGAATTAGAAATAGACCATAGATGAAAGGTGGTGATGTGTGTAGCTAGATCCTCCCTTTGATTCCCTTCGAATTTGGGGTGTCAGACGGAATCTTGTGCAGTACTGGAGGCTAGAGTGGGTTGTGGTTGATGGGATCATTGGTCAATTTGTAGAGTTTGGGGATGTCTAAAGCTGCCAAGAATGGAAATTGCGTGTTTTCCCCCTAATCTAACCGAGGAAGTGTTAGTTGACCATTCATACTCTACGGTCCACCCATCAATATGTTACCAATGGGATAAGTATGACTTTCTTAATCAAATTTTCTAGTGGTGTATGGTTTTTGTTCATAGGGTATGTTGTATTGGGTGGAAAAATGTTGGTTGCCCCCAGTGTAATAGTTGCGCCCTTTCCAAAATTGGTTTCGGGTTGGGTTGCCCATATAGACGTGATAGAGTTAGCCACTGTAATACTGCTATTCACATAATTGACCATCAGCATAGACCCTACAACAGAACTTTGACCACTCAAAGGAACAGTATTAACAATTGGCAGTCCTGCTTGTCTTATTCAATGTAGGGGTACCGAAGTGTCCCCTGGCATATATGTATTGGTGACACTACCCCTTGGCATAATAGCCAAGTATTTTGAACTCAGCAATGGGTTCCAACCGAAAGGGTTGCTAAGACGAACTGAATTAGCCCTGCTAGCAGGAGCGGAAACCGTGGCTCTCGGCATAGTCACTATAGGAGGAGATATTGAAGGATTTGTAGGTCTACTTAGAGTATGCAGGGTTCAACATCTCGAGGGAAACCCCAATATATATCATGCCCATTTTTATGCACTCGAAGGTGATACCTTCTCATGCACCCAAAAATTGTCTCGCGCTTAACTTTAGTAGTAGTGGAGTGGTCTTCATAGTATGAGTGCAGCACAATTTCACTTTCTAATGACTCTAGATTCAAGTTTTGTGATCTTGGGTGATTTTATCACTTCTCCTACTCCAAGATCCTAGCCTGAATTATTGTGGGCGTGAGCTCATAAAACGTTATGTGATTAATTTTATTATCACTTGATTCTTAGTGTACTTTCTTATTAGTATTACAGAGGGTGAGTGGACGTATGAAATGTAATGAGACTCTGAATAAAAACCATGCAGAAAAATGCTCTAAATATTCAATTCAATAAATAGCTTATTCTACATTGAGAGATATTTCAAACATCTGTGCAAGAAACATTCAAATAATGTAGTTCAACCTAAAAATATTCATACATCTATCTAACCTCTCTAACAACTTTTTAATCAAAAATTTCAGAATGAGTTCAGCTATATTCAGAAAAAATTAAAAAAAAAAAATCTTCTTCAGAAAAGTATATGCTACTAACACTAATTTTTTAAACAAGAGAACTAAAAAAAATGCTAGCTGGTAACCAGGCACAGGGATTGAAGAATATGAGCTAATCTGGTCACCAATAACTCCACAACGAAATGGAAACACAATAGGGGTGTAAAGAACAGATTTTGACTAGGTAACGCTGGCTAGCAGAGGCTACATAGCGTTAATGATAGGACTAAGGCACTGTATTTGAGCATAAGAAGCATTATAGCACACTAAAACACTCTCAGGGGGAGTGTTACTCAATTTAAGGTTGTACAAATGGCTAGGTAGGGTCTATTCTGGACTTTGTGAGATATTGAGATGGTTACAGAGCATCTAAACTGATCAAAAAGGGATGTGAGAAGAGGAAAATAGCCAAAGGCTTAGAAACAAACAATTCGGAAACTTGGGACTAACTCCCCAATGGAGTCGCCATTTCTGCTAAGGGGTAAAATTCTTGGGTGGTAGTTGATGGATATCCCTCTCAGGGCTTTTCACTGCCCAAGGTAGACTGTAAAATTTCACACATGTTTATACTAATGAATAATTTCCAAAGTGAGATATTGAAGGATTACCTCTTTGTATAAATTAGATCCTATGAAGAGCACTAAGCGGCATGGAAGAATTCCTTCCTCACCAGCTCCAAATCTAGATCCTGCAACCAAACAAACCACTCGTGTAATATTCACAGTGGTATCGCTTACTAGTAATTAAACAAGTATATAATCAACATTAAACTATGCAAATATAATCCATTTATATCACGCTTCATAGACAAATGAACAACAAATGTGAAACTAAAACATCAAATGGATAAAATAGATACAGTTCTATTAATTTATAAGAAGGAGGATTTCAACCGTTTGTTGTACCAAGCCCTCCTCAGTCTTCCATTTCCTCTCTCTCTTTCCTCCATCTCTGAGTGTGATGATACTTGGGCTAAGAGTTCTCAATTAGCCTTGCCAATCCTCAAGCCTCACACTCAACAATGAAACTCTGCTCTACACATGATCAACCTTCAACCTCTGACCAAGAGCTCAAACCTCCAATTGATGGGAATTGGGGAGGACAAACCTTACCAATCCTTTCAATGAATTTGAATAAAAAAAGATCTTGATCTTTCCTTTCCTTTCATTTCTTTTTCCCTCTATAGATGTTCAGTTTTGTTTGGAAATATCTAATAAAAGGTTTGTACCATAATTTTTTTCTTTTGAACTAACTCATTCTGAGAAAAAGCAGGAAATGCTTGTTAGTTTCCACAGGATTTTTCCATTTTCACATGAAAACATGAACAACCTGCCCTTTAGGCAAGATAGAGCATTAACCGAGGCAATAATGTTCCCTTTGCATGTATGGGATACATTATAAATCGGCCTGGCCGTCTTTGGGGTGCATTACCTTGAAAAAATGGGTCTTTGTATGGGTCATTTTCTTCCTTCCATGTTTCCTTCTCCTCTGAGCTAATGAGGAGGTCATTTTTCCTGTAAAAAAATCTTCACAAAATCATTAATGTCATTCTCTATTGAACTCTTGGAATTAGAGAGAAAGTCAAGCAAGGCCTCTACCAGTAGAAAGCCTCCTAAGTCTTTCTTATTCAAAAGGAATAACAACAACCATGCAGCTCTAAATATTCCCAAGCTCAAATGATGTGTTGAATGTTGAAATTATAGGCATGGAAAATTTTTGTCCTTTCCATTAGGAATGACATTCAAAAACACTTTCCCACAATGGAACCTCAACATGATTGCTCTGGCATCCCATATTGTTGATACTTTACTAGCAGATGACTAGTATGAGTAGATAGAAGCGACAAATGAGTCGGTAGTGGCTAAAGGAAGTATAATTTTTGGACACTCAGTTAATGATGCAACACGAAACTGCAAATTAAATATAACCGTGGACCTATGGGTTATGGCCAACATAAACTCCCTTTATTCACAGCGGATTACAATATTGGAGTTTATTAAACATACATACATTTGAAATTAGAAACATTTACTTTATCAGAACTTTAAACATTTTTTAAACAACTCACAATATTCCCCAAACAACATCCATACATGTGGAACTTTGGTTCCAGGGTCCCACAATACGCTGGCCAATCAGAAAAGGACCGCATATCAGAAATTTTATGATACCGCAAATTGCAACATATAACAAGTACCCTTAACATTAAACAATAAAAATGCTGATGCGAAGTTGTGATGATGATTTCACATTGCAACATCACAACTTCCCTGTCTTATTGCAAATTGCTGGCCACAAGTTTAACTCTTTACCGATTAACGACTAAGCCATAATTTATGCAATGTGCGATATGCACTAATGCACTATGCCGACACATGGCCCTTTTCCTCATCGTATCCCAATCCAAATAACATACCACATGATTGACTTAACAATAAACTCTAAAATATGTGATTTGCGAAACTGCTCTATTTGAGATTTATCCTGCATCGTTGATCTGCACCCATATCTAATGGTCTTCACCACTCGCCCTTCATCACATCGCAAATTTCCCAACTTAACTTCCGATGTGATCTCATTTTTTCATCTCTCGGCTTAACATCTGCAACTTGATCATGACCGATCACTCATCCTTCACGTGATTCTTCTACGTCTCTTCCGCCCGCACTGATCTTTGCTAATGGAATCACGTTATAATACAATTTCTGCCATACTTCCTCTGTGTGAATTTCATAGGAACTTTGCTAACCACTCATACTCACACATCATGTCAATTAACAAAAAGAACATAAAAATATATTGATAATTTGAAATAAAACAAGACACAGATATTGTAAGTTCCAGATTATCCTGGATACTTAAAAACACACAAATTTCATTATTGTTCGAGCTCAAATACAGGCTAAGGCCACTCACGCCTAAATCACAAATTTCACCCTCATGCTACATTGCACTCTTCCCTCTCTATCTGACATACAGACCCACATTTAAAAAGAAATTATAAGTGAGTGGATCATTTAATATCCATGAGTTCTTCTCCCACAATCGCTCAACTAAACCCCTAAATCTATAAGTTTGATTACATGACAGATAATTAAAATAAATCAAGTCTTCCAGAGACTTATTACTTCCATCATTTCAGCTCTGTTTCACAGAAATCGGTTAATACCTTTGATTTTATTCTGAATATTGGGAAGAAAAGTGTTGATGTACCACCGCAAAGTGAAGGCCCTTCTCAAAAACAAACCGTTCATTATAATTTGAGGAGAAAAGGGCTCGTTTCTAAACAGAAAGTGAGAAGACAAGAGTTGATGAAGAAATTGTTAATAAGGATCTCACTACCAACCAATCCTACTATGGATGAACAAAAGAAGCATGGAAATTATACTACTTCTAACAATACTTCCACTAGCAGTAAAAATAAGTCTATGACTACAAAAATTTCAAACAAAGCCACACCTCCAGGCACTTCAACATTGTCTGCTAGAAATGTGGCCATAGACTATAATATCATTGAGGACTTGAAAATAGCATGTGCCAACATTTTCATCTTTGAACTTGCAAATACACTAGGCCAACGTGAGCTTCTTGTCGAAGGCTTCTCACAACCTTCATTAGGAAACAAAGCTTCCATTTCTCAAAAAATGTTTGGTAACTCTCTTGGAACCCCCGAATTTGTACTTAATGTTGTAACTTTAGATACTAACACTCTTTTCCCCCAATTTTTGTTAAATTTCAAAAAATTTAGATACAATTTTCATAATATTTTGGTTGATTTAGGTGCATATGTGAATGTAAATCCATTATAGGTTGTTAATAAAATTAATGCTAAATAGGATAAATCTGATGCAAAAATAATTCAGTTGGAAAAATCACTTGTCCAAGCCATTGGTGAACTCAGAAATGTTATTATCCACTTATCGTCAGATCACCTATTACACCAATGCATAAACATCGTCATTGTGGACATCCCTAAATCCTATGCATTACTCTTCAGTTGAGACCGGCCTAGAAGACTACAAGTGTATTTTTCCATAGATTGGTCACACTTATGGCTTCCATATAAGGTAATAAACAACTATATTTGAGTGGAATGTGATCCCTAAATGAAATATATTGTGATACCACTTGTTGGTCATAATGAGCATGCCATCTTTGTAGACATAAAATTTGGAAATTATTTCTTGGAAATTGATCACGGGTGTTATCAAGCACAAGCATCACCCGTCCAACTTAATACAGAGTTGGAGCTCCTTCCTTGTACTCCAACTAGTGTTAATAAATCTTGTAAGATATATTTACATATTAATAATAGTGTAGGACCTTGTTTAGTAGCTTACAATGTTTGAACTTTGTACTTTTATGGTTTCAAAACACAAGATGGATTTGTACCTGGTTTCATTCTCTTATACTTATATATCAAGAAGTACATTATATCATATTGTTTGAAGTTCGAGTGCAAAAATAATACTCCCAAATATGAATCACTCGTTCTTCGATTAAAGAAATACATTGACTTGAAGGTATAGATGATCAAGGTAATTGGTGAATCAAAGTGATTACTCGTTAGGTACAAAACACTATCCACTATGTTTCACCCTGCTTAAAAATACCAATAAGAGGTATATCGAATTATTACTTATTCTAAATATTTTAATACTATTTATGTTCCTAAAATTATAAATTCCACAGCAAACACATTATCTAATGCAGCCGCTAGAATGATGCATTTGAAAATTCATTTTTCTATAGAGATTATATATAAAAAAATATGTGCCCGATAGCATAACTAAATTTCGTGTTTTCAATGATGACCAATAGATACTGCATTTTATGGCTAATGCGAACATGTTCAAAGATGCATCCATCAAAGAAGATGAGCACGGAAATGATTTACAGGAAGCATCTCATACAATGAAAGGTAAAAATATGCCTAAAGGTGTAGTGTCCTTGGAAAAATTATATGACCTGAAAAACTGGTTCAGAGGACCAATTAATAATAAGACTAAAAGCTAAAAGGCATCATTTGAAAAATTCAACTTGGGACCTCAAGAAGAACTGGAATATGTAAACTTCAGTACATGTTGTTCTCTACAAGAATGACAATAATTTATCGACTTTTTCAAAAATTATCATGATGTGTTTACATGGACTTGCGATGTTTTCAATACATACGATACTCATGTTATCCAGCATGTTATAAACATTAAAGAAGGGGTGAAAACTTTCAAGAAAAATTTAAGGAAAGTAAATTTACAATGCTAGAACCCCTAATCCAAAAGGATTTGAGAAGGTTGTTGGATTCTAAGATTATTTTAAGGTCATAAATTCTACTTGGGTTTCAAATTTGGTCCCTATCAGGAAGAAGTCTAGTAAAATATGGTTATGTGTCGATCTTCACAATATGAATAGGACATCACACAGAGATAATTACCTAGTGCTATCCATGGAACATATCCTCCAAATATTATCTGGGTCCAAAATGTTCTCATGCTAGATGGTTTTTATGGCTATAATCAGGTGCTAATGGCAGAACAAAACTGTCTCAAAACGAAATTTAGGACAATGTGGGAAACATTTTACTTTAAGTGTATGAAATTCATGCTTATCAATGTTGGAACTACATTTAAAAGACAAAAATAAATTTCGTTTTGTAGCGTAATTAGCGAAAGCATAGTATTTTATCTGCATGATATAGTTGTATTCTCTAAAAGAATATCAAACCATGTGTGTCACCTAAAAAAAATATTTTAGTGGTCTCATAATTATGGGATTTCTCTCAATCCAAAGAAAATAATATTTGGTGTGTCAGAAAGCGCTCTCTTTGGAAACATAATTTACAAAAGCATAATCAAAGTTGCTCAAAAAAGGGTCAAAACTATAGCTCAGATCTTGCTCCCTATAAACAAGAAGGTCATGCAATATTTCTTAGGGAATATTAATTTATCGGGCATGTTCACTTCTGACTATGCTCAAATAGTTATACCATTGCAAGATATGGTTAAGAAAGATGCAACCTATAAATGGTACAAAAGGGAAAAGGATTCTTTTGATCATATCAAACAAGGTATTATTGATGCGTTGGCATTGTTTAGTCCTGAATATGACAAGGATTTCCTACTTTACACTTATGTTTCAGACTCATCTATTATGGTTGTATTGATGCAGAAGGAAATGGATGACCTATTCATTTCATGTTTTCTCGCTTACAAGGGTCAAATCTGAACTACATTTCTATTGATAAACAAGCTTATGTTTTATGTAAGGTAGTCAACCATTTCAAGCCCTACCTACTCAAGGTTCACATGATCATATATGTTCGTCATCTAGTGGTCAAAATAGTCTTTGTGCAACAAGATCTGGGTGAGAAGAGAGAAAACTGGATTACATGTTTGAAATAATATGATTTATATTTTAAGTCAGTTCATACAATAAGGGTCATGACCTTTTTCAACTTGCAGTTCATGTAAGAGATGTCGCAGAGCAAGATATTTCAGGATGGGAGTAAGAAATAGAGATGTAAAATGTTGAGAAAGTTCCCCAGAAAAGCTTGATAATGCTATGTTATTTAGACATATGACAATTCCTAGAGAATAACACCTTTCCCACACACTTATCGAACAAATGAAACAACATAATTCGTGTTAAAGCTCTATCTTATCAGCTCACTCATGGAGTGCTTTTCAAAAATCACAATAATGTTCTCTTGCTACGATTCCCATAGCCACAAGACACATAGAAGGCATTAAGGGATCTACATGACAAATTGAAAGCTTCTAATTAGGTGGACAATACAACTGAACATAAAGTAATGAGGGTTAGTTATTATGTTGAAAACAAGATCAATACCAAGAGGGGGGGTTGAATCAGTAGTGTGACACTTTTAAAGTATTTATCCAATTTTTATCCATGGACTCCTATGTATAGAAAGGAGGTTTTGTCATTTGTGTCATCCAAGACTTGTTCAATTATGTAATGTATTGGAGGTTGCCCCCTTGAAGTGGCTTATTTCTAAGGCATTGATCTCTCTTTTTGTAATATACCTGGCTTAAGCCACCATATAAAATCTCATAAAATGAGGGTTGTTAAATAATTAAATATTATTAATTATTGTATTGATATTACATGAAAAATATTCTTGTAATTTTTAATTATAATAATATTGGCAGACTTATTTCTTAATTATTTAATTTAGAAGAATTTATATTCTTCTATAGAAATAAATTATATTTCCAAGTTGGTACCTTTTATGAGTTTTAGAAATAATGAGTAATATTTTTGTAAAAGCTATGGATAAGTGATATTTTTCTGATAAGGAAAAAGAAAATCTACCTTTAAAAGAAAAGCATGAGAACTTTATTGAATGCTTTTCTAATTTAGGAAAAATAAGATTTATGGATGTTTTATGGAATTCTTTTATGATTTAGAAAAGCTATTCCATTTTCTTAATTCTATTTATTGTAAGCCTATGAGAAAATTAGAGGAACAGAATGAGAGAATGCATGGAGAATGGAGCCAAGGAAGAGGAAGAAGGAATTCCAAGCATGTATGAAGAGATATGTAACCATATTCTTTGAAAATCATTTTTTTTTCATATGGCGCATGATAATATAATAATTGAATTTAATTGCAAGGAAAATTTCATATGATGAAGAATCAAGATTATTTCTTGAGAAAAACTCTATATAGTTTCTGGATAGAGGAACAAGTATTTTAGTCATTGAATTCTTAGAAGAATTCATGTGTTGTGAATTCATAAAAGTTTTTCATGGCTAAATAATTATGTGAATTGCATGAATTACTGGAATATAGGGTCTAAATATGACTTTGTATCTCTCAAACCAAAATAGATATGAAAAAAGTGAAATAGTTTTTTTCTAAAAAGGATCTTATAAAAAAAAACCTCTTTTAGATTATAAAATTAGTTTCCCATGTCTCTAAAACCGTGTCCATAATTAATGACAAAAAAAGGGGATTATTTAATATTTAATTTTGGAAGAATGAGCTCCAAATATTTGTTTGAATATTCCAAACGATAATACCTGTATAAAACCAGAGAGAGGTTATTTTTAAGGAGCCCGTTATAAACAAAAACCTCTTTTGGGTTTCCAAAAATCGTTTCCATTTCACTGGAAACTGTGTCCAAATTTGATTACAAAAACAGGAAATTATTAATATTTAAATCTGGAAAAATGGACTGCAAAGATTCATTGGAATATTCAAAACCATGACACCTATGAAGAAAATGAGAGAGGGTATTTTTAAGAATCTCGTTCAAAACAAAAACCTCTTCTTGTTTTCTGACATTCATTTCCATATGTTCGTAATATGCGTGTAAATTGGATGAGTAAAATAGGAAAAATAGAGTAAAATAGAGTGCTTCCATTTCATTTTTCAATGAGATAAGAATAATTGTTTATGTACATATAGACATAATAATTATGCTGATGATTATATAAAAGGAATTAATTTATATAATTACCAAATATATTCTCATGATGCATATGCATTAAAAGTTAAAGAAAAATATTGGACTCTTGAAAAGCGTATGTGCTTACATGCACATGAATAATTATCTAGTATATTTGATCTACTATAAATTATTATGTGATTTTACATGCATGAGGAGATTTAGTAATGTAAAAAGATATAAATAACTTATGTGAGGGGTAGTCACATAAAACCTTTGCCTAAAAGGCAATGGGTTGTGTTATTTGAGAATTATTTGTTATTCATGTTATTTCTTGATGAAATATTACAAATCTCTCTAATATGTGAAATGGTAAGAAAATAATTTGTATTTCATGCATAATAGCTAGTTAGCTAGGTATATTTTGGAAAAATAATAATTAATGTGTTAAAAATCCTTGGAAAATAAATATATATATATATTTGTATGAAAGGAATAAATTATTTTGTTAGATCTTTTCAAAAAGAATTGAAGAGAAAAATATATCCTTGTATGCATTATTGGAATAGATTCTTGGAGAGGAAAACTAGTAATCATATCCTTTATTAACTAAGATTATTTAGAGAAACATATATGCTTGCATGCATGGGAAAAGTATAGTTTTGGGAATTAGATTTGCAGAGAAAAGGAAGATGCAATCACATAATATTTATTCTGTTAGCCTTCTTCTGGGAAAAATAATATGTATTTTGCAAACCTAAAGGGATTAGCTATGATATTAGCTTTATTTTGAGAATATTATGCCTAGTTATTGGGTTATATATTTTGGATGATATGGAAATATCCCTTTGCATGCATGAAATAATAAGTGGTATGCATTTGACCCATTAGAAAAGAAATGTGCTCATTTTTCCATGAAATATTTATTTAGTTTATTTTCGAAAGAAATATATGTTTTACATGCAAGAATAAAAAGGCTATGTTATTGCATTCAAAAAATTATAACTACTATGTTAACTTTGTTTGAAATAAAGCTCGCATTTCTATATGTATAGCCAATGTGAATAGCTCTTTCATGCAAAAGATGTCTTTGGAAAAGAACATGCATTCATATGCATAAGTATAGAAACTATTATGTTAATCCCTTTGGAAAAGAAAACATAAGTGTAGTAAAAAAGGAAATTTCTTGTTGGGATAATTATCTTGAAAGCTTGTTATGCATTTTCATAGAAAATATTATTATATAGTATGTTATCCTTCCTTTGCAAATAATACGAAAGTGCATGCGAGATTTTGTTAGCGGTTGTTAGAAAGATGATGCTTGATAGTAATTTATTTGTTATTAATCCATGTAAAATTATGTTAAAGAAGGCATTTGATGTCAACTTGGCTATGTTTTATACATGCATGCAAATAGTGTTTAAGTGTCATAGATAAACATTGATTATTGGATTACTAATAATTTATCTAATCATGATATCAAGTGTGTTGATGACAACAATGACAGGAAAAGAGGGTAACTTGAGAAAATGATTCTTCAAGTTTAACATTGTGTAAGATAAATATTTTTTAGTCCATGCAGGTTTATTAATTCCAACATCATGATGACCCACTGAAGGAAACAACTCGACTACAAAGACTAAGACTGAGGATCTGTGGGTAAATGGTATCATGTTTATTGTAATAGCTTATAGCTATTTATGTTGTATTTAGTATTATTTTTCTATTTAATTTTTATGAAAATGGTCAAGGGATGGACTCCCTTATAACCATTGCGTGAGGGGTCACAACCCTCATGAGTGTTTAATAATAAAATTAATTTTTTGTTGGTTTTCACCCTACGGGGTTTCCAGGGTATAATGGTGGCTAATGATGTGATTATTCATTGTGTCATTTTCATGATGTGATTTTTATATTCTCAATTAGTTGATTTACTAATTGAGTTAAAATGATCATGGGATCGATGCATAGTTATAGGAGGAAATTTAAGTTAATATGCTACAACAAGGACAATTAATGGTTGTGTAACTCACTATATTTTTTACTAAATATTTATCTAAGTGATGATTATGGTTATTCAAATTTTTAATGCGGAAATATAGAAATTAATTTATAAGGTTACACATTTGTAAATGTTGAAAATTTTTCCTAACTCCATGCATTTTCCTGTGAGGTTATCGGGGTACGTTACAAATGGTATCAGAGCAAAAGGTTGCAACGCTGGTTCCTTTTAGGAACCATTATGAAAAAAGGAAGTACAGTTATGATGCTGGTGGGCATCATCTCAAGTATGATTTTAATTAAACTGGTAGTATAGTACAATTAACATGAGATGCATGATGCATGATTAATGACTACATGGAAGAGTAGAAAGTTATAATGTTTCTTTAAAAGTTGTGCTCATGAAATTTGAATATGGATGTGGATAAAAGACAATAAAACCTTTATTGTACCTATGAACCATCCTGAGAACTCACTGGTTATAGTACAAATTAATTAGCAAAATTTACATATATAATATTAGAACAATGATTATGGTGCATAAGAAAAAAAAAGGGGAAAACATGACTAAAGTTATTATTAACTTCTTATAAATAATTAATGCATGTATGGTTGTTGTGATAACTAAATAATATATAAGTTTGGGTTGACCCTAAAGAGGACAATGGAATGTTAAAAAAAAAAAAAATGAATGAACCTATCTACTTGTTAAAAATAAGCAATGAGTGAAGTGGAACTCACATAGTTAACATAAAGTCAATGAAAAACTCATAGTAGCATAATTGTTGTTTCTCTTTCTTCATTTACAGTTGTAGAGAAAATTTTGCATTTCATGTGTTCGAAATAAATGAGATCCAAAGTTGTGTTGTTTTAAATAATTGCATCCGTGGAAGTTTTGGATGTGATTCATCTTAACATCAAGGGGAATTCATACCTTGAGATCATGTAACCCCCATGTTGATTCCAAGAAAAAAATATGTTTAGACTTGGATCCATAATTTTGTCGACTTTCCTGATTAGACACTCTTGTAGGGATTGTTGGTTTTGCTGTTGTCGAAAATTTGACCATTGATGGTATTAATATGATTCATGCTACTCTATAAATTCTATTTGTAATAGCTCTATGATAGTTTAAACATATTTATGGAAATTTATTTCATGTCTGCTAACTAGTCCCTCAATGGCGGTAGATTGTATGCTTGCCAACTATTTGGTATAATGTGTCATTGACCATAGATTGCATGCTTGCAAATTGTGGTTAAAATTCCTCAATGGATGTAGATTGCATGCTTGTAAACTGTTTGTTTGAATGCCGAATTAGTTGTAGATTGCATTCTTTCACACTATTTGATAAAAGTCTAAAGTGGTTGTAGATTACATGATTGTAAATTATTTTTCCAAAATTCCTTAATGGTTTTCGCTTACATGGCTGCAAGCTAATGGTAAGGAAAGAAAAAAAATTCACATTTTGTGTCCTAGTATTCAATGGGAGTGCTATTTCTCTATAATATTGATGGTTATTGAGGTAAGACCTTAAATAAAGTATAATGCTATGGTTTGCAAGATATGTTAATGTTTTTTTCCTAAGTTACATGATTATTATTATGTGGAAATTTGGAATGTATACCACCTATATTACATGTGGTGAATTGCTGTCAATGTACATTAACAAATTGCGGGACCCATGTTGAGGGTCAAGTATAGATGCGCGGTCTATATAAATATTCCTTTGCTTTAATGATAATATGAAAATGGACAATTATGTAAATTACAATGGATTTTTAGACATTGATTCTTTTTAAACATTGAATTATTATTGGATTCAATGGATATGGAAGCCATGATGAGGCTAATGTGATGATGTAATATTTTATTTTATTATTGAGTTAATAAATACATTGGTTGGGGTATTAAGGAAATAACTCTAGAGTTTTATAAGACTTCCTGTCAGCTTATGAAAATCTTTTGGTGGTTAATTTCAACATGGACCTTCCCTAAAAGTCTCCTAAAAATCCCTAGAAGAAAATAATAAAGAGGAAAATATTAACAATATGGGAGAGAAATATTATGTTAATGACTTAGTGGGAGATAAATACTAAGTGGGATAAAATAAAGCATAGAGGGAGAGAAAGACATGCTTTAAATAAAAAGAAGAGTATCTTTTTCGAAAAATATAAAACAAAAAGGCCTAGGCAAAAAAAAGGTTGGAAGACCTTAAAGTAGGACGCTGCTAAAAATATGATGGGAATAAATCACCAAGGACTCAAAGAAGTTGTTGATTCTAGTGGCAAGTAGATATTGGCTCAGTGAGTAACTATTGGATATAGTTCACGGTTGGGTGGAATATGCTTGGTTCCTCAATAATTCCTAGAAATTAACTACAGTTAAACGAAATTATGTATATGTTCTGTTACTAGTTTTAAAATTTTCTAAAGATGTTGGATGCTAAAATAGACTGTAAATTGCATGTCTCAAAGTTTTTTCATGTGTTATAGTTTTTCATACATGATATACAAAATAATGTTAGCAACAATTTCGATGAAATAGGTTGTGTTTGTAGGTTTTTATGAGCAAATGAACATATCAGATATGAATTATCTATATGCATGCATAGAGGAAATTAATTGAAATATATAGGCGAATGAAATAACTCATGTTAGATAAAAGAATGCATTATTGAGCTTTAAATTCCTAACACACTAGAGGAAAATGGTTTTCAATATATGCCATGAGTTTGAATTTGAATGAAATTACTGAGGGAGAGAAGGACAATAATTTTCAAGGGAAATGGCTATAGAGAAATACCATGAGTTTGAATTTGATTGAAATTATTGTGGGAGAGAAAGACAGTAATTTGCAATCAACACTAGAGGGAGAGAAATACTAGTGTAACTCCTAAATAAAATGCAACATGCACTTGATAGATATTTTCTTATCATTTTGATGATTAAAGGGCTAAGTGTTCCTTGAGTTTTTGTGGAAGTATTATGATTTAAGTATTATTTTACGTTTCCTAAATAATTGGTAATGAAAATTAAAGGTTAATGTTCCAACAAGAAGAACATCAAGGACGATGTTCTCTTTAAGGGGGGGGGGAGGGTGGTTTAATATCCTTGGCTTAAGCCACCGTAAAAACTCTCATAAAATGAGGGTTGTTAAATAATTAAATATTATTAACTATTATATTGATATTACATGAAGAATATTCTTGTAATTTTTAATTATAATAATATTGGAAGAATTATTTCTGAATTGTTTTATTAAGAAGAATTTATATTATTCTATAAAAATAAATTATATTTCCATGTTGGTATATTTTATGAGTTTTAGAAATAATGAGTAATAGTTTTGGAAAAACTATGGATAACTGATATTTTTCTCATGAGGAAAAATCAAATATACCTTTAAAAGAAAATCATGAGAGCTTTATTGAATTCTTTCACGATTTAGGAAAAATCAGATTTATGGATGCTTTTATGATTTAGAAAAGCTATTCCATTTTCTTAATTCTATTTGTTGTAAGCTTATGAGAAAAATAGAGGAAGGGGATGAGAGAATGCATAGAGAATGGAGCCAAGGAAGAGGAAGAAGGAATTACAAGCATGCATCAAGATATAAGTAACCATATTCTTTGAAAATTCTTTTGTTTGCATATGGGGCATAATGATATAATAATTGAATTTAATTCCAAGGAAAAGTTCATATGATGAAAAATCAATATTGTTTATTGAGAAAAACTCTATATAGTTTTTGGATAGAAGAATAAGTATTTTATTCATTGAATTCTTAGAATAATTCATGTGTTATGAACTCATAAAATTTTTTCATGGCTAAATAATTATGTGAATTGCATGAGTTACTGCAAAATAGGGTCTAAATATGAATTTTTATCTCTAAAACCGAAATACATATGAAAAAATTGAAAGAGGTTTTTGTAGAAGAGGATGTTATGACCAAAATCCTCTTTCCGATTTTAGAAATGAGTTTCCTATGTCTCTAAAATCATGTCCATAATTGATGACAAAAAAAGGGGAATATTTAATATTTAATTCTGGAAAAATGAGCCCCAAAGATTTGTTCGAATATTCCAAACCATAGCATTTGTGTAAAAACGGAGAGAGATTATTTTTAAGGAGCCCATTAGAGACAAAAACCTCTTTGGGTTTTCCAAAAATCGTATCCATTTTGTTGGAATCTGTGTCCAAATATGATTACAAAAACATGAAATTATTTAATATTTAAATCTGAAAAAATGGGCTGCAAATATTCATTGAAATCTTCAAAAGCATGACACCTATGAAGAAAATGAGAGAGGGTATTTTTCATAAGCCTATTCAAAAAAACCTCTTTTTGTTTTCTAACATTTATTTCCATATGTTCATAATATGCATCCAAAATGGATGAGTAAAACAGGAAAAAAAGAGTAAAACAGAGTGCTTCCATTTCATTTTTTCAATGAGATAAGAATAATTGTTTATGTACATATAGACATAATAATTATTCTGATGATTATATACAAAGAATTAATTTATATAATTACCAAGTATCTTCTCATGATGCATATGCATTAAAAGTTGAAGAGGAATATACTCTTGAAAATATTATGTGCTTATGTGCACATGAATAATTATCTAATATATTTGATCTACTAGAAATTATTATGTGATTTTACATGCATGATAGGATTTAGTAATGTAAAAAGATATAAATAACTTTTGTGAGGGGTACCTCACTAATCAGTTGTGTTATTTGAGAAGGATTTGTTATTCATGTTATTTCTTGAGGAAATATTACAAATCTCTCTAATATGTGAAATGATAAGAAAATAATTTGTATTTCATGCATAATAGCGAGTTACTTAGCTATATTTTGGAAAAAGAATAATTAAGGTGTTAAAAATCCTTGGAAAGTAAATAAATATATTTGTATGCAAGGAAGCAATTATTTTGTTAGATCTCTTCAAAAGGAATTGAAGAGAAAAATATATCCTTGTATGATTTATTGGAATAGATTCTTGGAGAGGAAAACTAGTAATCATATCCTTTATTAACTAATATTATTTAGAGAAACATATATTCTTACATGCATGGGAAAATTATAGTTTTTGGCATTAGATTTGTAGAGAAAAGGAAGATTCAATCACATAATATTTATTGTGTTAGACTTCTTTTGGGAAAAATAATATGTATTTTGCAAACCTAAAGGGATTAGCTATGATATTAGCTTTATTTCGAGAATATTATGCCTAGTTATTGGGTTATATATTTTGGATGATATGGAAATGTCCCTTTACATACATGAAAGAATAATTGGTATGCGTTTGACCCATTGGAAAAGAAATTTGTTTATTTTTCAATGAAATATTTATTTAGTTTCTTTTGGAAAGAAACATATGTTTTACATGCAAGAATAAAAATGCTATGTTATTGCATGCACAAAATTATAACTAGTATGTTAAATTTGTTTGAAATAAAGCTCGCATTGTTATACGTATAGCCAATGTGAATAGCTCTTGCGTGGAAAATATGTCTTTGGAAAAGTACATGCATTCATATGCATAAGTATAGAATCTATTATGCTAATCCATTTGGAAAAGAAAACATAAGAGTAGGAAAAAGGGAAATTGCTTGTTGGGATAGCTATCTTGAAAGCTTGTTATGCATTTTCATAGACAATATTAATATATAGTATGTTATCTTTCCTTTGGAAATAATACGAAAGTGCATGCGAGATTTTTCTAGCAGTTGTTAGAAAGATGATGCTTAATAGTGATTTATTTGTTACTAATGCATGTGAAATGATTTTAAAGAAGGAATTTCATGTCAACTTGGTTATGTTTTATACAAGCATACAAATAGTGTTCAAGTGTCACAGATAAACATTGATTATTGGATTATTAATAATTTATCTAATCATGATATCAAGTCTGTTGATGACAACAATGACAGGAAAAGAGGGTGACTTGAGAAAATGATTTTTCAAGTTTAACATTGTGGAAGATAAAGATTTGTTATTCCATGCAAGTTTAGTACTTCCAATTGCAGGATGACCCACTGAAGGAAACAACTCGACTACAAAGACTAAGACTAAGGATCCGCGGGTAAATGGTATCATGATTATTGTAATAGCTTATAGCTAGTTATGTTGCATTTAATATCATTTCTCCATCTATTTTTTATGAAAATGGTCAAGGGATGGACTCACTTATAACCATTCAGTGAGGGGTCACAACCCTCACGAGCATTTAATAATAAAATTAAACGTTTGTTGGCTTTCACCCTACGGGGTTTCCAGTGTATATCGGTGTCTAATGATGTTATTATTCATTGTGTCATTTTCATGATGTTAATTTATTTCATTATGTAATGTTTATATTCTCAATTACTTGATTTACTAATTGAGTTAAAATGATCATGGGATCAATGCATAGTTATATCAGGAAATTTAAGTTAATATGCTACAACAAGGACAATTAATGGTTTTGTAACTCACTATGTTTTTTACTAAATATTTATCTAGGTGATGATGATGGTTATTCAAATGGTTAATTCGGGAATATAGAAAGTAATTTATAAGGTTACACATTTGTAAATGTTGAAAATTTTTCCTAAATCCATGTGTTTTCCTGCGAGGTTATCGTGGTATGTTACACTTTTCTTATCTTTTTGGAGTTGGTTTCATAACAAGCAGATATAATCAGAGATTAGAGCACCACAAATAAACATGAAACCATGAAAATAAATCACACAATGATACATGTGCATTAGAGGAAATTTCACCTAAAAGTTCCCATGAAATTTTTATGTAATTTCCATGTCATAATATGTAAACCAATCAAAATCCTTTAAACTCAAAAACATGTACATGTAAATATTTTGGAGGGAAAATAAGAAAAAAAAAAACCTAGTCAAGTATTTTTGGCTTACCTCCTTATAGGTTTACTCAAATTTCAAGTGTAGAAATTCATTGGATGTAGAATAAAATTCCACATTCATGAGTACCCAGTATGCATACTTTTGAGAAGAGCCACATTGATAAAAATTGAAGATACATTAAAAAATTGTGTTCAAGACAATTTTTAATGCATCTTTAATTTTTATCAATATGGATCTTATCAAAAGTATGCATAATTGGTACTCATTAGATGTGGAATTTAATTCTACATCCAATGAGTGTCTACACTTGAAATTGAAATAAACGTATAAGGAGATAAACCAAAAATATAATTAAAAAATAGGGTTTTTTCTTTTCCCTCGAAAATTCATAACTCTTATTTTTTATTTTATTATTTTTCCTTAGGAAGACACTTTTAGGCTGAAATTTCCTGTAACATTTCTCGTGGAAAACCCATCCTAGAAAAAAAACCACCCTTTTGTTGTTGCACTGCTCATTTAATTAATTAATCGTTGAAAACATTATACATGGGTCAACTCACTCCCATGAGCCTTGAAGACTTGAATTCCTTCAACAGTATCAAGCACTATCAAACTATAATTTGTTTTTCTTATGGATCTATGGAATACCATCCATTGAAAGCCACCATGATCAACGATCCTTGCCTGCTTACTCATGAACTAAACATTTGACTCTACAGACTTTGATGTGGTTGTCACCACTATGAAAAATGAGGCTCTCCTAGTTTCTGTTGAACTATACAACAACCATTGGATGGAGAAATGTCTTCAATCTATTGAATCTCCCAATCACTGTATACTTAAAGACTGCATGTCTTCTCTACCTCCATGTGAGCCTTGTTTCATATATTTTTTTGTCTCGACTCTGAAAAATTTCCCAACATGAGCACTGCAAAAACATAACATCAAAGATAAACTAGTATTTGTAGCAAAATTTGCCATCAAAACTCCACACCAGCTGGAAAAAAATCACCTCAACTCACTACAATCCACAACTCATAATCATAAACTATGGATAAAAAAGATGAGTAAAATATACTTCAGCTCAACCACTACAAACTGCTTCAGAAATTATGCACTAGAGAAACAAGCAACTTGTAGGCTCTTCTCAAAACTCCCACTCACTTTACACAACTAGGCAATCAACCATTTTATAGTGAGCTATCTCAATTATGTAGATGAAATCGTGTGCTCAACTCAATAATTAGTCTCAACTACTGAGCTCAACAATCTTGTTCATATGCTTGATTTGATCCAAATTTAACACATTGACCCAATCAACCATTAACTCCACTATCCTTTTTTAAGTTTTCAAATTTAATCAACTTCTGGATGTCCCATGAATTTTTTTGACCATAAACCGAAAATTTCTGATCAAGGATGTTGTCACTACACAAAAATAAGCACCTCAACGCGATAAATCCAAAGAAAAACTTGTGAAAATGCCATGGTGACTCCCATAAAACATCATCCATGCGACTTTAGCCTCCCGGAGCCATAGTCACTCCCACATGCCCATCTTCAAGTGATTATGGCCCTAAAATCTCTCCCTTGACTCAGCAAACATACGACTAGAAAACATAACCTTGGATTAACTTTTATTTACTCTCAGTATAGACCTAATTTTGGAAAATTTCATACGAAGAAGCTAATTTGGTCCATTTTTCAAAAAACCCATGTCACATAATTTTTACATCCATCCTCATTTTCCAAAAAAATCCAATGAAAAAATTTCACTTCTATCCAAACGCCACACTAAGAAATTGGACCTAAAACTGAAGTAAAGCATTTTTTCTTTGTCAAAAACTTTTGCAATCTCATGAAACATCTTTTCCAGTATCTGAGGAATCCTCCAAGCCTCTTTGTCAAGTCTACAACTGATGAATAGGAAAGGAACAAGTCTATGACATGAAAGAACTATTTTGCCAACCTTAGCATGAAGACCAACACCTTATGCTCCTCAAGCAACAACCATAACATCTCTAAACACCACTAAGAACTGTAGAAATATCTCAAGCTCTTGTAGCAATAAAATCATGTCATACACTTCCTCCAACATTGGGGAAAGAGCCTCCAACATATGTATTCATAACTCAACACATGAACTATCATATGCAATGTCTCCAAGGCATAAGGATACATATGAAACATCTAGAACAACACTCCAACCACCTAAAGCAACATCATCTCCAATCAACACAACATGAGCAAATCTCCAACCTCATGTAACAACAACATCTCCCACTTAGCTACCACAACATCATGTCCACTAGTTCTAGTCATCACTATTTTGACATCAATGCCAATGATACAAGACCATCACAGATCATCCAACACCAAACACTCATCACTCATGTATATGATGAGTAGCACCAAGAGTTTGTTGACATCGAGACTTGATTCTAAAATTCCCTTTTCGGACATAGGACTCTCTCAGGGCTATTGGCCATCCCAACTTAGCCTGAAGACTAAGATAATTCATATTCGTTGTCCTAATATTACAATTGCACACATTAGTTGGAATTCACTTCTTTTGAAAGAAAAATAAAATATAATTCAAGAAAAAAAAATTCACATATGGAATGAAAACAATATACATCAGATAACACATCCATAGTACTTATTTTTTTCCAATGTCTGAACTAGGCACAAAATTACCAGAAAATGGATTGTTCCACCCAACCAAAGTGTATTGTGTCTGTACAACAAGACTACCCCCAAGCCATTTTCTTCCGAGAATAGTTGTTTTACAAAAACCTAACAAGATATTTCCAAAGGCATCAAGACTTTACAAGTTCATCCCTGGAACTTAGACTCACGAGAATGTCTTACGGATTCCACTAGCCACCCACCAGCTCAAGAATTCCCTAACTAGAAGTGTTCAGTCAACCTTCAACAATGTCCTGTTTTAGGTTCCAAATCTTAAAGCTTTAACTCCTCTCTTGTACCTCCTCCAACTAGGTACCAAGTCTCGAAATTTGCCTAAGGTTTTCCTCGCTCTAGCCATCTTGACTACCTTGTCCCTTCAGAGATGAATTATCTCTAAGGAGAGAAATACTTGTCTCCTAACTGTGTGATAAATGAAACTCTCTTTTAGCACTTTTTCGCGTAATTGTATGGTTGATCATATTTGTATTATTTATAAAAATAAATTCAAATAAAAAACATTAATTTTTTACCATCATGGTAGGCCTTCACCATGGCATTATATTCTACAACCCAATATGAACCGAATATGTGATTCCTTCCATCCAGAACGTGGAATATAAAAATATAAAAGCAATGTCTGATTTACTACAGAATTAATATGTTATGCATCTTTAGTCAATTATCGATATGACGTAATATAATTTCATACGAAAAGTAATTAGAACTAAAAAATGCACGAGTAAGATTTTTGAACATGTCTAGATACATCACCCCGATTGAGGAAGGGAATTAAACTTGTGATAAGTTCTATAGTAGCCCGCCTTGTCAGCATTTAACCAAGACCCCACAGACATTATGGCTAAACTTTTTAAAATAGTCTAAGTTGGTTATTTTCTTGAAATCAAAAAGGATTTTTTAGATTTACAAGTTGATTTACAAATTCAAGTTATGTAGTCTAGATAGTATTAAAAATACAATTTAAACAATCAAAATTTACACATTATATATAGAGGGAGACAAATATAGAGAACCACTAGATATTTATTGAGATGGATTCCATTTTTTTTTCAAAATTTGCACTTTAAAAGAGGTGTACTAAGAGTGATTGAATATTTAGAGGTGCAAACCTAGTTTTTGAGTGAAAAACTTGGGAAAGGTTTTCACCAAGAGAGATCCCTCTAGGCGTGATAAATTTAGAATTAAGATAAATCACACATTTAATTTATATAAATAAAGTGTAAAGTAAAAGTAATATGGAAAATATTATTATAATAGTTTTTAAAGATTACCCACCAAAACACAAAATAAGAATTACAAATTTTGATTTTTCATCTAATGATACTAAAGAACACATTTACTTGACGTCTTCCACTTTTAAATAAGCTATATTCCACATGTATACCATGGTTCAATAATATGACTTATCATAAACTTAGAACTCAAAAATTGACCAAACAAATGTTTATTTGAACTACACCATTTCTTTTATAAAAATGCATATAAATTCAAAAATAAATTAATAAAAAATCTTTAAAAAAAAACACAAAACTATTTAAATTTGGCAAAATCCATGTTAGATTCAAAAATTTTTAATTTTAAATTTAAATTATATTTATAGATCTAAATCAATTTTTTTATTTCATTTTTTAAACTTTAATAATTATATATTTTTTACTTTAATTACGAAATTAAGGATAGATAACTTAACATAAACATAAATATTTCTTTTTAACATAACGATATGTTTATAGATAACTTAAATAAACATAACATCATGTTTATAGGCAAGCCTATAAAAATTAAAAAAATAAATTAAAATTAAAATATGTGATAGAAAATTTCCATTGCCAAAAATACATAACAATATCGAAAAATAACTTTGAGGCCGACTTTTCACTGTTCAAAGAAAACCATGTGCCGAAGTTCTGAAAACCATGAGTTCCGAGTTTGAATAGGAATTTATGTGCTTACATTTTCGATGAGAATGTCTATTTCCTTGAAGAAGTGTATTTTCAAGATGACAGTTTCGTAAACTCTACGCTTTCCATCGATGATGCGATTTCCATCACGATTATCTTCAATTCTGTACACAATACTCCGTTTAGCGCTTTAGCTGACGTCACGTTCACTTAACCTTGCACCGTATCCTTTCCTTCCTTTCTGTTTCTAATTTCTTGACAATGATAGTTTCTTGACCATGATATACCGCACGTTCGACCATGTTATGGCAAGACGGTTGAAATTTGTTTCACATTAGATACATCATATAAGTCTTGGTGTTGTGGGTTGTTTAGTTTTTAATTAGTTTTTTTATGGGAAAGTTAAACATAGAAGGGAAATAAATTATATGGGCAGCTGAAGGAGCTCAAAATAATTTCGATGACTGTAACATACAGGAATAAACAAATTTTTAATACTTACTTTAATCATTATCATCTCGGAGATTATTTAGTTTAATCCTCCAATTTTCAGCTTCCTACCTTAGACAAAAGGTTATCGACTTACATGTTAAATCGGCACTTCCTAAGCTTAATAACTTTGTTTACCACCAAACCTCAACTATCAACTAAATTATGGTTAGCGCTCATTTCAAATTTATTAAATGCCTCGTTTACTGTTTGCACAATACTGAAGTTGTCATATTAATGTGGCGCCAGTTGTGAGATTTGCTTGGGATTGGGTCTGAGCTTTGATGGGCCACCTGCCCCTCCACACGCCCTCTGATCTCTTGTGATCAATGGTGGAATGCTCGGTGGTAAAAATTATTTGGTAAAACCTACTTACCTGTGTGCATTTCCTCATTTTCACTGCTTCGGTGCTTGTTTAGATTGCAACTAGTTAACGGTTTTTAGGCCACTGTCCACATGCCTCAGGTGTTTACAAAGGAACAGAAGAATACCTGAACTAGTTTTGCCCTTGGGTTCGATCCAGAGATGGATAGATCTCTGCGGTCCAACGCAAATTCGAACCAACTCCGCCATTTTCATCTCACTGGGGTTTTCGATGGTTCATGCCACACAGGTAACAAATTTCTGAGTTTGATTTCTCGTTGTTTATGTATTCATTCCACTGATTTTTCTTGGCAACTAGACTAAGAAATCTCTTTGGCTCTCTCATTCCTGTTGTCGGACTTCCATCCTTACAGCTCAGCACTTGGCTTATCTTGGGGAGGATTTTTTCGGTTTCAGGTAACCATGGATGTTGAGTTTTCATCTTCTGTTTATGCTTGACTTGATTCCCCGGTTATATTTGTTGTGCCTCCTCTTAAATATTTGTTTCTTGGGTGTTGCAGGTACCTCAACTGGAAGCAGGGTCCATCTACATATCATAAGCGTTGGAATTTCTTTGCTAATGATGTCATACATTTCTTCCAGGTATTCATATGTCAATCCTCTTGCACACCTGGACCACTTCTCTGCATGCTTAGATTGTTTTACTGCTTGGCTTGGTTTCAAGATTACAGAGCCGGTTTAAAGCTCGGTGTTCACTTATAGATTAGGAAGGACATGGATGACTTCCTTGCATTTTGCTGGGAAATTTACTGTATTTGTGGTTTTCTTTTGAACCGATGATATTTATTTTGTGGGTTTTCTTCTGAGCCATTCCTGTTGGGTCTCTGTCGATACTCCCAGTTTCAAAATATGTATTTTACAGATTAAGGAATTTGAAGCTGTAAGGATGTTTACACTTTTTATATGCATGTGGTCTCTTTATGGTTATTAATATGCTCACTACTTAGATTCAGTAAAAGATATTTCTTGTTCACTGTTTTGTTGGGAGACTACTAACCCTTTGGCTAGTTTGTTTATTTTTGTTTCTCTATTGCATATCTATTGCATATCTTTTAATGACTCTTGTCTTATTTTCTCTACGCTTAAATTGTCAAGGTCTATTTGTATGCTATTTAATTCTGAGCATGTTAAACCTTTATCTTTGCATTTTAATTTACCATCAGAGGGATTGTTCTCTCTTATTTCTTGTTTGGTGATCGGACCACAGCATTACTTGTCCAAGTATAGTTTTTCTGATAGGAGGAATGACATGTTCCAGGTTTAGGTTCCACCTCGTGTCCTAAACAGATAGTTCGCTCCTAAACATTTTTCTATACAAGGTTCTACAAATCAAATTTTTTCTTAAAGCTTAACTTTAGACAACATGTATGCAATAGAATTTTTGTCCCTTTTCTTGCTATTCATGTTTTTTTACATTGTAGTTTTCTAAACAGTATGCTACTTTTGCAGCGCTTAATTCAATTATCCTTGTATTCCCTTAAAACATTTCTTTCTTGCAAACCTTATTACCAAACTCAAATTTGTATTGTTAAGTCTTCATATGTAATTTACAAAATTATATTTAAATTCCTAAAATCATAAATAATACACAGAACCCTTTTAACTCATAAAGAATCACAGAACCTTTTTAACTCACAAAGAATCTTAGAACCTTTTCTTTTCAACATTTGTTCACCACAGTGTAGCCTTCAAAGAGGCTGAAAAAACACATACCAATATACATATATCGTGATATTAATCGCTATGTAATTTACCAAAAAGTATGAACATATACTTATCTGATTATGCAAATTGTTGATGATGTCCACCAAACCGTGAGAGATGATTATGTCCTTCTCTTTTCCCATGCTCCACACCTAAGAGGTACAAGTTGACAAACTGTCAAGAGAGGCGATTATGTCATTCTCTTTCCCCATGCTCCACACTTCAGAGATATAGGTTGACAATGTTTTCAGTTGTGACCTTAGGACCCCAAGTCCAGTTAGTACCAGAAATTTTTAGGAATACTGAGTGGTTCCACTCGTTTCTACCCGCGTTGGAAAATCCTCACTCTCTCCAAGTAGTTTATGAACAAAAACCTTATTCCTCACTGGGATATGATTTTTATCCTCAGTAACTATTCAAACTGTCCAACAACTTGTCATTTTTGGGAATAATTTTACCATCAGCCTTTTTACTTTTTATGGAACTATTTTTCCACAACCAATTTTTATTTTTCATAATAACAACAAAAAGAAATAAACTTTTCTAGAAAACAATAAATGTTTCAGTATTTTCTTTAAAATAATAACTAAAATTTCATATTACTAGTTAACAACTAGTTAATACCAAATTCAGTTGTCATAGTGACAATATTGTATTCATAAATTAAAGTGTTTTTATTAAACATTAGAATGAGGTGTTTTTTTATTCAAATTAGAATTTAACATCATAATCGTTTTACTGAAATATGGATTGTAGAATGTAATATAATTTTCAAAATTTTAATTTAATTATGAGTAATTATTAAGTGGATAGTAGGGATTGAGCCTTTTCAAAATATTCTTAGTAGGCTTAGACACAAACATATTGTTGAAATTTATCTTATTTTTTTTTTGTCTTTTTAATTAAATTGATAAATTAAAGAAATGCCATAAAAACATATGTCAAGTGAAACAAGTTATTGTATTTTTTGGCATATAGTATTTGATAAGCCATGGTATTGTAATAAAGTCTCAAAATCTCCATGGTAAAAAAAAGGTAAATGTCATCATTGCATTTTTTTTTTTTGTAAGCTTAGGTGGTACCTTCTATTTTCTATTTATAAAATCGGGCAAAAGATACAAAACTAGACCTCAACCTGCCCGCAGAAACCAAGTATTTTGGCCATCAGAGTTCAAAATAAGTCAACCAGAACATAAAAACTCTTAATAACCTATACCAAATCTGTCTATACTGGATATCCAAGTCTAGAGACCGTATCATGTACAAGAGATAAGCAGCATAAGAACCTTAAACAAAAGATGTAGCATAAGAACGGGAAATTCTTAAGCCTCTTTAGAGTCAACAGGCGCTGGAGCTTTGGCTAAAGCTCCTGGTAGTTCAACTGAAACATGTTGCATTGCTTTAATTTCCTTCTCCAGTCTTCCAAGCCTTGCATACTGATGCAAATAACATAAATTAATTTCCTGAATATTCCTATTGATATCCGCCATGGTCGATTCCAGCTCTGTTTCCGCTATAGACATAACTGCTTTGGCTAACAGGCATTTAATTAACCAATTGGTTCAAACAGATTGTTGAAACAGAGAAGTTCATCCTGGCTATGCCCAGGATCCGGAATCACAGTCTGCGTATCATCTAGAGTCATGTCATCCTCCAAATCTATGTTATCTAGAATCTCAGATTCCCACCCATAAATGCGACCACGAACTGAATTGGGGATGTCAGTCATGAAGGTTTGAACCAGTGGCTCAAGGTGTTGCTGGACCGACTTTCTTCGCTGTTTCTGGTGTGTTTTGGGAGAGGGTTGATTTCCTTTTCCCCTAGTAGGCGTTCTGCCTCGTTTTACCATTTTAAAAAAACCTGAAAAATCTGTTAAGAATTCCATCCATACAAGAAGACGAGTCAGCCGCATAGATAGCAGATAGACAGCACCACAAAGAACAACACCATCTCCCAGGTCAGTGACCAAAAAAAAAGTAAGAGATAAACACCCAAAACAGAGACAAGAACATCTAAACGATACTAGACAAGACTGAGAAACAAGCCGCTGAATAGAAATTCTATCATTGCATGTTTTTTAAATGCACATATGTTTAACATTTTTTTATAAATATTAATAATAATAATAATTTAAATAAACATCAGGTAGTTAATTTATATGATTTTTAAAATTTTAAAAATATGAGATACACCATGAAATAAGTGTATCATACTTATCATAGATTAATTTATATAACTATATCATTTTAGTTTTTATTAAGATTAATGTTTAAATTTTCAAATAAAACGCTGAGGCTAAATTATATTTGAAGTTAAAAGAATTTGGTATGATATAGATAACTTCATATTATGAATTAAATGGTTTTTTAATTCAAAATTAAGATTTTACATTTTAGTAATATCATCTCATTAATGAGACCAAACAATTTTCCAGTTTATAATAAAATCTATTCACAACCTATATATAATCTAATTAATACATAAAGCTATATTTTTAATTAAATTTCAAAATACTATTTTTTTTAGCAAGATTTGTTATTTCTTATTCTTTAAAGAGAATTTTTGAATACATAAATAGATTAACTACACTAAAAATTCTTTTAAGGTTCACACTAAACAACTTAAATTTATGATTTTTAATTTTTTTTACCATATATTAAGAAAATTTGACAAAAAAATTATCAAAAAATGGTCATCTCACCTCTTAATTAAACGTCATTAATATCTATAAGAAAAATTTTATAATGTTATTTCTCATTATTTTCCAAAAGTAAAAATTTACTAAATTAAAATGAAAAAAATTTAATAGACAATTATTATCTCTCACCATAATTTGTATTTCAATAACTACATGATATTTTAAAAAATTATATTATTAATTTTGTGAAGGTCATAAATTCAAATTTAGAGAGGATAGAGCTTTGGCACATTGTTCGGGTTTGACTTTGGGTTCAACAATGATTAGGTTATGTTCAAGTTCAATTTATTTGATGAGATTCTGATGAAGTTTTACGTATATTAAGTTTAAAATGAAATATATGCATAAAAAGTAAGATATCAATATCAATAAACATAAAAAAATGTTATTTTGAATTTAGATATTGCAAGGATAAATTACAAGTTTGATTTGTGATTATGAGTTTTGTTTGATATATAGACTTGGTCAATACGAGGTTTTTTTTTTAGGATTCTGTAAAATTTGAACCTAAAGATTAAAGTTCAAAAAAACTTATAACATAGAGATAAAATATGTATACCTACATAAATATTAATAATCAAATTAATACATGAAAATAATTTTCTTATCTTACACACAACAAAATCTCATATATCAATAAAATTAAATAAATATATTAATATTAAATTATTATTATTATAACATTTTCATAATAATAACTATTTTGATTAATTTTTTTGTAAGCCTCTCCCTTCATATTTTGGTCACCGTTATCGTAAATCAATGATATTATTGGAAAACTTATGCTTATCATTAAAAAGAAATACCATTATATTTTTAAATTCCAAAATAACATTTCATATTTCAACAAAAATTAGTTAATAATTTCATTATATAATACTTCTAATTTTTCAAATTTAATTTATTATTTAACACTATGTTGCAGCTCTATAGTCATAAAGGAAAAATAAAAGTATGAGTATTGTGTGATCTACGCAATATATCATTAATAAATATTGATAAAATATAAGGCGATAACATGGAACATTGAATATTAAAATTATGAATTAGATATTAGATGTTAGTTTTGTATTTGGAAATATAAGGATTTTAATTGACATTCAAGTTGTTAAAATTATAAATTTATAGATGAAGTTGATATATATATAAAATTGAATATATTTAATAAATTTATTTTGAAAGTATTTTTATAATAGAAATGTTTTTTAGATTTATCTTAATTTTGAATTAATTGAGTGTTGAGAGTAATCAAATTTTTCAAGTTGTAAATTTTTTTGTCTACAAGACTTAGGAATTTTTTTTACTTCAAGAGATTTGGTCTCTCCTAACATACGATAAATTTGGAACTCAAATGTGTCTATGCTAGTTTTAGTCACGCATGACCACACAAAATTTGTGGAACATATGAATAATTTAATGTTTTTAAATATGTCAAATATGTCTAAAGTTAATTTGACAAGTTCCATTTTTTCTTAATTTAATACACATTAGACCTATATATGTACTAAATACTTGAATTCCAACATATGAATCCTCACACAAATGACACATTTGACCTTGAGCCAATCCATAAATCCTATCATGAAATTTTCAATGTGTAATATCTATATCAACGAGAGTTACAAGTTGATTTTGTGCATAAATATATTTTGAACATCTATTTTTTATAAATCATTCTTTTTCATAGTGTTCTACATCTAAGTTGATTGAATATTGTTTTCTTTTTTGGTATGTTCTTTATTTTTCAACTTCTTCTTTCCTCTCTTCTTCATGCTCTTCAATTATCGTTCCCCTCGACATTTTTTGTTCATTTCCTCTTCCTTCTGAATTTTCTTGTATTCTTTGCTCTTGAAAAGTCTATTCATGTGTCATTTGTTGTGCCCTTTTTTGTCAATGTGATCTTTGACATCCTCTTTCTCAATCAAAATTTCCTTTCATTTATTCCTATTGTTGTTCAATTTTTATTTGCTCTGATTGTCTTTGTTGATCTGCTATTTGATTCTCCCTTTGTTGTTGGCATTCCCAAGTTGACATTTATTGTGTCTCTCTCTATAAACTTTCTCTTTTTGTTCACTTCTATTTTGGATGGATCCGAGTTTATCATGAAGATGGATCTAGGATTTTTCGTGTTCAGTTCTATGTAATATGAGTATAGGAAAATGACTACTATAGCACCAAAAATAATGTGTGTTTTGAGTAACTACTTTGTTCATACACTAAAATTAACTCATAATATTAACTTAATTACATTGAAAGAAATAAAATATTTCATCTATTCACATCATACTAGAAATTAAAATTTATAGTAAAATCAATGCATCAAGTGCACTCAATCAAATAGGATTAGAAATTAACATCTAAATTGGAATCGATGCATTTTTGTTAGTATAAAAGTAAAGTACTAGTGTCAATGTAACCTAAAATCGAGTTAAGATCTCACATATTGCATTACCCCTTTGATTTACTTAAATTTCATAATGTTTTCCATATTATTTTTATGTGATTTTGAGATATTGATGGCTTTATAAATTCAATTTCTAAAAAAATTACTTCCTCTTCCTTTCTAATTAACTATGTTCAATATTATATAATACTATATGACATCAAACATGATATTACATAGTATTTTATTAAATATTATATAATATTATCTTTTTAAGCGTTATAATATTATGTTTAATATTATAATAATATATTACTTTTTTTAATATAATATTATATAACATAAATATTTGTCAATGGTTAGCTAATATTTAATATTATATTATATCTTATCTCGTGAACCTAATGCATTACAATATATTATAATATATCAAACCTGGCATTATATCAAAATTTTTTATATTATTTAGATACTTAAACTTGAAACTATTTATCGAGTCACAATAAGGGTAAATTGGATATATTAGTCTTTAACATGTGGAAGTGTATACCCAACAAAATTGTTATGAATTCCGTAATAGAAGTATCACCTTCATCTTCCATTCTCTACGTACAACAATCTTATCTCACTTAAAAATCTTAATAGGATTAAATATATCTAACTTAATATGATGTAAGATATTAAAACTATATTAAATCTATTATAATATAATAATATTTAAAAATAAAAATGAATGATTATATAATGTAAACATTAATATATATTGATAAGAAAATTAAGTAAAAATGTGATTTTTTTTTAATTTAAATTATATAATTAGTAATTATGATTATGTAATTAATATATGATTTGGTGAGGAGGTTGATATTTTCATAATTCATCATGAGAATCTGATAATTTCCACTCCCAAGTTGCGAAGGTGGAGGAGCTAGACGATTTTGGGTAGGTTAGGTGGCCACATATATTTGGTGAGGGAACAAATTGGGTAGGAATTGTTAGCTACATGGAAGGAGGAGGGGTTGAGCGATGGGTTGCTTCCCTCTAGAGGTAGCTTCTTAAGAATCCCATGCCTGACGCATCTAAAAAAGAAGCGGTCATTAAATAGAGTAGTGACCATAAGTTCTAGAGTAAGCACAAAATTTTTTTAGAGTCTTGCTCTATTTAGGCTATCTTTCGTGTTTCTAGATTGCAGGATTGCACTGATCACCGTTACTGGAATTAGGTTTTATACCTTAGCTTCGTTTATTGACCTGGGATGGTTGATTTTGGTTACCCCTCCCCTTTCTCCTTCTCTTAGGGTTGGGAGGAATGGGAGCACTCTGTTGAGCATATAATTCTGTATATAGGTATTTCTTGATGCGATACAAAAGGTTGAGGTGTTGGTTCAGTTGAGGCTGGAGCACTAGGTGATGCAAATAAATATTTTTTTGTAACATTTTGGTAAACAGGTTGAGAAACAACTGCCCTAAGAATCGAGTGATGTGAATCTGAAAACATGTATGGCGTGCTTGTACATTGGTAAGAGTTTACATGCAAAGGATCAAGAGGAGTATAAGTGTAGGTGGAACTAGTCACCCCTGGTGTTGACCATAACTCGTAGGAATTTTAGAATATAGTGATGGGTTCGAAATTGGGAAGAGATATGGATCCAACAATATCATCAGTGGCATGAGATGCCCCCAATGTAAAAGTGACATCAGGCCTAGGGAGATTGGTAAGGACGATATAAACATAACCTGACTATGCATAAATCAGATCATATTTCAGGGCTATCTGAAGAGGTTCTTTGTATGATTGTAAAAAGTGTGAGGTGAAATTATTACCTTTGGGGGCAAAGAGAGTTCTAAAAAACCAATCCATGTAGACACATTCCTCAAAATCAAGATCTATATAGAGGCTCCTCCTTCCACACCATTCTTCTACATGGTTAGAAAGATGAGTGGTAGAATTTTGAAAAAAAAAAGCCATTATTTTAGTATTGATGTCATATGAAATATGTAATTAGAAATACGAAAGTAAGGAATTAAGAAGAGTTGCAAATATGGAATGAGAGGCTTATTTTTATTGACATATCACTTGGTAGCACCTCTAGTTAGAGCGTGTTGGAAAAGGAAATGAAGAATGGAGTTGAAAATGTTGGAGTTTAATGAAAACCACATGTGTAAAGAGCGAACGTGATTTGTATGATCTTCTCAAGGATTCCCTTAAAACATGTGAATGTTTGAAAGAAGTTTTGTAGGAATGGGAGGCCAATTCTAGTCATGGCGAAGGGGATCATTGATGAGCCAACTTATGTTAGGGAGACTCAAATCAACCACATGGGGAAGTAGAGTTTCATTAGCGTCCATACCTGAAGTGGTTCAAATATTTCTTCCTTAAGGGTTACCTTGGTTGGGACCAATGTTACCACCTTGGTTCCCACCACCCACATTAGTTCCTAAAATGTTGGCAGAATGGGGTTGGGAGGATGCATAATTGGATGAGGAATGAGAAGAATCAGGAGAACTACAGTAAGTATATTAACTTGGTGGATGACTAGGATGATGGATCTTCACTAGACGAGAAAGTGTGAGAGGATGTCTTAAAGAAAATTGAGGGCATAGGGAATGAATTCTCCAACACAAATGCATAGGTGGTGTAATGGTATCAAGAAAAAACAAAAATCTAAAGGCTAAGGGGTGATGATAGAGGAAAAGAGTAACGAATAACAAGAAGACACCTAGTGTAGTGGTGCTAAGTGTAAACTAACTCTAATGACTTGGTATTCTAATCTAAGAAAACATGTCCTATCAAAATAAGAAAGAATGACCTCTATCCTAAATGTTGTCTAAATCCTCAAAGAAGTACTAGTTCTACTATTTTATATGGCCTTACAAAAGACTTGTTAGTTGATGGTATCTATTGTTTGCAAGCATAGATATCTAGAGAAATATAGGCTAGAGAGATGTTTGCTTACGCACAACCACCCTTATGGTGTTTTTTCCTAAGATTTGTCACTAAGGTTACCTTCGTCCCACGTGGATGGTTGAGTCTTCAACTTCTTGGTAGTCAGTAAACAATGTGGAACCTTGGACCAATGAGTCAGGTAGCCTTATGGAGAGTCGCACACACTGAGACCTAAGCCTAACCCCCTCTCAAAGAGGTCTCTAGCACACACTGGCTTTAGACCATGGGATTGGGAAGGATTTTAAGCTCCCTACAAGGACACTTTTCTATATCTTAGTCTAACTGATCGATAGGTGTTTTTGGAATATTATCCCACCAATCCTAACCTAACTACAAATATTGATTTGTCGTACTGCCCAAGTGGGCTTAATCTATGTGAGTTAACTTATTATTAATGTGGAGTTTCCCATCTATTGGCCTGGAAGTTGTAACCAAGATTACATTCACTTAAGGTGTGAGTGTACATGAAGAATGTGTGAGTGGATGAGTTAATTGTGCATGTTTTTTGATGCCAATGCTATTGAAAATAAAATGCATAAATCGTAAATAATACTGAAAATGAATAGTAAAATAAACAAGAAGCTAAAGGAAAAAATTCCCCACCCCAAAATTCTATGAAGAAGCAAGAAAAATTATGGAAAAACAAGAAAATATATATAAAATGACCAAAATATCTAATCTTTAAAGGGAGTGGGTCTAAGGAAAAAAAATTTCTTAAATGATGTAGAAAATAGATCCTAAAGAGGGAAAGAAACACAATTTTCTAAGCGAAATAAATTGTTGTAAAATCTTCCAAAAAAATACTGCAAAAACATGAAAAAAGTGTTGGAAAATAGTAGTTGAAAACTCTATAAACTAGGCTCCTCAACTCAACATTTTTTCTCCTAAACTCGTAGAGGTCTACTCTAAACCCTAGGGGCATTTTTACTTCCTAAAAATGACAAAAATTATAAGATACTCTAGGCCTATTTGTGGCTAATAAAAGTATAGAAACCCTTCCTAACACATTAGCTAAACTCTCAGTAAAAAATGAAAATTCTGAAGAAAAAAAAACTCTGGAAAAGAGCAGGACACAAGTTCCGACATGTTAAGAGCACCTTGATAGAGGAATTGGTCCAAAAAGTGTGTTATGGGGTGTAGTTTTTGGTCCAAAAATGTTCTATGTTTTAAAGGGTTTTACTGAGCATATCTGCTACAAATTGTGTTGTATCGTGCACAATTGTTACTTGTGACCTGCAAAAAAGATGTGGACGCTCAATAGAAGCAATAATTTTCTAGCAAATAGTAGAAATCTAAAAATAACAATAAGAATTGCAAGAGGAAAAAAAAACCTACAAAATATTGAAATAAATTGAAACAACATTTATTGGGGCTTTCGAATTTCTATACAGTGGAGTCACCTTTTGTTAGTGTACAATTTTTGGAGAAGTGTACCAAAATCCTTTACTTAATTTGTTGTGACAAATATCCCTAACAACAAAATATGGCTACTAATATGTTTGCTAAACCTAAAAAAAAATAATAAAAACCCTACAAAAAAACATGTAAATATAAAAAAACATATAACATAAAATTATATATTAAGAAACGAATAGAAGTAGTACATATTTAACTTTATTATTAAAATCATGAATCATTACATATATTGAGGAGAAATTGTAGACTTATGTTTTGAAATATCCCTCCATGGGATGCGTCACCCACTACTTCAGTAGTGTCTTCTCTCCATCATATATTATGCAGTAAGAAAAAAGGGGAAATAGTGATAATGGTGAACTCAATGTGGGAGTTTGAATGTCATAGGACCATAATGGGACGATGAGAATGGTCAGTGTAGAATGAGGAAAATCCACTCTTTTTAAAGTGTAGAATGAGGAAAATCTATTCTATTTAAAAAAAAATATTGAGATACATTAATATTTAGAAAATAATAAAAAAATTAAAAAGAAACTTGAAAAAACATTATAATTATTTTTGTTTAAACCGTTATTGGAGAATGTCATTGCTAAAACTTTTATCATGGCTCAAAGAGAAAACCCAGCACATTCTATACCTCAAAGTACTGTGCATTGAATCTAAACCGTAAATGATTGGATTTTTTTTTGAGATGGCTCGGTGCAACGGAGTTTTCTTCTCGGAGCTAGGGTTCCAGAGTTTGGAGGCCACCGTCTGGTTCGATGTGGCCCTGAGGAAATGCTCTAAGCCGCCACCAGACTGCCTTGGTTGCTCAGAGCTTATGCAGAGGGTCGATATCCCATTACAGGGCAGAGGTTTGGAATCTTGCATGGTGGAGGTAAAGGCAGTGGCGACGCCTTTCCCTACCCTCACCATCGGCTCATCCCTGTGGTCTTTACCTGATCTGGTTTTTTCCTTGGTGGCCGATTGGGGTGGAGGTTTAAGGGTAGCTCTCTGGGGTGCAGACGAACCCCTTTCGATCCAACTTCGAGGGCGGCAAAGTCTTCACCATTCGCCCCCTGTTTGGGGCAGAGTGAGGTATTGCGGATGGCTTCTCCCTCTCCCGGTAAGGAGGTACTCGATCAGCTATCCTCAAGTTCTACTTTGGCAGCTCCCAGACGCGGATGCCATCTTGCCATACGCCTCGATCCAGCATTTTATAGTTGTAGTTGTTGGCTACATGGCAGATCCTACTTGCCCTGCGACTGGCATTGATGCAGTCTCATGCTATCTTTCGCCTGATACACGTCTTCGGCTGCAGATCTCTGCCCTCTGGATTGTTGCCGTCCCTGCCCAGGTGGTAGGGTTCAGGGTTCCCTCAGGCCCGGGCTGCCTTGAGAAGGAAAAAGGGACTCCCGCCGTAAAAGGGCTTTAGCCAGATGCCTATGCTAAAGGGTTTTCGTTGGAAGCTCTATTTCCTCAGCACTATAGTGATCTATTGCAGAAGATGATGCTTAACCGGGGCCTGCGGACTGGGGCCCCCTCGGGCCATGGCAGGTCTGCTCTTAAAAGCACAACAGGTCTTGGCATTGGATCTAGGCACCCTTCGGACTCTTTTCAGATTCAAATTTCTCAGCCTACTGGCAAGACCATCCTGCAATGGGTCAGTCCTTCAGATTTGGTGCTAGATCTCAAACTGGATCTAGAAAGGAGGATTGGGATCCCTTCAGGCCTTTAGAGACTTCTATTTCAAGGTAAACAGCTTGAAGACCTTCTTCCCATCTCCTCTTACAGCATTAACAGAAACAACTCCTTAGTGTTAACCATGCGGTTGAGAGGGGGGGCAGCGGGACAGTCATCCTCTGTTCCTCATTTCTCTTACAAAGATGATGTTCACTCAGCAAATCCTAATACCCCGGAAGTCTCCAAATCTAAGCCATTTTTGGTCGACAAGAAAGAAGATGTTCCCATTGTGGAAATCACTTATCCAGATATTGCAATACAACTTCAAGATTTTGCAGACAGAGCCATCATTTGCAGATTCAACGGACTGTGGCCGAGATCTCAGGACCTTTATGCTTGGATTCATGCAAACTGGACCCATCACTGTAAGGTCAGTTTCTGTTCCAAAGGATATTTCATTGTTTTATTTAATGAAAGTAAGCATTATGAAAAGGCTTTAGAAGAAGGCCCTTGGTTCTTGGGTACTGCAGGGCTGTTCTTAACTCCTTGGTTCTCATATTTTGATCCTGTAACAGCGGTCATTACAACGACACCAGTATGGATCAGGCTTCCAAACCTACTTGTTCACTTATGGCATCTAGCAGTCTACAAAGCCATAGGCAACACCCTGGGCAGTTTCATTACGGGAGATTACAGGCGAGAAATAAATGGGCTATACACATATGCCATAATATGCGTGGAGTTAGATTTAAGGAAGGGACTACCAGAGCAAATCAATCTCAAGTTAAACGATTTTGTTTGGACCCAGTTACTGGATTACGAAAACACTGCCTTCCGCTGCCGCCATTGCCATTTAACAGGGCATCTGAGGTCCTCCTGCCCCACTCTCCCCGCAAAACAGAAAAAGGAACACCCCTCCAAGTCAAAACCCAAAAGATGGGCTCCCTGCTCTCCTCCTCCAGTCGAGGATTCTGATTCCTCCAGCTCTGAAGAGGAAGCCAGCGATGCAGATCTGGATCACGCCCCACAATCTGGGGTCCCCTCCGCCGATGGTCCAACCCGTTCCTCGGATTTGGCCATCGCCCAGAAACGCGTCCATTTGACCTCCTCCTCTGATTCAGATAAGGAGGGCCCTTCTGTGGAGATCCCCAATCTTCAGGTTATTGTTGCTCATTCGCCCATGGATGGATGGGTTGAAGTTAAAAAAAGAAAAGGAAAAAAGCTTCGTGTTGAGACTTCTGCCCATTCTGGGTAGATATCAGTATTGTAGCCTTTCTGTCGTTGGTTGTAGCTCCTTGCTTACTTCTCTCTTTCTACGGAACCGAGGTTGATAGTCATATCATTTCCGGTTGCCGGTTTTTGTCTCTCTTGATTGTATCTTCTTCATTGTACCATATTTTTACTTAATAGATTTAGTCTAATTCAGAAAAAAAAAAAAAAAAAAAAAAAAAAAAAAAAAAAAAAAAAATATAAACCGTAAATTAAATGCATTGAATGATAAAACCATTTAGAGACTTATCTAATACAATGATTAGAAGAGTCATCCATGAACCTGAATATATATGAGACTTCTCTAATCCAATGATCAGAAGAGTCATCCATAAACATGAAAAAACACACATATATATATAACCATAGCTGATATGGAGCAGGGAGCAATGCCTATAATCCGCTGGCATAATGCATTTAGCGTAGAGTCATCCATGAATATGAGAACATATCTAATATAGGGTTTAATATGCCAGCGGATATGGAGCAAGGAGAAATTTCTACAATCTGTTGGGATAATACATTTAGGGCGGGGACTTTTTGCTCGGTAACTCATCTGGTTTCAGTTAGTGTTAGTTTAATGAAATAGCCATATTGAACTAAGATCCAGATCCACTTAACCAATACCAACTGACCAATTGTTAAATAATTAAAAATAAACATGGATAAGTTATATTATTTTAACAAACATGAAGAAGTTATAATTTTTTAAGTTAAGTAAAAGTATTTTCACATCCTATTATTTCAATTACGGTTGATTTTACGAAATAGCGAGGTTGAAATAAGATCCAATCAACCGATACCAACCAACCAATTGCAATTATTTAGCATACATATCTATCTCTTCAACCATGTACCCTACTAATTATATAATGATAATAAAAAATATATATATTATTGTTATTATTTAATTTTAAAGTTATGTTTAAGTTACATATCAAATTAGTGTATGAAATTTTATTGTTTATTGAACAAGAGACCGAATTCTATTTAATAATTTAACTACTAAATCTACCAAAAACATATATATTCTAATTCTTTTTAATTTTGAACTCTATTTTTTAAGAAAGAAATAAGTACTCTTGACCATTAAACCCAAACCACTTTTAACTTTAAAATTCATAATTAAATACAAACATTATTAATTCCATATTAACTAAATAACAAGTAGTTTTTGTTACTAGAACTTTTTTGAGATTCATAATTAAATACAAACATTATTAATTCCATACTAACTAAAATAATAAATAGTTTTTGTTATTTCAGCTTTTTCTAAATATTAGTGATTCCTTTTGAAATAAATAATAAATAGCTTTTGTTATTTGAGCTTTTTAAAATTAATTTATATGCGATTTTGAAATGTGCGACACACTTCATTTTCATGACCTTAACAGTGAAATTTTCGTGGGTGTTACATATAATATAATATTTTGTAATTGAGTCGTGAAATTTTCACGACTCAATTACAAAATATTATATTATATGTAACACCCACGTAAACTTAGTTTTTACCATATTTTACAAAACCGTTGTTTCAAGAAAATCAAGAAACAGTTAGAAGTAAAACAGATTCCTTATCTACGGGAGTTGGAACATAGTTAATACCTTCAGAATTGGGCGGACAGTCTTCACTGGAAGAATAATGATGGGGCGGTGGAGGCAGGGGGGCATGTCGATTGTGTTCCGGTCCCGGAGAAGCAGGCAGAACCAGTATTGGGACTTCCCTGCACGACAATGAAGCCATAAGCAGGGACAGAGCAAGGCAGTATGAGCTCAGTGTTGCTTGCCATTGAGCGCTGCACCAAATCGAGTTTCTGCAATAAAGGTACTCACAAAAGTTTCTCCAAATCTGCCCTGCGTATCTTATTTCTTGCAGACTCACCGTGAAATAAGAGAGAGTGGATTTAGGATGCTCAGCAATAGTAACGGTGAAAGTAAAGATAAGTAATTACTTTTTGTTTATTTCTGGATTTGATTAATTTCAAAATATTGGCCATGTTTATATGGGCAGAAATATATAAATATTTATATAATTTTGTATATGCAAGAAAAATAGAATATGCATGCTTCTATTGCAGATATGTTGATAATTGCATGCTCTTATCCTAGTATTTGGATGCGTGCGTATTTGGATGCATGCTTTTACCTTTCTAACAGTTTCTTAAAGATGTATGGTTCTTAATGTATTTTTACCATTGTATATCTTAAGATTGCATGTGTTAAAGGTTAAGGTATATAAAGATATATTTTACTGATACATATGTAATAAATATGATTACATAAGTAATTAACCAAACACAGTGTACATTATGAAATGTTAAAAGGACTATTTCTTGAAAAAGTTAAAAATGTCTTTGCATAAGACATGCATAATTTTATTTATCTTTCTCGTGAAGAAAATACTAATATCTATTTTCTTGATTCCTTTGAAGGAACAGATTTGGTGCTATATTCCTGGAAAAAGGAATATGAGTCATGAATTTCTTTGAAAGGTTGCATGTCTAGATGAATACTTTTTGATTTAGGTGTATACAAGGTTAAGCTAACCTTTTATTGTTTCCTAGTTTTATGCATAAAATAAGGTTAAAGGGAAGCAAGAGAAACCACATGTAGAAAGACAAGGAAAGTAGGTTATATTGGCTTCTTTTGAAGAAGAAGTAGGTTTTTGTTTACATGAGAATATAACTAAGTGATGGTGTGAATTTATTTCATGCATGTTTGGGTAAATATGCATGTTTTCATATTATCTATGCATTGTATTTAATGCATTTAAATAGGAATTTTTTTTAATTAAAAGATGATTAACCACGTGATTCTGTGGTTATTTATTTCCTAAAAAGAATCCTTGTGGTCTTTTCTTGAAAAGACTCTTACTTTAATATTTTAGAAAGATAATGTTATTAGAAAGATAGAATGGTGAAAGGGAAACTTATTGGCGGGTTTTTGGAAAAGAATCCATGTTATCTTTCTTGAGAAGATCTCTATTATGTTATTCCTTGCTATTATGCCAATCTTTTACATAATAGTTAAGAGTGGTAGTATACTAAGAATTTGTAAAAAGAATTCATGTTTTTTTTAAGATTGCTATTATGATAATCTTTATTTTACATGAAAATAGTAATTTCATGATGATAGAAATCTAAGAAGGGAATAAGTGTCTCCTGCAGTAAACGAAGAGCTATCTCTCTTACATGCACAAAGAGGGAGAGTTATCTCTCTTGCATGCACAAAGAATAGCCATTATGTTATAAAAGCATGCTCTTTGCATGTATAAAGAAATATTGAGCTATCTTACTATTTAGGAAAATATGTGAGTACATTTATGATATCAAAACTAATATGTTAGTTATGTTAGTTCTTTTGGAACAAGGTCATGCATAGGCATGCAACCTATGTATTAACTTTTATTGAAGAATAATAAACATATCTGTATGTAAAAGGAAGCTTGTAGTATTGAAACTACATTGAATAAGATTGTTAGTAAAATCTTGAAAATGAGACATGTATTTATATTCTTCATTGCGTATTTTTACATATGTTTACATGCTCACTAGTGTAGAGACTTTCTTTGGAAAGACTCATGAAGGAGGTTATGTGCTTCGTTGTGTAAGTACTCCTTAGCGAGAGTCTTTTGGAATTCGGTATGCATTTGCATGCATGGAAGGAACAAGTTGTTATGTTAGATGTAGCCCTTGTCTTGCAGGAATGTGTGCTTATGCAATGGAAGCATGAGTTATTGTGATGATTTATAACCAGCACATATGAGGTATGTGTTGCTAAAGAGAAAATGTCAAGGTGCTTTACTTGTTTTGTCATGATTATACATGAGTACAGATATGTGAAATGATTGATTAATACTTTGTGAATCTTGACATCATTTTATGTTGGAAGCATCATAGCAGGGAATGATGATGACAGTTACAAAGGTATATTATGCTTGTCATGTACAAAGAAAAATTATTCTTGTCCTGGTGGCAGGAAAATGATTAATGTTCATGCAGATGAGTGCGAGTTACAGGAAGGTCCAATGTACGATGGTCCATTGTAGGTGCATCCATGCCACCAAGATGTGAAGATCTGTAATGGTATCATATTTACTGTAATGACTTTAAGCTAGATACTTGCATAATTCCTTGTAAGATTATATAAACGATGGTTAAGGGATGGTCTCCCTTATAAGCCATTGAGTGATGGGCTGAACACCCTCACGAGCATTTAATAATAAAATTAAACGTTTGCTGGTTTTCACCCTACGGGGTTTCCAGGGTATATTGGTGTTCAATGATGTGATTTATTATTGTGTCATGTTGATGATGTTGATTCTTTTCTTGTTATGATGTTCATAATGACAATTATGTGATGACTATATGAGTAATGAGATGAATGGATGGTTACATCATATAGTATTAAGTTAATATACTGTAATGGAGGTTGTTAAGGGTTAAGGAGTTTACTATTCTTATTTATAAAATTACACTATGAACTGCTAAACATTCTATATAATGATGATTAACTTTAAAAAAAAATTTAACTCCTTACATTTCCCTGTGAAGTTAATGGTGTATGTTACATTATATTATTTGAAAAAAAAATTGAGTTGGTTTCATTTTAAATGACATAAAAATAATTAAGTCAATAAAGCTTAAAATAAGTGGTGAATGTGTACATAATTAAATTACTATTTGTCTAAAGAGTTGTCACTATTCAATTACCAAATATTACATTATATTATTATTTTTTTAATAAAATAAATAATTAGTTGGTTTTATTTTAAAAATTAGTTAGTTTTATTTTAAATAACATAATTATAATTAAGTCTACCAAGCTTAAGATATCCGTGAACGAGTTGTCAAACTACTACTTGTCTAATGATCAACAATTCAAAACCTTTTTGGCATTCCATCTACCTAACCTAGAACTGCATGTTATAGCGTTAGATCTTAGTATTCAAAACTCGTATTTAAATTAAAGTGTTGAAATTTTTTATTCCTTTAACTTTTATATATATATATATATATATATATATATATATATATATATATATATTTATTTATTTATTTATTGGGGTAGGTTTCATCATTTATATAATATTTCATAGCACAACTATAGTAATTAAATTATATTCAATAAATATTTTTATAACTCTTTTATTATATTTTTTTGAATTTATTATATTTTTTTCATATTTTAATTTATATTTTATTAATTCATTTTATAATTTATTTTTTCATTCATAATTAGTTTTTAAAATTCATTGTTACTTTAAACAATTTACACTGAAATTATTTATTCCATTAAATATTAATAATCAATTACTATTTATTTAATACTAAATTGCTATTTAATACTTTAATGTTATTTACAACCATTACAAAATAAATGATCTTATTTTATAATTATTAAAAACATTTTCCTTCTCCGAATCTGTTGTGTACAATTTTTTTTTCATAATTGGTTGGAATATTCACTCAGAACGTTTTCAAAACACATACATAATTGGTTTTCATAAAATTAATATAACAATCTAATTAATTATAAAATTATTAATTTTTAAGTTTTTATTTAATAAAAAATATATTTTATTTTCATACAATTATTTAAAAAAATATAAATATTAAAATTTATTATTTAGTATTAGTTTTTTTTAGCAAATTCTATTATCCAAAATACCTAAGGATTACATAAAAGTTTGCAAAATTCAAGCTAGTCTATTATAGGACAAATGAGACCAAAGTCAAAAATAAACTTTCCTTAACAATGCAAGAGGTCACTGAAACTTGAAAGATACTAAAATAGCCAAAAATAAACTCTCCTTAATGATGTGAAAGCCAAATAAAACTTGAAAGATAAAAAAATAATCAGGGTACATCTACTACTCAAGCCTAATTAGATATGTAAAAAGGAAACTATAACTATATGTTCACGCACTAGAACCATTTTGTAATCATTGTGACAGGTCTAAATCTAATCTTTTACCCATAATGGGGGCTTCCTAGTCTACTAAAGTTTTTCCTATTGATGTGGGGATGCAAAGGTGGAACTCAATGCTCTCCAACTTTTTGTCAAGAGAATTGACATTTTTGTGAAAGTGCTTAAGGGATTGGAGGATGTTCATATGAGATTCATGGAAACCCAAGATAGTTCACTCCATCAAAAATTTCATTATTCAATAAGGTTCAATCACCCACATATATTGACTATATCTCTCTCATGTGACTTGTATCTAATAACTAGTTGACCCATTCAGTTAATGCTTGTGTCTGAGAGGGTGGATCAATGAGAAGGGGTTTCGCCTTCGATACTGGTGATTTCACCCAAAACATGGGCAGGGGTGAGTTCCTGATACCAAAAAGTGAAGCCTTCAATTTGGTGATGAATGAAAGTTTTCCCTTGCTAGACTTGCTCTCAATAAGATGTGGCCCCTCTCCGGACTCTAGCTTGCTTAGGCAGCATGATGAAATATACAACCAAGAAACCAAAGAATATCCCATTCTCCCAATTTTTAGAAATAGACTTGACGATCCCAAACAAATAATAATCAAAATATATAGTTCCCATGCCTCCAATGTAAATATAATGGGAACTGGTAGGAATAAAAGTCGGTACAAGAACACAAATACATAGATCCTGCAACCACAACTCCCACCGCCATATTACCTCACACCACCTTTTGGTTGATTCAGTAAGGAGCTCCCTTGAATACATAATTACCACAAATGCACTGCAATAAAAGAAAAATGAAGCTACCATCCTAGACCAATACAAGAGGAAAATTTCAGAATCAACAGTAGATGTTTTTACCCACTACGCCTCCTTCCACCACTGAGGTCCTAATTTACCACCTTTACAATAGTGAAGCTGCTTGGGTTCCAGGAAACCAATGTTACATATAAGAGCATAGGATTTTACTCCACACACTCATCTTGCAAATGCGAAATTCCCCATATACCCAACAGATTCATACATGCACCACCATAAAGATAATATAAAGCCACCCACTATCCAGTCCCAAATTACCACTTTCCAAATATAATAACTACTCAGGTTCCAAGAGTGCTAACTAAAAATAAAGAGAGCCTAAACACATAATCAAGATGCTTTACACAAATATTGAGGGTGAGATAATAATTTCCCATGCATGTTGAGCCTCCCAAAACTTGGCCATCGATTGACGCACAACCCACCATAGAGTTCATAACATGACTACATCCCAAATAGGGGAAAAACTAATGGCCAAACCCACTATCAGGAAGGAAGAAATACTATGACTACATAATTCTATACCCAAAATAAGAAACAAAGATAATTCAATGAGATTAAGGAGAAAAAAAATGACAAATGCTTGGAGTAAAACGGAGCTACCTAAGCATAGGTTTTCCACTAAAACATTTGGAATTAAACCCATTTGGACTAAAAAATTGAAAATTAGATTTCCAAACACAATTAAGTCCCTTTTCCAAGCGTCACCCTCCTTGGAGAAATGCATTTTCATCCTCCCTAACATCGAGCTTCATGCAGTTAAGTTGAATTTCCATGGGTACCATATGCTTCAACTTCTTATGTAAACTAGTCATTTCTTAACATAATTTCTTCATCTAAAACTTGTGGATTGTCTTAATGCCCCATAAAAGAAATTAACTCCTACTCATGGTGTGTTTCCCCTACCATTGGCGCAATTAGCAGGTGGGGTGGTGGGAACCTAACCTACCTTTTTCTTGGACATGTCACACCACTTACGACTATTTTTTTATTATTAAATAAAATCTAAACTAGTGAATATAATCTCAAAATATCATGGATTATCACTATAAATCTTAATTTTTAAAAATACAACCCACAAACATATAATAAAACAAACAGTAAACATTAATAGACATAAAAACACTTAATAATATATATCACTTTGTTCAAAATAGAAATTTTTTTTATGGATTTTATTTGTCAAATGTTTTGGGTGGACACTACATCAATTATTGGGGAAAAAAAAACTTGATGCGTAAATGAGTGTTGAGAAGACTTTATATAGGAAAATTATTCTATAAATTAACGAATATATATATATATGATGTCGATCTCACAGTTGATAAACGTTCAAAACCTTAACCTAGTCCATATTTTCCTTGCCTCCTCCTTTTCTTTTAAAGGTACCATATATGGGCAGACCAATGGTACAACTATGGGTTATTCCTTATATTTGGTCGAAGAAAACATTGGTGTGGAAACATTTGTATCCAAAGCCATTAACTCATGGAATCACAAACCAAAGTATAGGATCTGATTTTTTGATTACATACTTGTCATTTGGAAACATGGCCTTCCCATGGTCAAATCCTTTCCCTCTCATCTTAATGGAACTTCTCCTCATATTCAATTCACCTTGGAAATTGAATCTAAAAATCCCTTCCTGTCCTCTATGTCCTTATTTTCCGCGTTCATAATGGTTCTCTCAGCCATTAATTTTATATACAAAAGATCCACATTGATCATAACCTTCATGCCCAATCCCATCACTATGACCAATCTCATCACCTCCCATCCGAAACGTTATTTTTTATTAAAACCCTCATCTACTAAGCCCATAAAATCTCTAGGCCCTAATTTCCTTCCTCTAAAAAATCCAACGTAATCCAGGCATTCAAATCCAATGGCTATACCTCCTCCTACATTAACAAATCCATTCAAGCTTAATCGAACCTTAGGTATATCCATTCTGATTCCTCTCCCCTATATCACTAGGTTCCACTCCCATATATATAAGTAACTATGGATATCATAGAAAATATATTGAATAAGAGGAACATAAAACCCATATTTAAACCCTATAAAACACTTACAAAATTATTTCATCAATCTAAAGATGATTTTGACCCGATGCTAGGATCAAGAGTCTACCAATTCCCTTATTCCTGTGGCAAGTCTTAAATTCGCTAGATAGATCATTGATTCAAATACTATCTTAAATATTATATCACATATACCATCCATATATGAGTGTCAAATTCCACCATTTTTTAGCAGTCTTTTAATTAGAAGTAGTTTATTTTCTTTTATCAATTTAAAATACTAGCATTTGTTGCTTTCTACAACTCTTGCATATTTGGGTATCTCTAGAGATAGAGAAGTGGCTGAATAAATTTACTAGGGAGGAAGAATATATGGTTATTCAATATTGGAATACAATAATCCATTAGCTCACCCATTGGCTTTAATGAATCTCTCTCAATTCCTATCCATTGCCATTTCCTTCTTTTCTTCCCTTCTTCTATGAATTTCTTTCTTTGTGGTTCCTCCTCAAACACCCATCCTTGTCACATTTTAACCTTGTGTGTGTGTGAAATATTTTAATTCCATCTATCCATTGGGTCCCTCTTCCATCATAGCATCTTTTTTGGGTTTGATTATTCTTATATTTTTGTTTTTGTTTTTATATGAACCATATTTTTATATTTTATATATATACGGAAATATGAAAATATGGTTGAGATAGAAACAAAAATATAAATTTAAGAAGAATCAACGCAAAAAATGGATGCTATTATGGAAGGGGGCACTATGGATAAAGGGAATTAAAATATAATACACACACACATAAGGTTAAAATGTGAGAAGGGTGGAGGTTTATAGAAGAAACCCAAATAAAGGAATTCAGAGAGGAAGGGAAAGAAAAGGGAAAAAGAAGCGGGATGGAATTGGGTAGAGATTGATGAAATCCAATGGGTGAGTTGGTGTATGACTAACCGCCAAGATTGGATAAGACTATAGCCATCCTCCCTATTAAATTTATTCAAGTAATTATTGATATGGAGCACTTCCTCAATAATTTGTGAGTTATAGAAAGGAACAAAGGTTAGAATTTTAGATTGGTCAGATAAATGAGGTGATTGGAATCAAACGAGTGCTCATTGATGATGGAATTTTACACTCAGATATCGATGGTATCTACAATATGTTCTTTAATGAGGGCTTCGAACCTCTGACTTATCTAGTCAATGTAAGACTTTCCATAGGAACAAGGAATTTGATATACTCATCATCCTAGCAGAGGTTCAGACTATATAGGTTCTTTGGTTGATTGTGATAATTTCCTAAAGGCTATATAGGTTTTAAATATGGTTTTTATGTCTGTCTTAGTCAATATATTTGCATGATACATGTATTTCCTTCTATGTAAGCGAGTGAAATCTACAATCTTTGAGGAGAGGAACTAGAATGGTCAAACCTAGCATTAGAGGTAGCTTGAAAGTATTTGTTAATTTGAAAGGAGGTGTAGCCATTGGTTTTGAATGCCTAGATTAGGTTGGCCTTTTTAGAGAAAAGGAAATGGGGCCTAAATAAATTTTAAGGGCTCGTCATGTTAGGCTTTTAATAATAACTAATTTTTTGGATGGGTGGTGATGAGGTTGGGCATGAATATACCAATCAATTTGGGTCTTTCGTCTATAAACGTCATGGGTGATAGAACCATTAATAATGTCGATAATAAGGAAATATAAGAAAGGAGGGGATTTTTTGGATTAAATTTTCATGGTGAATTTAATATGAGGAGAAATGTTATTAAGATGGGAGAGAAATGAATTGAACATAGGTATGTTGTGTTTCCAAATAAAAAATGTGTCATCAACAAAGTGGACCCAATACTTTGGCTTTTGATGCCATGGGTTAAGGGATTTATATTAAAGGTGTTCAATTAAGATGTTTGTTATGAAAAATAGAGGGAATAACCCAAACTTGTATAGTTGTTATGCTCATAAATGGTACCTTTCAAAGAAAATAAATCATAGGTAAGGAAAATTTGGTGCCTATGAAGTATAAGATCAACCTTATGGCTTGAAGAATCGAGATTTTTGTGAAAATGGAACCATGTCAAAATTGACTAAGATGTCATGTTCATTAAAATAGATACTTTAGAGAATAAAATGAAAGGAATATTTAATAAAATATGAAGTAGAACCTGCAAATTAATAAAGTTCATTGCCTAAATATCATCCCAATGCATGGGTTGCAGCCTCGATAATACTATTGATGGGTCTAAGGGGGAACCCAGGTTTTTGTAGTTTTGGATGACCATAAATTTTAGGGGTTTGGAGGCAATGAGGAATAAGTCATTGTTGAATGAAAGTGTCTATCAAGGACAATTTTATTCCTTTACTTATAATTTTAGTAATAAAACTTATGGGGTTCTTAGGAAGAGATTATTCTCAAAAGGAAAAGAATCCATCTTAATGACCATAACATTTTGGTCTGCTTTGACGTGGTTTCCCTTTTCACAAAAATCATGATTCTTGAAGCCATAAGTTTCATATCATAGTTGATAGACATTGAAACCATCCATTTGCTCCTAATATTCCTTACCTGTGTTTTCTATTCTTTTAAAGGTACCATATATGAGAATGTTGATGGTAAAACTATGGGTTATTCCCTATGTTTGGTCGTAAGGAACATATTCATGGAACACTTTGAGTCCAAAGCCCTTAATGCATGGCATCCGAAGCCGAAGTTTTAGGCATGATTTGTTGATGAGACATTCATCATTTGGAAACACAACTTACATGTGCTTGATTCCTTTCACTCCATCTTAATAACATTTCTCCTCATATTCTATTCACCATGGAAATTGAATCCAAAATATCCTTTCCTTTCCTAGATTTCCATATTACCTCCATTCTGAATGGTTCTCTCACCCATCATATTTATAGAAAGATACCCACACTAAACATTATCTACATTTCCAATCGCATCACCATCAATCACAAAATTCACCTATTCCTAAAACCCTCATCTTTGGATCCTTAAAATTTTCTCCCTAAGTTACTTTCCCTATAAAGTCCCGCCTAGTCCAAGCATTCAAATCCAATGGTTACACCTCCTCTTAGATTAATGAATTATTTTAAGTTGCTTCTAACCGTGGGTCCAACTATTTTTGCTTCCTCTCCTCGATATGGCTAGGTTTTTCTACCACATATAAAAGGAAATGCATATCTCATACCAAAAATCAAGCCCAAGAGAAACATAAAAACCATATTTAATCCCATAAAATCATTAAGATATTATTTCAGCTAGCCAAATATATGTCTGATCCCATGCAAGGATTAGTAGTATACCAAATTACTTCTTCCTATGACAAGTCTTACATTGGCCGAATGGGTCGCATATTCAAATATTTTCTTAAAGAGCATATTGTAGATACCAACCATCTCCAAGTGCTAAAGTATGCCATCACTGAGAACTATTTTAATTCCTAGCACATTATTTTCTTTTATGAATCTAAAATCCTAGCCTTTCTTCCTTTCTACAATTCTCGAATTATTCGGAAAGCTCTCGAGATTGAGAAGCACCCAAATAACTTTAATAGTGAAGATGGATATATGCATAGCCAATCCTAGAAGTTGTTCATCCACCAACTCATCTATTGAATTTGAGGACTCTCTGGCCATTTCCCCCACATTTAATTTTCCCTTCTCCCTCCCCCCTACCACCTTTTCCTCTTTTCTTTCCCTCTTTATTTAATTTATTTCTCTGTGGTTCCTCTCTAAACCCCATCATTGTCGTGTTTTACCCTTGTATATATGTGTGTGTTTGTTTGTGCATGTGTGTGTGTGCGTTATATTTAATTTCCCTCTATCCCTTAGACCGCCTTTCATCATAACATCCATTTTTTGGGTTGACTATTTTCATATTTATTTTTATATTTTTAACTCAGTTATATTTTACATATTAATATATGTGTGTGTTTTCAAACTTTTCTAAACCTCTAATTTAATCCTTGAACCCCCAACCTAGTTTTCTTCCCATTATAATTTAATATTTCCCCTATATTTTAATTTAGAAATCCTATTAATTTTGAATTTGACCATTGACCTCGGTTTTTGACTAATTTATTGATTTTACCTTTGACCCCTCACCCAATTTTTGATTACCCAAAGCATTGGACGGATAAAATATACCTCTTATATAAGCTACTCACGCCTCGGGAGATAGGAACGGGGAACATTCTATATGGTTTTCGATTATCCACAAAACAACGAAATGGTAAACGGAGCAAAGGAGGCATAAGCTTAATGGGACCCCTAGATACCTTGCTGAAAGATATTAGGATTCGTCTAAGAGAATCCATACAATCCTTAGAACTCTCTAGACGGGAGGACGCCGAAGGCAGTGGGTACCGACACTAGAGCAGAAGCACTGGCACTCAAGAACTGAAGGGTGAAAGATAAGGGATAGTTCGAGCTAGTCCTTTTTAAAAAAATTTAATAATATGAATGACTGTGGAAATATTTGATTACTTGCATATCACTTTACTAACACTAGAGAAACCATAAACATTAATTAAATTACAACTTTATTTTAAATTATTATTATTATTATTATTATTATGCAAGAATTCAATATATGAGTTAAACATATATAAATTAAAAAAAATTGTGTAATGATATTTTAACCATAGGGATGTTGAAGATAATGGAGAAATGTATTTTAGAAGAGATCAGGTCATTAGTTTAGCATATGCCTAGTTGTTCTAACTTCCCTATTTGTTTGTAAGTTATATATTCATGCTGTGTGATGATGATCTGGTAGAGTGCTATGCCAAAGGTAGTCTCCAGGTGGGGCACCTCACCTGTCAGTGGCTCATTTGATGAATATAATTTAAGTCTTTGATTTTTAACATGGTATCAGAGATTCAGGGCTGATTAAGTCGAAGCTAGTGTGCTTTCGTGGTTGAGTGATTGTCTAAAGGGAAGAAGAGTGGCCCTAGTGGTTGGTGCGAAGAAACCTCAGCAAGGAGGCAGTGTTTTGTTTTCTCTAACTAAGAGTGAGTAGATCGACACTCTTCCTGGGGAGAGAAGTGTGATGATTGGTGCCCAACTTGGAGCAAGAAACGTGTTTTTCGACCCTTTACTGATATGTGTTATTGTCAGCGCGGGCTTCCAATGTACATTTTCTCGTCCGAGGAGCGTTGACCCATGGAGGTTGACTGGCGGTGTTGGTTGTTGTTGAATCTACAACATTCGGATTTGGCGTAGTTATGCGTGAGTGTGTGGATACCTCTGGGTGATCGAGCCTACTGCTTGGTCGAGCATGAGTTGTGGGGCGTAGATTCGGTTTTTTTTAATATGTGTTGATCCTACGAATTTGCGTACACCGGGGGTCAGATGGATTGAGACCCAACATTGTGAAATTCTATCAGCTCTACCCATGACATAAGCATCTTGTGCGGACCAGAATTGGATGTGTATGCATGGACTAGTGCCTGTGTGCCTACATGCCTACGTGGAGAAGAATTGTGTGAAAAACAGAACTTGTTGCACCCATCTGGGCCGTCATTCTGGCAAAGCCCCGAGGTGGATAAGTTGGGCGTAGAATTAAAGTAGATGGTGCTAGAAGGAGGGATCGATCCCTGGTCGATTTGTAGATTGGTTATTTCTCTGTTGCGTGAGGAAAAATTGATTTTGTTATCTTGCGTGAGTGGAGCATTTGAGAGGGCAGATCGATTATGTCTCTCTTGGTGGGCAAGCAATGGTAGTGAGATGTTTGGTGAAGCCCACGACCTACATTGAATGAAATTGTGGTTGTTCTAGAGCGACCTTTAAGTGCCTTTGGAGGGGCACGTGGAGCCAACTTTAGTGTGGCAAAGTCTGTTGGCTCCTGGTGGTACAATGAGCGGTTTCATGAACACTGATTCACTCATATGAATCATTATTGTTCATTTTTTTTCTTTCTTTGAATTTTTTTTTAAAGGAGTTACAATATTTATAAAAAAAAGGACAATTGTCTGGCATGGGGCACTCATTTGAAAAGGGGTTATTTTTATTTTAAAAGAGGGTCTCTCCTTTTTTTTAAAGAAGGTTTCTTCACATAATTTTTTTGGATTTGGGGTAGATCCATTTTTTTGTTAAGTGTTGGAGGCTGCAATTTTTTTTTTTTTAAAGTAAAGATGAATAACCAAATGGTATAAGCATACTTAAATGACAGCAATAAACTCGATGGATCTAATTATTCCAATTGGAAATTCATTTTTTAGACTTTTCTTGAGGGGAAAAGTGCATGTTCAATTGTAAATGGAGATGAAGTGAAGTCGACAGCAACAAGAGGTAGAGCAGCTGTAGCAATTAATGAGTGGGAGGAGAGGGAGAAGAAGGCGAAAGTGTTGTTGAAAATGTTAGTGAAATACTACATTATCCATCACATCAGAGAGTGTAAATCCACAAATCAGATTCCGACATATCTCATGGATTTGTATGAGATCAGAAACACAAACCTTTTATTGTTCAAGAAAAGGAAGATTATTTCCCTTACAATGGAAGAGAATGAATCAGTAGTTACATTCATCTCTTGAATCAAGGACCTCAAAGATAAGTTGGGTGACATAAGAGAGGCAGTGTCAAACATTGACCTTGTCACCATTATGATGAATGGTATGAATGATGACTATCAGATGTTCATCATAGGCTTGAATACGAGAGAGAAATCTCCCAAATTTGAATAAATGAAAGGGATCTTGAAGCAAGAGGAAGAAAGGTGAATGACTCTGAAAACACTCAGTTCATATATGGCTTTAATGGCAAATAAGAAACCCTTCAGAGGGAAGTCAAGTGCAGGATATAAAGGAAGAGGTACACCACGGAGAAAGCCACCATAAGGTATGTCAAGGTATGTCTTTAACCAGAAATGATTAAGGAATAAAATGTTTTTACTGTGGTAAATCTAGTCACTTTGCTAGGAATGGACATAAGAAGAAGCTTGATGAATCTCAACATAGACATAAGAAGCATGTAGGGCACTTTGCTAATCAAGACTAGAATCAGCACCTCAGACTGTTTATGTCTGATTTTCTTCTCTCTGCTAAGAATGATGGAGTAGATAATTTGTTTGTGGATTCAAGAGCTTCCACTCACATGACAGGTAGCAGTCATTGGTTTGAAAAAATTAAAGAAACCAATAGTGGTGCTAAAATCTACCTTGGCGATGACAGAGGGTACAAAATAAAAGCATATGGTAATGTTCATGTCATATTTCCTGATGGAAATATTAGAAATATTCAAAATGTAATGTATGTAGCTAGAATAAAAGAGAATCTTATCTCTGTTTCTACGATACCAGATCATAATCTTAGGGTACATTTTGTTAAATATTATGATCTCAAAAAAATTATGGCATGAAATATTCAGTCATATCAATTCCAATGACCTATTGCTACTACAGAAATGAGGTATGGTAAATGTTATTCATGTTTTAAATAATGTTCATGTTGATTGTGAATCGCGTTCTCTTTGGAAAATGCACAGAGATGAGTTTCCTGCAAATTTAGATAGAAAGAAGAGATATATACTATAACTTCTGCACACTTATTTATGCCGGCTGATGCAGTCAAGATCATTAGGAGGTGCCTATTATTTTTTATTATTTTTTGATGATTTCAAAGTATTTACCTGGGTATATTTTCTCAGTAAGAAGATTCATACTTTTTAATACTTTAAATAATTCAGAAGCACGGTGGAAAAACATACACGAAAGTTCATCAAAATTCTCTACTCAGATCAAGGGGGAGAAAACAAGCAGAGTGGCTTCATAAAATATTGCAAGGACCATGGGATAGTTTAGTAGTTCATAGTACCCCACTATCCTCAACAGAACAAGGTTGCAGAGGGGAAGAATAAAACCCTTGTGGAGTGTGCTCATAACATGTTAAATGTTAAGAATCTGTCTAATGGTTTTTGGGCAAAAGAAACAAATACTGCAATATATTTGAAGAATAGGATTCCAAAAAAAATACTTTAGTTTAAAACTACACGCAAAGCTTTATTAGGTTTTAAGCCTGCAGTTAAACATTCAAGATTTTTTGGCTCCAAATACTTTACTCATGTTCAAAGGAGGATATCAGGAAATTGCATTCAAAGGCCCTTAAATGCACTTTGGTTTAGTATTATACTGAGTTTAAAGCTTATAATTTGTTTAATCTCCCTACTCATAACATCAATGCAAGTAGAGATGTTTTATTCCATGAGCAAGTTCATAATGGAAAATGTGACAAAGGCAATGAAGAGTAGGACATTCCTTTGCTGATGGAAGAAGGGAGTGATGAAATAGGAAACAACCATGAGCAACAAAAACAACGAAAAAGGAAGAACCAGATGATACAGATTCAATAGCCAAGCCAATTCCACGAAGGGATGATCAGAAAATATTTGAACCCACTCAACCACTCAAGAGATCAGGTAGGCAAACTCAATTTCCAGCAAGATATAGGCATCATGCGCTTATAACTAGTATGTTGAATGTTGATGAACCCTCAAATTATAAATAATTTAGTCAATAGGATTAATAGAGGGCAGCTATGGAAGAGGAATATGAATCAATAATTAAAAAAAAAAAAAAACTAGGATCTAGTTGAATTACCTGAAGGAAAACAACCCATATGCTGCAAATGGTTATACAAGCCTTAATTTAAAGAAAATTGTAGTATAGATAAATATAAAGCTAGGATGGTTGCAAATGGGTGCTCGTAGAAAGAAGACATACATTATGAGGAAACCTTTACCCCTGTAGCTAAATTAACCACAATTATAATGTTAAATGCTTTAGGTACTAAACATCATTGGATGATAAACGAGCTAGATGTGAAATCTGCGTTTTTAAATGGGGAATTAAAAGAAGAAGTGTATATAATGCAACCCAAAGGCTTTGTTAAATAGGGGGAGGAACATTTAGTATGTAGATTGAAGAAAGCATTGTATGGACTAAAATTGGCACCGAGGTTGTGGTATGAAAAAATCGATTCATTTTTCCTGCAACATAATTATAAAAGAAACAAGAATGATCCCAATTTGTATAATTTTATTGATAAAGAGGGGAAAATTGTTTTTATTTCTTTATATGTAGATGATCTTACCATTACACGAAATGCAGACAAACTCATTAAAGAAATCAAAGAGAAGATATCACAGTTTTTTGAGATGAAAGACCTTGGAGAGCTACACTATTGTTTGGGTCATGGAGTATGGAGGGATTCAGGCTAGACCTTTTTGTCACAAGCGTAGTATGTCAGGAGTTTATTGAAAAAGTTCAAAATGGATTAGTGCGAAGCTGCAATAATGCCTTTACATCAGAGTATTAAACTTCAGAACGATGATGGTTCTAAGGAGGTTGATGCAATAATGTATAGACAATTGGTTGGGAGTCTAATTTTCTTCACTACAAACAAGCGAGATTTTTCTTTTGCAGTGAGTGTATTGAGCCAATTGATTTGAAAGCTTCTTGAGAGCCATTAGGTTGCAGCAAAAGGAATCTTAAGGTATCTTCAAGGAACCTTAGAATTTTGTTATTCAATATAGTGATTTGTTTCATGTTAGATTGACAGGCTTTTTAGACTCTGATTAGGCCAAAAATCTAGATGACAAATGATCCATAAGGGATTATGCATTCATCATTGGGCCAGGGGCCATTGTATGGAGCAGCAAGAAGAAAAACATTGTATTCTTGTCCTCAGTAGCAGCTCAGTATAAAGCAAAGTGTGCAGCAACATGCAAGGCAGTTTGGTTGAGGATACTTCTCCATGATGCCTGAGAAGAAAAAAAAGATGCAATAGATATGAAATGTGACAACCAGAGCTCCATCAAACTTGCAAATAATATAGCGTTTCATAAAAATACAAAGCATATTGATGCATAGTTTCATTTTGTTAGGGAGAAGGTTCAGTCAAAGGAAATCCATAATGAATATTGCAATACTTGTGACAATGCTACAAAATTTTTTACTACCCCTCTTCGAAGAATTGAATTTGAATTATTTAGGGAGATGTTAGGAGTCTTCGATTTTTATCAAGGGATTCAGGTTGATTTTAACATGAATATTTTTAACCCCATACATCAATACCATACTACATATTCAAGAAAAACATACCTCACCTTCATAATACATCTTTGTATAGTGTTTTATTTTTAATAATCAATTCCATAAAAGAGAAAAAAAAAATATAAGTACTCTTGAGATTGTTTTCAATCTTAATATGTGACTACGACTAAGCATATTATTGATTCAAGAGGCTCATTGACTAGAGAGACTCATTCTACAACCTAGTATGAGGACAATGTGTAATTCCTTCTGTACTCAACCTAGAGTTGAAATATAAAATCAATGTTTGTATAATAAAATGACAAAATGAATATGCTATGCATGTTTAGTAAATTATATAATTTCACACTAAAAGTAATTTGAAGTAAAAAAAATGCATGAAAAATATGTTTAAACCTTATATGCAATTCAATTGATAAAAATATTTCTTTATGGATTAAATATTTGAAGTAGTCTTATATTATAACTTGTTTATTTGTTCAAAATCCAACAAATATTGTTTGGTCTTACAAGTTTAAAATACAATTTAAACAATGAAAATTTAATATATATATATATATATATATATATAACTTTTATTTTTCAATTTTTTCACTTTAAAGGAGGTGTGAACCTAAATAAATTTAACCATGCTCAAGTCATATTAGATTTATGCTTAAGATGGATCTATAAGAGTTGCAAACCTAGTTTTTGAGTGTAAAACTTGAGAAAGATTTTCAACACTAGAAATCCCTCTAGGCCCTTGATAAATTCCTAATTAAGATGAATCTCAAGTTTAATTTCTATAAATAAAATGTAAAATTAAAATGAAATGGAAAATATTATTATAGTATTTATTAAAAATGACCCACCAAAGCCCAAAACAAGAGTCTAGTGACATCTAAGAAGACATTTACCTCAAGTCTTTCCCATTTAAATAAACTATATTCCAAATAATCATAAACTTATTGCTAGAAATCCTTGAAGTGCAAAAAAAAATAATAAAACATATATATAAATTAATTAACAAAAATTAATTAACAAAAATTCTTTTAAATTCAAAGTTAATATAAAATTCAAAATTAAAAAAACAGCGGTAATATAGATCTGGGAATAATCCAATTTATATTCGATTATTATTTTAAATCTTAATTATATTTATAAAAATAAATCAAATTTTATTTTTTAATTTTTTAAACAATTATCAGTACATTTTTTTATATTTTAATTAAGAAATAAGGATAAAACATAAGATAAACATAAATATTTTTATCTAAAATAACGAACGATTTGTTTATAGACCAGGTTAAATAAACATAACATTGTGTTTATGGACAGCGGCATTTAATGTTGTTGGTAGTCTCGTTTAGGTGATAGCGGCGACAGCGACGACCTCACAAGTGATCGGAGCTCCATATGCGACAGAAGTTTGAGAGGAAGGGCGCTGCCTGCCCCACATTCAGATGCAGTTGCACGTGGCGGGACAATTCTCTCTCTTTAAAGCCTAGGAGGGGCTGAACTGTAGAGCCAGACTTTACAGAATCCTTTTGAATTGCTTGTGTTTGCACTTTCGTGATTTGCTGAGCTGATTCTTAGATGGAACAGCCTTCTGGATGCGGGCAAGAACCGGTATGGAGGGCAGGTTTCCAACGAAAATATTTCAGGCGAATCCTACCAACGCTGCAATTTGGATCAAGAAATTGGATTCAATTAGCTTGCATTTGGACAGGTTCTCTGTAATCTTATATTGCTGGGTATTCTAAGGCTTCTACTCCTTAAAACATAAAAATCCGTGCATCGTTGCTACGCAATTTCGCAATCTGATTTTGACTTCTGTATACTTAGACTGTGCCCTGGTACACTATATAAACCTGAAGTATTTTTCCTGCTGATAAAAGCTAGAAGCTAGATACAAGATGAATATGAAAAATGCCTTTTGAATTTATGTGGTTACATTTTCGGTTTCAATGCCTATTTTGTTGAAGTGTATTTTCAAGATGACAGTTTCGTAAACTCTACGCTTTCCATCAATGATTCGATGTCAATCACGATTCTCTTCAATTCTGTACAGATTCCAGAATACCCCGTTTAGCTCTTTAGCTGACGTCACGTTCACTTAACCTTGCACCGTATTCTTTGTTTCATTTCTGTTTCTAATTTCATGAAAGTGACAGCCTCCACCTTCGACCATGCGATGGCAAGTCGGCTGAAATTTGTTTCACATTAGATATAAGTCTTGGTGTTGTGTCTTGTTTAGTTTTTATTGGTATTTTATGGGAAAGGTTAAACATAGAAGGGAATTTAAATAAATTATATTAACAGTCGAAAGAATGTAGGTGTCTTTTGATGATTTTTATGTTGAAAGAAGGATTATAGAATTTTAATTACTAATAATTAGGTGATGGTAAGTATACAGTCTGCTCATAATATTTTAAAATATTTTTAATAGGTATGTTTATTTAGTAATATCACTTAAATGTTTAATTCAATTATCAATAATTTAGTAGAAATTCTTTCGGTAATAATCACATGTAAAAGAACGAGGTAAACATGTAGGCTTCTCTCCAAGTTTTTTGAGCATAGGAGTAAAATCTTAAATCAAAATAAACAACTCATTTTTTTAGGTTCATTTTCAAATATATTCTTCTAGGAGATCAAATAATATCCGCCGGTTTAGAACATAAACAGTAAGAACTTACAATTTTTACCCATTTTAACTAACTAATAAACATGTAGGGATCAATTATCAATAATTATTAAGTGGAGGGTAGGGATTAACTTTTCTAAAATATTTTTATTAGGCTTATAGACAAATCTAAGATAGAGATTTATCTTCAAAATAGTTATGTGTGTTTTGTCTTTTTCATTAAATTGATTAATTAAAGAAATGTCATATTAACAAGTGTCATATGAAAGAAGTTATGACGTTTTTAGGCATGTAGTATCTCATAAGCCATGGTATTATAACAATGTCTAAAAATATCCATGGTAAAAAAGGGTAAATATCACCATTAAATGTATATATGTTTAAACAATTTTTTTATAATTATTAATAAATTTAATCATTTTTTTTTTTAAGTCAGAGGAATCGGCAACATCAGACAGTTTCCACACGTGAGGCTCAGGGTCAAACCCCTCGATACCACTATGACCTTTCAAATAAGTGTTTCCATGTTTATCATGGATTAACTTATATAGCTAGGTTAGTTCATTTTTTATTAAAATAAATTATATTTACACTTAAAAGAAGTTACTATTAACTTGATAACATTATATTATGGATTAAATGATTTTTTTATTCAAAGTTAGGATTTTATATAATTTTATTAATCTCATTAATGACCAAATTATATATATGTATGCAATCTAATTAATAGATAAAGTGATATTTTTTGTGAGAATCTCACAATACAATTTTTAGCAAGTTTGTGATTTATATTATAATGTTATTTCTCATTTTTTTCGAAAATAAAAAATTTTCTAAATCAAAAAGTCATATTTAAAAAAAAATTAAAAATAATAATAATAATAATAAACAATTATTATCTCTTACTGTAATTTTTATTTAAATAAATATATAGTATTTTCAAAATTTATATAATTAATTATCTGAAATTGGATTTAATATTTTAGGGCTTGTATATCTTCATAAAAATTCATAAATTCAAATTTAGAGAGAGTAAAGTATGTATGTTTTCATAGATATTAGTAGTCAAATTACTATATAAAAAGAGTAAGTTCCTTATCTTATCAATAAAAAAATATCATACATCAACAATGTGGAACCTTTGACCAATGAGTTGGGTAGCCTTGTGCTTAAGTTGTACACATTAAGACATAAGCCTAAACCCCCTCTTAAATGGGTCTCTAGCGTGCATCGGCTTTGGACCATGGGATTGTGAAATATTTTAATTTCCCTACAAGGACATCTGTCTATGTCTCATTGCAAGTGATCGATGTGTGTTTTCTGAATCTTATTGCACTCATCCTAAACCTAACTACAAAGATTGTTTTTTCCTACTACCGAAGTGGGCTTAATCTATGTGAGTCAATTTTTTATTAATGTGGAATGTCTCAAGTCTTGGATTGGTGGTTTTAACCAAGCTCACGCTCACTTACGATGTGAGTGTGAATAATGTGATAGTGGATGAGTTTATTGAACATTTTTTTATGATGCCAATGCTACTGAAACTAAAATGTATAAATTATAAAGAATAATAAAAATGAATAGCAAAATAAACCACAAGCTCAAGCAAAAAATTCCCACTCAAAAAGGCTATGAAGAAGCAAGAAAAATGATGGAAAAACCAGAAAATCACAGACACAAAATGACCAAAATATCTAATGTGTAAAGGGACTGGGATCTTAAGGCAAAAATCTGATGAAATGATGTAGAAAAAAGAAGCAAAAAATCGAAAGAATAGTGTTGGAAAATTGTAGAAAACCAACTACAAAAAGAAAGATGCTCAAAGGGATCCTAAAGAGGGAAAGAAACAAAAATTTATAAGGGAAAAAGTGCATCAAAATATGCCTAAAAAATACTGCAGAAAGATGAAAAAAGTGTTGGAAAATAGTGGCTGAAAATTCTGCAAACAAGACTCCTTAATTTATCAAATTTCTCCTAAATTGGTTAAGTTCTACTCTAAACCCTAGGGAAATTTTTCCTTACTAAAAATGAGAAATATCCTAATATAATCTATGCCTAGGGGTGACTAATAAAATTATAGAAACCCTTCCCTGCACGCTAGCAAAACTTGTCGCAATAACTGAAAATTCTGAAAAAATTATGGAAAAAGAGTGGCGTAGGTTCTAACTTGTTAAGTTAACTCAGATGGCAAAAATGATCCAAAAAGTGTGTTCTAGGGCACAAGTTTTGGTCCAAAAAGTGTACTCTTTTCTGAATGGTTTTATCTCAACAAATCTACAACAAACTGTGGCATCTCCTATGCGGTCAGTACATGTGACCTGCAAAAAAGGTGAGGAAACTGAACGGAAGCAAGAATATTCTAGAAAATAGTAGAAAATTAAACATAGAAATGAAAATTGAGAGAAAAAAAGAAAGTTTGAAAAAAAAAGTAAAATAAGTTGAAACAACAGTCATTAGAGCTTCTAAATTGCTACACCAATGGAGTCACCATTTGTTAATGTAATTTTTTTCGAAAGGTGTACCAAAATTCCTTGCTTAATTTTTTGGTGACAAGCAATGTTAACAACAAAATATGATTGTTAATATGTTTTCTAAACTTGCAAAACTAATAATGAAAACCCTACAACAGATAACATGCAAATATAGAAAAACATATAACAAGAAATTATATATGAAGAACCCAATGGAAGTAGCAGAAATTTAGCTTTATTATTCAGTATAACAATCATTACTCTTGCTGAGGAGAGACTGTATACTTGGGTATACAAATCTGGCAACACTGGATGGGTCTTTTTTAGGCCCTATGCTTCAGTAATGTCTTTTCTCTCTCAAAGAGTAGGAAGTAACCAAAAAGGGGAGATATTGATAATGGTGAAATTGAAGTGGGAGCTCGGATGCCACATGATGATAATGGGGATGATGAGAATGGTCCTATTGTAGAATGAGGAAAAAACCACTCTATTTATAGGAAAATAGAGAGATGGATTGAAATTTAGAAATTAATAAAATATTATAGACTAAATCAAATATAATCGTTGAGAATATTTTATTATATTTTTTTAGAGGGAAAATATATTCGAAATGATCAAATATATTTATCTATAAAATGGTTAAAATAATTAAAAATTAAAAAAAAATATTTATTAATTACTTTATGGTGTTTAAATCAATTTTGAATTAGAAACAATTATTAAATAATGTTTTAATAATTATTTCAAAAGATGAATATGAGACAAATATGGAAAAATAAATAAATAATGATTTATTTAATTATTACTAGGTGGTTTAGTCAAAAATTGTTAGAAATAATTATTAAATAATAATTTATTAATTATTTCGAAAGAATAATAAATAAATAATTATTTATTTAATTATTCTCATGTCTTTTTTTGGATTTTAATGAAAAATATTTTAGAAATTGATTCACTAAATTATTTCCTAAGTTGAAAGTGAGTTTTAATGTTTGAAAACCCATCTTTCATGGTGTATTTTGATCAACCTAGTACGACATGTCTAGGTGATATTTTTTAGTGATAAAAGTTAAAATAGAGGCCATGTAAAGAAACCAATTTTGTTCAATTCATATGTCAATTTATTCCACTAAACTATGGTAATTATATTTGGCTACATGAATAAAAATTTTAAACATATTCCCAAGCTCGTGGCTACTCTTTCAAAAATTAATTATTTGAGAAAACAAAGTGTATCATATCCATTAAGAACTGAAGATGATACTGCCATTTAGTATTCTCTACTACGAATCCACATTCGAGCTTCAAATTACTATTATTGGTAGGATTATTTTGTGGTCTTCTACACTCAAACCATCACAAAAATAGTGTTTGTAGGGTTAATCTGTGTACTTGCGTACTCAAATTGTCATGAAACTATAGTTACAATGAACGATTAAGGAAATTGTGAGTGGGAATATTTATTGACAATTTATGTGCATCTAATGGGTACAAAGATTAAGTTTTTTCATGAGTATAAATTCCACCTATTTATGACTGCCTATTGAGAATATGAAAGTTATAAAGTGATTTTTTTTGTGTTGGTTATATTCAAATTAGGCTATAATATATATATTTTTTTATTGATCCTTAACCTGGTATTATATACTCAAATTTATGTGTATGTGTTTGTGCGTGTGTTTGTATAATTTGGCCAACATTAAATATATTTTCTATATATTTTTAATTTTAGTTAGTTGATGTTATTTATTTTCTATTTTCTAATTTAATTTTAAATCTAATGATCTAACATGAAATCTCCCCTATACTAATGAAATTTTTTCTTGATTATTACTCATAGAAAAAGGGATTTTTATTCTAGAGATCCTACCTCATTATCTGTTAGATGGAGAATGGAACAAACAATAAAATTGACTAAACTTAGTGCAAACAACTCCTTTCATTCAATGGAAATAAAAAATAGAATGGTGTACCTTATTATGCTTACAACCTTATGCATGTTAAAAAATCCACTCTAGCAGATGATAATCCCACTCTTACTTTGAGATATTGCTCCATCTCCTAATCCAAACACCTACACACATACACAAATAGGGAAGGAGAATATAGTTTCCTTCAATAAAGGAATGTTAAGAAGCAAAATAATATAATCACAATAATAGCATTATGATCTCATGAAAATATATCATATAGAGAGAGAAACTAAAATTATATTCCATAGAAAGTAATGTGTGTGTGTGTGTGTGTGTGTGTGTGTGTGTATAACCATAAATTTTTATGGAATATAATTTTAGTTTATGTATATATACACGCCTCTTGGTGTTTATTGTTTTCCTCCCATCCCTTGACCTTTATACTCCCTTGGAATACTCACAAATTGGGTTCATTCGTGAAGCATGAGAGTGATTTAGGAAAAAATACTCCAACATAACAAAGTATTTTAATTCATTTATCTCCTCTTCCAATCTGACAGGGTCTCATTATGTAGTTCATTGCTGGAACTAAGAGTATGTATATAAACACTTAAGGCCAAGCAAAGTTAGGGAACATCCTGACTTATTGATCACAAGCCAACTCATGAAATCTTAGTTTGAGTTGATCTTACTTAGAAGGCCAATTGCTAAAAACTCTGAACTTTGTCACTCCCTCAGAGAAGGAGATATATATAGTTTTAATGGTGAGTGAAAATATGTTTAATATCCTAGAGTGATGGCATATAATCTTAAAATGGTGTGGGAGTTATGAGCCACCTAATTATGCACATACTATGAGGACACAACCTAAGGTCCTCTAACAAAACTAGTTGATCACAACAATTCATAACAAAGAGAATAATTCATTTGCAATATAAAAAATTAATTTATTAACCATAGGATATATAAAGTATCATATTTATTAAATGATATATTTTAATTACAACCATTCATATGAACTAAATAACAAGAAAATACATACATGGTTATGATATGGTGCTTGGTTGTGGTGCTCCTACTAAGACTACACAGTTGAATATGCCACCCTACCAACTCAAAATGTATTTATAACTTACTAGCCTAAGAAACCTCCACAGGTTCCCTAGACCTCAAATACCAAGTCAAACTATGATTGTAGTGTGTCCAAGTTAGACCTAAAACCCTCCAACCACAAACTAATCTATGGATTCTCTTGCATCTAAGTTTTGCCTCCTCCTCAATAAAAAAAAGACCAAAAACCGAAGAATAATTCCTCTCCCATCCTCTCCTCACTCCTTATTCCTCCCCCCTAAAATGAATGCCAACCACCACCTTTCATTGTCACCCACTTTCATGAACCTCATAACGTCTCTCCCCCCAATGCTTTATCTAGAAATAACTTCAAGGATTTAAATAGCCAAGATAACGGAAATGAAATAGTAAATAATAATATTTTGTCCTAAAATAAATTTGAGGAGTCAACTTGTCAGTATGAGGGGTAATAAATAATAAAATATTAATATTAGGTCATATGAGTAAATCTTACAGATTCACATGGATTTGATCAATTTAATATTAAAACCTTACTAAAATATAACTTAATAATTATAAGTGAAGAGTTTAACTTTAATTCAAAACTAATAAAGATCAATAATTTATTTAGTCATCTATCATTTTAAGCTTTATAATACTAGCATATTAATGTGAGGTATCGGTATGAAGCTAGCATATGCATACCTAGTACATATGCTAAGAATAAGTATTAAAATCAAGAACAAAAATTAAATCACTCAATAGGTAGGATTATAAAATAATGTAACATAATAGGATCATGTAGGGCATTACATACACCCCTCCTTTAGAAAACCTCACCCTGAAGTTAGAGTGAAATGGATACAAGTAGTCATGAAGTAGTTTGACAATAAGGCATGATAAAATAACGATATATATATATTATTAAAAATAACTAAGCAAAACAAGGATGTCACTTCCCATATAGAGTATCTAGCTAAGTTTTAGCCACCTAACCTCCCTAATGTACTTCCACTCCCATCATATCCATCCTTTTTTGAAATATACTATGTCATCGGCTATATAAATCTAACCACTAAAAAAAAAGATCGTGAAAGTGTCAAATTTATCCACCTAACTTCCCCAACAAGAAACTAAAAAGAATCATCTCATGTGTAGGTGAGTGTTTGCATCAACGGCCTCCCAAAATTCCAGGCTTGGTGGTTACACAATGGGAAATGTCTTCGCCCCTCAAATAAATATGGTAACCACCCTTATATGGACCACACTATGACACATTTTTGATACTTGTGATTGAATAATCCATTCAGGTAGTCATCGCATGTGAAAAATACACATACACACACACGCATGCACGTGATCATAGTTATCATCTTATTATGTTTGGTATCCATATACCTAATATTTTATTTTTTCAGTCAATATCAACATGTTGGAGGAAAATATTACATTAGATAAATCATAACTTTAATAAGTAATACACAAGATAAATCATAACCAATTAAGTCATACACGAGTTAAACCATATATCAAATAACACATACATCAAAAAATTTAATCAACAAAACATAATATATGAAGTGTTTCATATAAGTAACATCATATGTGCAACTGAAATTCATCAATATTACATAATGTTCATAAATAAACAACATGAAATATAAATAGGCCCTTAACATAGGTAGATGTTTATGTTAAAATAGGCATTAAAAATGGATGAAAGTGAGGGCTAGTCACAACATATAGGTTCTGCATCCTCCCACATAGCATATCTTGGGATATAATTGTCCCATTCAACTTTAACCTTCTCCACTAAGAGATGCTTGAATTTTCTAACCCTACAATTGAATATGCATAATGGTTTGAGCAACATGGTTACCATGTAAATGACTTGAAATTACCTCAAAACAAGTTTGTTAGATTCATTAGAAAAATAATTTCGTAAAATATATACATAAAAAACATCATGAGTTTTATGCAAATGGGATGGTAGTACAAGTTGATAAGAAACTAGTCCAATTTTCTCTTTGATTCTAAAAGGTCCTATAAATCAAGGTGACAACTTCATCCTTCTTCCAAACTGAATGGTGCATTTTTTGGTTTGGATATGAATAAAATCTTGGTCTCCCACCTCATAACTTCAATCGATCATATGTGCATCGACATATCCCTTATGTCTATATTGTGTTTCCTTTAACCTTTGTTGAATTTGTCGTACATGTTCCTCTATTTATTGAACCTATCCTAGCTTTATTATTACTCTATACTCCAACCTTTCCTAACTCAATGGTATCTTTCATATCCTCCCATATAGGGCTTGATAAGTAGACATATTAATTAATTCGTTTTAATTGTTATTATAGGAAAAATCTACCAAGGTAGGTACCTTTCCCATTGATTTTGGTTTTTCATATCATATATTCTAAGCATTTGATCCATAGTATAATTTAATATTTTAGTCTACCCACCCATTTTTGGATGATATGTAATACTTAGGTTCAAATGTGCTCCCAACGTTAACTACAAACTTGTCCAGAATCTAGATGTAAAGAAATAGTCTATATCGAAAATTATCTTTGTGGGTAACGCACATAGTGAGATAACTTCTCTTATTCACACTTGTGCCACATTAGTAACTTCACGGGTGTCTCTTGCTTGGACTAAATGGGAAATTTTGGTCAATTTACCAAATACCACCAATATGGAATTTTTCCTTTGTGATATGAGTGGAAAACCCTCAATGAAATCCATAGAAATGACCTCCCATTTGGGCATAGGAATTTCATTTGATTATAGGAGTGTTACTGGGTGTTGATGATTAGTTTTCACTCAATGGCATTCAAGACACTTGGCGACAAGCTGGACTACAAAATGCTTCATGTCTTCCTAGAATAAGAGTTTCTTCATGTCTTCATACATATTCTTTCGGCCAGGTTGTGCATAGTATAGTTCTTTATGCCATTAATTGAGGATGGTTCTTCATACACCACCTTCCTTAGGGATGCACATTCTCTCTTGATATATCAATAATCCAATTGGTTCAATGAATTAGTACTAAAAATTTGGTTATATATGCTTGCCACTCTCGAGACTTAGCATAAGCTTTAGATACCAACTATCGTGAAAGAGTTTCTCCAACACACTCTCCCTCAAATTGAGCCTCAAGGGTACTAGGGAGAAGGTACATGGCCTCATGTTTATTGGATCAACCACCACATGCTCCTTCCTCTTGATGTACACATCCCAAAATTATAGTCACTCATAAATTTTCTTAACTAACTCTGCTTAGCATTCAGGTCCTTCTACATGAAGATATGCTTAAGTCTCTCATGATCAATTTTTGACTCAAAAATTATCCCGACGAGAAAGTGTCTCAACAGTTCAATGAAAAAATCACTACTTCTAATTCTAAGTCATGGATAGCATACAACTCTTCATTTTTCTTTAATATCGTAGATGCATAAGCTATTACTCCATGTTTTTGCTTCAACATTTCTCATAATACTTGATTCAATGCATCTATGTAAATTGTGAAATACTTCTCCATGTCATGCAATGAAAGGATTACTGCACCAGTTAATAATATCTTTGATTTCATGAATGTAGTGTCACATTCATCTGTCCATTAATACCTAACCACACTTTTTTATAATATGGTGATGGGTTTCACAACATTCAAAAAACCTTCCTTGAATATTTAAGAATAACGTAGTAGCCTGATTAATCTATGCACCTCATGAGAATTTTTTGGTACCATCCAATCCATTATGGCCTTCACCTTTTTTGGTTCACAAATCAAAATCCCTTCTATTGAGATGATTCTCTCGAGGTAATGAATATTCTTCTGAATGAAATAGAATTTTGATTACTTCCCCTTTAACTGATTTTCTGTTAAGCCTATCAACACAACCATTTGGTACCCTTAATGCTCCTTTTAATTATTGTAATACACAATAATATCCTCTATAAAGACTTGAAAAAATTGGTAAAATATCACATACCTATTCTTTATTGTGCATCAATTCAATTCATAATAATCGATGAGAAAAATTAATGAAGAAACTTTCTTCTTAAAAAAATTATCGACGAAATGCAAAGTGAAATAGTAGGTCTAATAAATCCAAAATTGAATACCTCCTTTGAATGCAATTATAACTGATAAATTTCTATATATATCATCCTATAATGTTTCATGGATATTGGCTTTACACCACATTTTAGGTTGATTGTGAAATTGATCTCTCTCATAGAGAGTAATATTGAAATTTGTTTCGGAAAAGTTCCTCAAATTCTACTAAAACTAGGTGTTGATCTAGGGAGGGTCCCTTCTTGTCACTTATCGCATCAGCGAAATGTATTTTATAGCCTTTCCAGTGGGAAAGTATTACCTTCATCATGGAGTGAATCAGAGGGAAAACCTCTCTTGATACCACAAATTTCAATTGACCTATCTTAATCATCTAAACAAATAATGTTAGTTTTCAAATAATCTACCAAAGCTCGATCAACTTCTATCCAATCCATTCTGATGATTACATCATAAGTCCCGATTATTGTGACATATTCCTTCAAATTTTTTGTACACACCTTGAGGTCTACCCAACATTTGTAAACACTAGGTCTTATTGTTTTTTTCACCCCATAAGGCATCGCACTTTGTTTAAACTCATCGTTCTCATAGGCTTCCAGCTCACCTTTTTCTATTGCAACTGATGTAATAATAATATCTATAGCACCAAAAGAAATCAAAATTTTAACTTTTCCATGGTTTATCATACCCAAGGCTTTTACATTGGTGGATTAGTGTTCAACTTGGTGATTATCAAGTGTTGCAATAATTTGATGGCGGTTTCCTACGAATCCCATCAGTTATTTTTCTTCTCTACCATTGTTACAAAAATTTAACTCAAGAAAATCACTATGGTAATGAGGTCCCCTATATCCGTAATAAGTGATGCATGTTATACAGTAAATAAAAATTTGCGGGGCTCCTAGAAAGAGATCCTTCCCCAAGGACCCTTGCCCCTACTTGACACTCCACGCATTTGACCTCAACCTACATGAGTCCCTCAATTTTTTTGTCAATTTTCACAGGAAACCATTGAAACCCTAATTTCCACTATTTTGGGTACAGCCTTGTCTCCATATGGCAATGGCCTCAAACTTACTCCATCAGAGAAGGTATGAGGGGCCTTCCCCACAAACCTTTGTTGTTGTGGAAAAAGGGTGACATTTCATCATTTGAAATCCAATTGTTCTTCTACATACTGAGCCTCTTCAATATCTTCTTCAACTAAGGATTTTTTCCACATCCAAAATATTTCCCTAATCCTTAAGGTCAATCCATAAATGAAGTGATCCACCTGGAATCGATCAGTATCCATGTAGGGAACATAATCAATTTTGTGAATATGATGTCATGTTCTCCTACAATGTAGTTTCCCTATACAAAAGCATGGAAAGCTCTGAATTTTTATTCTTCGTAATATGCTAACATGTTTTCCTTCTCGAACCTTTCCTAAAATAAGTCTGACGTAACTTTGTTAAGGGCGAGGTGTAATTGTTGCTCCAAGTTTCCCATATAATTAAGGATAATATCCATGAGTTGAAATATCACTATACTACCCTTATAATTTGAACTACAATCTCTTAGTTAGAAACATCTAGTAATTCCCTCCAACCAGGCATCTACTCATTCATTGCCGTGACCTCCAACAAACTCTAGGTGCTTAATCTTTTGGATTTTCCTAGTAATGTCCTCTATTGGAGGTCATCTATTAGAGTTCCCTGATCCTTCGAGATTCCCTACCCTAGATGTAGGGTGGTATGCTTCCACCTCATCTATTTTGTGCCTTCATAAAGTATCATTAATTTCCTCTAGGGAGAGAAAGATGAGTGCCAACTATGGTGATGGAAATGGGTTATTTGCAGGAAGTGGTCTTTGTGTCAACACTCCTCAACCTCGATTTTCTCATTTCCTTGCCATTATGAACTATTTAAATACCTACATGACAAACAAGACTTATTAATGCAACTTAGGAATTTATCGGGTCTGAGTGCCTCAAAAAAATATTTAAAATGATAGGCATAAGTTTTCCATTTAGTATGCTTATAAATGAGCAAAAATAATACTAAGAATATGCTCACGGATATACTAAATTGCCGCATGTATGATCTTCATGTACCTACTAAAATCTCTCTCATTGGTAGCTAGGTTAGCACTACAATGCACCTACAAGTAACCCCTGGCATCTTCCTACCTTCCATTATCCTCTCCTTTGTTGAAATTTGCAATAAGAAATAGTGAAATTGGCATCGAGAAAGGAAATTTTTTTACCACACAGTAGTGTGGTGTTCCAGTCACACATGAGTGATGAATTTAGTTACACATTAGTGCTAAATGTGGGCATCTAATTTATTTATCCCTTAAATAAATTGGAAAATAAATTGTAATTTCATCTCATAACAACTTCTATTAGCTAACTAAGCCAAAAATACTGAGTTAGCTCTATAATTTTGAGTTGAGGGTCAGAGGTGAGGCATTTAGAGTGATTCTATTATTTTTGGGGTCTAGTTGCAGTTGTAGCACTAGTGTGGTGATAGTGTAATGAATTAACTAAAATTAATTGAGTTAAAATATGTTTAACTAGTTTTAACTAAATGAAGAATTAGTGAGAGGTCTAGTGAATTAAATTAGATTTAATTTACAAGTAGTGATCAATCACATAACTGATGATTCACTATTAATAGCTGCATGCATGTCAATTTTGATGACGACCCAATTGATACAAAGGCTAAACGGAAGATAACTATGAGTTGTATTATTATTGAATTGCACGGGAGAAATCATAAAGTTTGTGGAAGCCTCATGAAGGATTGTATAGTCAATGAAGGTTGAATATTCTATTTAATAATGATTATTTGCGTAGGGATTGTGTGAGAAAGGCTAGGCTAAGAAGGGGTTGCGAATTGGCTAAGTGTTGGTCAATTTTTCCTAAGAATTGCTAGTCACTTCTGAGCAAGATCAGGGTGAGACGATTGATAGAGTGCAAGATTTTCTCGGTGTGAGAAAGCATTGTATTGTTTCATGATTCTTTGAATATGTACAATATATGATAGAGGGGTTTTGAGCAGGTGCATTCGCTAGATACATCTTGTGTTGTGTGATTGATAATTTCATTTCTCTTACTTTCATGTGATTGAGATTTCATGTTTATCTTCCACAAATATAGTAGAAGGATTCATTTTCTTGTTTTAGTACATTACATGATCGAATTGAATCCATTGATATAGAGTTTTTATATAATTTATATATCCTAACGCCATTTAAATAAGCTACTTCCATGTTAGATTATAAAGTTTTAATTAATTATTGTTGATAAATATTTAACACCTTATCAATATTTAGTATGATGGTATACCATCAATGCAGCTAATGGAATAATTAATGTGAGAAGTATTGTTTAGCTTATTATCCTTTTTCTTACCACTAGGTTACTAAATTAATTGATTGTATGGACTACATTGTATGAAACTTAATGGTTTGTTAAGAAGAGGTTTTTTTTTTAGAATTGGGTGCAGTTGTAGGGGCTTTCAATGTAACAATCAATTGCCTAAGCTAATTATCGAATTACCTCACAACATCAATGATGAAACAACTAGTCATACCATTATACTTTGGTCCCAATTTTGAGCATTTTTCATCACTCGGTGCCCAATGAGCAGCATTATAATTGATATCATACAAAGTACTATACTACGAATAAATTAAGTCAAGATGTTTGAAATTTAAGATGGCTAGCTCTTCCATAGTTACCTTGACCATAGCTACATCCTTTGCAATACGGGGTAGCAAGGATTAAGTGAACCAGTTTTTCAGAAACTAATTATGAATATTTCTCCTAATTAATTACTTATGTCACCTACACCCATGAATGTGATTAGAGATGTGGGTGGAGGTGTCCCTCTTAAAAATAAGCGGTAAATAAATTTTTATCTCTTACTAGGAAGGTGACTAAAAATGGTTTGGGAAGTTTCATGCCAAGGAGGCATCATTGGGATAGGATGCCTTATAAGTTTTATGTACCATTTAATCGCATCCCTGGTTAGATTTGGTAGGAAAAGACAATAAATTATACTCTCATCCACCAAAAACATTGAATATCACCATAAATGGTACGTGGAATGTGTCATCAAGTTCTATTTTAACTTTCCATTAGATTATGGTATATAAAATGGTATTTTAATGGACATTGGAGGTGACATGTAGTTAGAAATCTAAATTTCAATCTAGAGTGAAAATCAAAGCCTTTCTTATTGCAATTTAAAACATGCATAATACACTAAATAATAAATGAAATAATGAAGGAATTTCAAACTTAATAATAAATTAAATAATCAAGGAATTTAGTACTAAATATAATTGAATATTTTTATAAATTTGTAATTAAATTTATAGAACAAACAAAATTTAAAATGGAAGTATTGTTTCAAATTAATGGTGGATAACTGTGAATCTAAGAGAAATTTTTTAACATTTATTACTTTATGAGAAAAAAATCATTATGACTCCATAATAAGTCTATTTTTCTCTAATTCATTTAAAAAATCATTAATAATATATACAGTTGATATTTCTCTATTTTAGAATTCATAATATCATAATAATAATTAGAATTTGAAAATTAGAATTCATAAGAAAATCACAACCATTTATTTTTCCAAAATATAAAATATTTTTATTATTATTAATGAGATAATAATAATTTTATTCCTAATTTTTTAAAAACCTTACAATCAAATCAATGTAAAAAAAGTCTTATTTTGATTTTGGTTACTTTACAATGAATATCTTTATTTTTTCATAATTTTAGAAACTTTTAAACTTATTAAATTTTACCATTATTTAAATGTGGTTAATTAAATCTTTAATTTTCCTTAATTTTTTTTTCTCAAATATTTATCTACTCAAAAAAGACATTAACCATTATTTTCAATGTTTTTTTTAAAGTACAACACTTTATATTCATTAGTAGAAAACAAGTTACATAGTTTTCATGTCCATATCCTTATCTCACAAGCTTAACACAAAGAACAATACAATCTTAATGGACCATAGAAAATAAAAAGACATAAAAATAGTATGCTTCTCTAAATAGCGACCTACAATAACACAATTTATTCATAAGTAATTTTCCAACCATCAATGAAAACATGATAGTTTTGTCCAGGTTGCTCGTATCCCAGAACAGGAGGCCTCTATAATACATCATAACTTCCCATGTTACCGACATACAATACTTAACAATACAACACATACAAATATAACAGAACATCACATCCGAAGTAGCTTTCTCTACAAAACTTCAAGGCCAAGAGATTTATCATACATAAAGGAAATTTGAATTATGCTCACACCAACTAATAACAATTCAATCAACATAGACTTAACGAGTTCATATACACCATTAGCAAACATAACAATGTTTGTTGAAGCACAATCTTAACAATGTATTCCTAGTGCTAAATATAAAACCATCACAGGATACACGCCACCAAGGAAACCACAGTTATAAAGCAAAGTGTTGCACCAAGCTATTTTAGGCCAAGAAACAATGAGCATTAAAACACCAACTTGGAATGGGAGGAAATACATTAAACTGGAATCCGTGCTCGCACCAAAACGATATAAGGCCTAGAGAAGCCAAAGATACCACCTCAAACCCATCCAGTGATACAATAAAATCAACCCAACAAACCTATTTTTGGGAAACTAATAAAACCATGTACTTGGGGATTGACATCCTGGCACCCTTGTCAGGTAAAACGAACATGGTAAGTTTTCTCATAGTGATGTTTTCATGCTCCTACATGAGTTAAAATGCACCAAAGTCGTAACTGTGAGTTTCTAGAAGCAAATAAATAGGTTAACTTCAAATTCTCAACGTTTTTAAAACTTCGAACTTCTTCCTCGATTTGCGTGCAGAAGAAGGCAAATCTCAAAATCTGGAACATGGGTTTTGTTCTTAGCATAGGAAATTCGAGTAATATGTGGGTCTTTTGTTCTTAGCATAGGAAAATTGAGTAATATGTGGGTCATTTTCACAAATTCGCCATGGTGTGAGAAATACAATGACTTCTTTCATGCAGATTTGTTAAAAATACAGAAAAGCATGTTGGTCTGTGTATTTAACTTAAATAAATTTCAAACTACCAATTTAAAATAAATTTAATTAAAAGCTAAAAATTTAATTAAAAACTAAAAATAACCATTATTTTTAAGATAAATTTCAAACTTTTATATTTACCCAACCATTTACATTATCTTCAAAATATCGATAATCAAGTTAAATTGAATTTTTTAACAATATGTATTGAAAATTTACATCACCAAAAATAAATGACTTTACTTCTATAAAATATTGTTAATCAAGTAAAATTATAATTTTCTAGAATATGTGATAGAAAATTAACATTACCAAAAATAAAAAACATAATAAAAAAGTAATTGTATTTTCATTCGTCTTCAAAACACGAAATTTCGTGCTTTCTCATTCCAAAATCGACGAATTCCATATTTATCAAAACATTACTTCGAGTTTCAATTCGTGGACAGTTGGCATATCATTTTAGCAAAACATGGAGTTATCGGTTCATCAACGCCGGGTAGTATATGTCACTGGTCCTATAATGATTGATTTGGGTTAAATCCGATGGCCGACATATACTGCCACGCACATTCAGATAACTCCATATGTATCTTGGTTCCCTATCATTTGTCATTTGTGCCCGATAATCCGAGTTATCTACGGCATTCAATGTTAATGGGAGGATAGCGGCGACAGTGACGACCTCACAAGTGGTCGGAGCACCATGTGCTACAGAAGTTTGAAAGGAAGGGCCCTGCCTGCCCCACATTCAGATGCAGCTGCATGTGGAGGCAAATTCTCTCTCTTTAAAGCCTACGGGGAACTGAACAGGAGAGCCAGAATTTACAAAATCATTTTCATTTACTTAGTGGTTGCGCTTTTCCAATTTGCTGAGCTTCTTCTTATATGGAACAGCCTTTCGGATGTGGGCAGCAACCCGCATGGAAGGCAGGTTTTCAACGAAAATACTTGAGGCGCCTGCTACATATGCTGCGCCGCCGTAGAATCGATAAACGCGTGACCAAACTCTCCGCTCGAAGTGTAGCTGCTGTAAAAGTGGCTGCAGATGTCTCACTGGCGATGACGGCAAGGGGCCGAACCGCCTGGCGCCGGGCCATACTCAGCAAATACCTTCTTAGGCTACACAAATCCGGCTGCCAACGGCGAGTAGTTAATTCTGGATTGAAATCGCAGCGCAAAAGGATGTTGGTGTCTTTCAAAGCCAGACCCTGCGAACAGAACGCTGAAGCAGGAGGGAGCGTGGCTTCTCGTATTCAGACTCTGAGGGCGATCGTTCCTGGAAGCCGAGGACTGGATACGCCAATTTTCCTAAAAGAGGCGGCGGATTATATCGTGGCGCTTAAGATGCAGGTGGACGCCATGCAGGCACTTGCAGACTGCTACTAAAAGCAGAATGCTCATGCTGCTTCCAACACGTCGGTATAAGGTCGAGATCGAGAAATTAAAGGGTGCCGGGTGTAGTATAATATGTATATGTTGGAGAAATTAAAGAACACACAGTGTTACACCGTAGTCTGGAATTTGGATCTAGAAATTGGATTCAATAGCTTGCATATTGACAGGTTCTTTGTAATCTTATATTGCTGGGTAATCTATGTTGGATTTTCAGAATTCCAGAATAATAAAACTGCCTCTTCTAACACAGAGAAATATTTAAAAAAAATTTGCATACACAGTAACAGAATTTTAACTCTATAACACAAATTTTATTCCATAAAATTGTTTACAAGTTCTTCCGCTGTCACAGAGGGATTTACAACTGCTGGACTGTTACAAAACACAGTTCCAGAAACTCTTCTCTGTCTCTAAAAAAAAATAAACAGCTCTCTGTCTATTAAAAACAACTCACTGTGTTTTTATAAAATATACACCTCTGTGTATTTTTAATTCTGCTCTCTGTATAAAAAAAAACAATGCACTGTTGTGCGTTACATTCTGTGTGTGTAAAAAATTTACATTACATCTCTGTTGTATTTATAAACAAAATATCTCAAAACAATTAATGTCTTCTGTTGACAAAATTGCCAAAATTCTACCGCTTAAAATTACATTTATGGTGTCATAAATTCTGGCTTCACCGCTTCAAAATCGAATTGATCACAATTTTGAACGTGGCAGAAATTTATGATTTTCCCGCGGCGGTGGTGGTTTGGTGGCGGACTGGCGGCGCGCTGAACGCATGTGGCGGAGCCACCTCAAAGTGGTGGTTGCAGGGGGTATGGATTTGGCCGTACCCATCAAATGGGTGACCCCCCGCAGTAAACCACAGCCACACATTTCTGGTCAATGGCCCCACGGCTGGTCAATTGCGGGGGGTATGGTTTTGTTAACGGTCGCGCTATTCGACCCCCCGCACTCCGTCGATCTCAGCAAACTTGCCGCCATGATAACCTTCCGCGCCTGATCAACTGTGCTGCCGCCGATCTGCTGGTTGTCCGTGCTCCCGCCTGCAACTGCGCAGTTGGAATTTACCGTCCAACACTCCCCCTTAATTTCAACTGCTGGGTTTTCTTGCATACCCATGCATTCTCTGAAATGTTCAAAGCTTTTCTGCGCAAGTGGCTTTGTGAGGATATCTGCAAACTGATCCTCTGTTCTGCAATGCTGCAAAACGATCTCGCCATTGCTAACCAATTCACGTATGAAGTGAAACTTGGTGTCAATGTGCTTAGTCCTCTTATGAAAAACAGAATTCTTAGACAATGCAATAGCTGAGCTATTGTCACAAAATATCACTGTCCCTTTTACCTGTTCTTGACATAAGCTTCTCAACATTTTCCGCATCCAAACTGCTTGACACGCTGCTGCTGTAGCTGCCACATATTCCACCTCTGCTGTAGACAATGCTACAATGGGTTGTTTCTTAGAAGCCCATGAAATGGCTCCTGAACCCATATGAAAAACATAACCGGAAGTGCTCTTCCGATCATCAACACTTCCAGCCCAATCACTGTCTGTGTATCCAACTAAATCTGAATTTTCTGAAGTAGTATAAAAAATACCAAACCTTTTAGTACCTTTAACATACCTCAAAATCCTTTTTGCTGCTTGCCAATGTGCATCCTTTGGCTTTTCCATGAACCTGGAAATCAAACTAACAGCATGCATTATGTCCGGCCTAGTTGCAGTCAAATACATGAGGCTGCCAACTATTGTCTTGTATAAACTAGGATCAAAATCCTTACTACTGTCCTCTCTACTGAGCTTTAATCCCATCACTGTTGGAGTGATTGCTGCTTTGCATTCCTGCATGTTAAATCTTTCAAGTACCTCATTAACATACTTTGCCTGTGAGATGAAAATACCATTTTCATCTTGTTCTACTTCTATTCCCAAGAAGTATTTCAACAAACCCATATCAGTCATTTCAAATTCTTCCTTCATGACTGTTTTGAAATGTTCAATAAGGCAATCATCATTACCTGTAAAAATAACATCATCAACATACAAGACTACAATTAAAATTTTACCGTCTTGTTCCTTGATGTAGAGGGTGGGTTCTCCCTCACACTTTTCAAAACCATTTTCCAGTATATATGAATCTATCCTACTGTACCACGCTCTTGGCGCTTGCTTCAGCCCATAAAGAGCTTTCTTCAGTTTGCATACTTTGTGCTCTTCACCTTTCTTCTCATAGCCGAGAGGTTGATCAATGTAAACCTCTTCCATTAACACTCCATTCAGGAATGCTGACTTCACGTCCATTTGGTAAACTTTCCATTTGTTTTGTGCTGCTATTGACAACACTGCTCTCACGGTTTCCATTCTTGCAACCGGTGCGAAAGTTTCCTCATAATCTATGCCATGCTTCTGCTTATAGCCTTTGACAACAAGCCTTGCCTTGTGTCTCTCTATCTTACCTTCAGCATTACTCTTGGTCTTGTAGACCCATTTAACACCAATGACATCTTTACCTTTTGGGAGTTCAACCAAATCCCAAGTTTTGTTTCTTTCTATGGCATTTATTTCCTCATCCATAGCTTCTATCCATTTCCTATCCTTGATAGCTTCTTCGAAATGAACAGGATCATCAACATGACAATATAAAGCAAACAAAGAATTGATACCTTCATTTGTTATATCTTGTTCATAAATCTCTTTCAAACTTCTAAATTTCTTACCTCTTACAGTAGGTGTACAAGTACTTGAAGAAGCACTTGAATTCCCTCCTTGTGGTGTGCTTGGAGAAGCACTTTCATTTCCCCTCAAAGGTGTACTTTGCTGCCCTTGTATTGGTGCTGCTGTTTGGGGATGTATTTCAGCCACCTCATCATCATTCTCATCATGAGATAAACAGTGTTTAACATTCACTGTTTTCTCTATGCTTCCATCCCAAGCTTCCTCTTCAATGAACTGAACATCTCTGCTCACAAGAAACTTCTTGCTGGATGGGTTATATAACATGTATGCCTTGGATTCCTCACTGTATCCAATGAAAATACATTTCTCCCCCTTGCTGTCCAACTTCTTCCTTAGCTGATCCGGAATGTGTGCATAAGCCACACATCCGAAAACCTTCATGTGTGTGACACTTTGCCTTGTGCCACTCCATGCCTCTTCTGGCACTTTATTCATAACTGCTTTTGTAGGACACCTGTTCAAGATGTACGCTGCACAATGTACAGCTTCAGCCCAATAGTCATTAGGCAAATGCTTTGCCTTCAACATACTCCTTGCCATGTCCATTATGGTTCGGTTCTTCCTTTCGGCCACTCCATTTTGCTGCGGTGTATATCTAGTTGTAAACTGTTTGTGAATACCATTTTCTCTACAAAAACGTAGGAAATCATTAGATATATACTCACCTCCTCTATCAGTCCTTAAGACCTTGATATGCAGCCCACTCTGGTTCTCAACAAGTGCTTTGAAATTGCGGAATTTTTCAAACACTTCACTTTTCTTTTTCAAAAAGTAAACCCAAGTTTTTCTTGTAAAATCATCTATGAATGTTAAGACATAGTGGCTGCTTGCAAGCGATGGAGTTTGCATCGGTCCACACACATCTGAGTGGACAATCTCTAAGGGTGCTTTTGCCCTTATGCTTTTCCCGGAAGGAAAAATTTCTCTGTGTTGTTTCCCAAGAATACAACCTTCACAAAGGCTGTTCGGTTTCTCTATCAATGGTAAACCACTTACCATCCCTTTTCTGTTCAACAAATTAAGACCTCCAAAGTTGAGATGTCCAAATCTCAAGTGCCATAACCAATTGTCATCCTTTGGTTCGCTTTGGAAAGTTTCCTGTGCAACTGCTGCTTTCTCTTCACCATTCTTCAAATCTGCTCTCATCCTGAGAGGGAACATCCTGTTCCTTGTCATCTTCACTTCAGCAATACACTGTTTGCTGGGTGGTTTATCCATGATGGTACAAACATCATTGTCAAAGAAAACATTATACCCCTTATGGACAAGCTGTCCAACACTTAAGAGGTTACACTTCATTCCTGGAACATAATAAACATCTGCTATGGTTTTCTTTGCACCTAATCTTGTTAGAACATTTACATCTCCTTTTCCCATAACAGAAACTTTGCTATCAGTTCCTAGTGTGACTTGTGATTGCACACTTTCATCTAACATAGAAAACATTGCTAAGTTTCTTGTCATATGGTTACTACAACCGGAGTCTAGAAACCATATATCCTCATTCTTTTCTTCAGCCATGTTACAAACTAAAAACAAATTACTTTGGCTGCTATTTTCTTTTGTGAAATTTGCATTAGTTCCACTTCTCATATCTTGTTTCTTCTTTCTACATTCATTAGCATAATGACCATATTTCTTACAATTGTAACATTGAACATTGGATTTATCATACCTTTGTCCTTGATCATTCTGCTGTCCACTTTGCTGGCTGTTGCCTTGATGCTGATTTGAATTGTTGCCCCTTCCTTGAGCATTTGCTGGACTATTCCTTCCACCTCTGTTCTGGCTTCTGCCTTTTCCTCTTCCTCTGCCTTGCCCTCTTCCTCTTCCAAAAGACATCTGGGCCTTAAAGGCTTGCTCAAGAGATGAGTTTTCACTCCTACTCAATCTCTGTTCATGGGTCATCAGTGATGCATGAAGTTCATCCACTGAAAACTTAGTGAGATCCTTAGTCTCCTCTATGGTGGTGACAATCACATCAAACCTTGAGGGTAAACTTCTCAAGAGTTTTTCCACAATCCTCTTGTCTTCAAGAGTTTCTCCATGTGATCTAATTTGTGTAACCATTCCAATCACATGAGTGAAGAATGAGTCAATTTTATCTGACTCTTTCATACAGAGAGTCTCAAAGTCTCTCCTCAGCAACTGAAGTTTTGCTGTCTTCACTTTCTCCATTCCCTGATAAGCTGTCTTGAGAGTTTCCCATGCTTCACTGGATTTCTTGGCTGCTGCTATCCTTGGAAACACACTCTCATGCATTGCTTGATACAAGAAGAAAAGAGCCTTGGCATCTCTCTTCCTATTGTTCTTCAACTGTTCTCTTCCTGCTTGATTTAACATTAAAAACTCTGCTTCATCTGCTGGCTCTTCAAAGCCATCCTCAACTAATTCCCATAACTCTTGGGAGACAAATAAAGCCCTCATAGTTATTGACCAGTAATCATAATTCTTTCCATTGAATTGTGGGAGATGGACACTTCCCAAACTCATACCTGTGCTAGAACCAGTCATTCTGCACTTCTAACTATGATAAAAACACTTGACTGTGTGTTTTAATTAACTAATTGTTCTGCAACAATTACACAAAGACTGTATAGAGAAATACCTTCGAATTCTTCTTGACTGAACCTTCACACTGCTGGAGAGGCTACTGCAAAAATGAACTCTGTTCCTTCAGCGTATTTGACCTTCAAATAGCCTGGCTAGGCTCCGATACCATGTTGTATTTTCAGAATTCCAGAATAATAAAACTGCCTCTTCTAACACAGAGAAATATTTAAAAAAAAATTGCATACACAGTAACAGAATTTTAACTCTATAACACAAATTTTATTCCATAAAATTGTTTACAAGTTCTTCCTTTGTCACAGAGGGATTTACAACTGCTGGACTGTTACAAAACACAGTTCCAGAAACTCTTCTCTGTCTCTAAAAAAAAATAAACAGCTCTCTGTCTATTAAAAACAACTCACTGTGTTTTTATAAAATATACACCTCTGTGTATTTTTAATTCTGCTCTCTGTATAAAAAAAAACAATGCACTGCTGTGCGTTACATTCTGTGTGTGTAAAAAATTTACATTACATCTCTGTTGTATTTATAAACAAAATATCTCAAAACAATTAATGTCTTCTGTTGACAAAATTGCCAAAATTCTACCGCTTAAAATTACATTTGGTATTCATAAGTTAAGCTGCTTCAAAATCGAATTGATCACAATTTTGAACGTGGCAGAAATTTATGATTTTCCCGCGGCGGTGGTGGTTTGGTGGTGGACTGGCGGCGCGCTGAACGCATGTGGCGGAGCCACCTCAAAGTGGTGGTTGCGGGGGGTATGGATTTGGCCGTACCCATCAAATGGGTGACCCCCCGCAGTAAACCACAGCCACACATTTCTGGTCAATGGCCCCACGGCTGGTCAACTGCGGGGGGTATGGTTTTGTTAACGGTCGCGCTATTCGACCCCCCGCACTCCGTCGATCTCAGCAAACTTGCCGCCATGATAACCTTCCGCGCCTGATCAATTGTGCTGCCGCCGATCTGCTGGTTGTCCGTGCTCCCGCCTGCAACTGCGCAGTTGGAATTTACCGTCCAACAATCTAAGGCTGCTTGTTTATGCGATTTGGCAATTTGCTTTCGACCTCTGTATACAGCTAGCAGCTAGGCACAGTATGAATATGAAATATGCCTTTTGAATTTATGTGGTTACACTTTCGGTTTGAATGCGTATTTGCTTGAAGTTTATCTTGTAGCAGATATTTTCAAGATCACAGTTTCGTGAACTCTACGATTTCCATGGATGATGATGCGATGTCCATGATGATTCTCTTGATTTCTGTACACAGTACTCCGTTTAGCACTTTAGCTGACGTCGCATTCACCGAATCTTTCGCTTCCTTTCTGTTTCTATTCTCTTAAAAGGAAGTTGTCTACCGAGCCAGTGAAATAGACTGGACGGCAGAAAATTGTTGGAATCTGGTTAACTAAAATCAGGTGTTTGGAGTGTTTAGAATCCATTTTTGATGTTGGAAATGGATTCAGCACTATCAAAAATCTTTAGGGCACTTAAAATATTAAATTTTAACAACTGTAAACAAAATTCTCCACAATTTTTTACCAAATATTCCACAATTTTTTACCAAATTTTCTTAAAATCATTGCCGGACCAAAACGCAACCCTTTTTAAAAGTGACAGACTCCACGTTCTCCACGTTCGACCATGTTATGGCAAGCCGGCTGAAATTTGTTTCACATTACATATAAATCTGGCTGTTGTGTGTACTTTAGTTCTAGTTCTTAATAGTATTTTATGGAAATGGTTAAACATAGAAGATCTACAAATTAGATTAACAGCCCAAAGAGTATAAAATAATTTCGAAGATAATATAAATCTTGAAAGTGATAGACTCCACGTTCGACCAGGTTATTTCAAGCCCGGTGAAATTTGTTTCACATTAGATTTAAGTCTTGGCGTTGTATGTAGTTTAGTTTTTATCAGTATTTTATTGCAAAGGTTAAACATAGAAGGGAAATAAATCATATTAACAGCCGAAAGAGTTTAAAATAAATTTGATGACCATATTTTATTAATAAATTAAAGGTGTTTTTTAATTTAAAAAGATAGAATGATGTGTTTTTTTTATTAAAATGGGAATTTGACATAATGATGGGATTTATTTTAAATTAATGATTATAGAAATTTGATTTAATTATTGTCAATTATTTGGTGGATGGTAAGTATACAATCTTTGCATAATATTCTAAAATATTTTAGAATATTTTTAATAGGCATGTCTATTTTGTAACATGATTTTTAGAATTTTAATTTAATTATCAATAATTATTAGGTGGATGGTAGGATTTAACCTTTTCAAAATATTTTTGGTAGACTTATACACAAGCTTAAGGTTGAGATTTATCTCTAAAATACTTATGTTTTTTTTTGCCTTTTTAATTCAATTGATTAATTAAAGAAATTCTGTATGAACAAGTGCCATATAAAACAAGTTACATTTTTTTTGGGCATGTAGTATTGATAAGCCATAGTATAGATAAAATTTGAGTATACGCTATGTTCTATTAATAAAATAGGATTATATCTATACATGAAGTATTGTCTCAAGATAGGGAAACTATCTTGGACACACAATAAGTTTGTTGAGAGAATAACTCAACCACACACCAAACTAGAAACATGTAGATTTAGCTAACTCCTATGATATAGGAACAAAATCCTTACATAGAAAGTCACAATTGAAGCAAGTAGGAATTACATATTCCAACACACCCCCTCAATTACCACTTGTCTCGATATCAATTTGCAAAATCTAGTTGTGGTCAAACATAACAAAAGGATGCGTCGACGGTCATATAAAGGAGAAACCATCCACTCAAATGCATGGGTGCCAACCGCTGCAACCACACACCCCCTTAACGAATACTTGTCTTGATATCAATTTGCAAAATCTAGTTGTGGTCAAACATAACAAAAGGATATGTCGACGGTCATATAAAGGAGAAACCATCCACTCGAATGCGTGGTTGCCAACCACTGCAACCGCTAGTCTCGTAGGTTGTCCTTCACATACATGGTTCTGTCAACCATTATCACTACATACATGTACTTGTACTTACAAATCCCCCCTAAATAAGTGTTGATCGCTTTATGCTCAGTAAACTGAGACATGTGAGAAACCAAGTTTCTCTTGTGAGAAAGGTGTTTCTGCAGACCACCTATACTCTGTTGTGAGCATGCAGGCTCCTATGTGAGCATTAAGGCTCCTATGTGCACTAGGGCACTATAGCCATGAAGGCTATGTAGCCACTAGGGCTCGCATGTGGTTTCTAGCTTACCACAAGCCATCAATGCAAAGTGACAAAGTGGTTTTGAGATTACCACGAACTTCATGGGGATACATATGCCTCATCAAGCTTACATTACACGCTCCAACTCTTGGAGTTACTAGGTACATACTTTACAAATACCACTATAAAAACATCCTAGACTTGCTTACAATTAAAATGTGTGACAATCATCAAGAGTCTATTCCAAAATATCACAAAAAACTCACACAAATTCTATTGTCAATCATCACCTAATTTTCAATGTCGCTTTTGCACAAAATTAATATTTTCTGCACTTCAACCTTACTATCCACCACAGAGTATATTTGCATCCTCCTTCGGATTTAATTGTTGTCTTGGATTCACCTGCGCAATTTGTTATAGTAGTTAATTATAAAAAAACCACTCTATTGAGTTAGCAAGGCTCAATGCTTCAAATTCCAAAACATTTATAAATACCATTTTTTCTTTGGAGTTTCTAAACATGCAATCATAACCCAAATAACCCAAATTTAATTTATAGGTTGATTTGATCAAGCTCAATGTATTTATCATACCAAACGCCAAATAAATTTAGAAAAATTACTTTTCATATTTAACCGTTGCAGAAAATAAAGATAAAATTTGAGCATTCCTTCTCGACCTTCTTTGTCATGGTTAATAAAAAGTGACGGATTGCGCCTATAATTTATATAATTAATAATTGTTTGAGGAGGGCTCTACATTTCCATGTGGCAAATTTCACACGGAGGATCCGATGGCTGCATCAGGAACCTTGCACTCGACACTCCAGATGAACACCCAGTTCCCATGAATATCAAAGAAGATACTTTACTTGTCCACTGTTACTCTTCTTGACCAGCAGTCCTCTGTTTGATCCTTCCACACCATGCGGGACGAGGCCAACACCTCCTGTGAGATCGCGCCCCTGATCTCCTCCGGCGTACCAAATCAGCCCTCCATAATACAGTTCCCATGGGGTTGAGGTGTGATCAAACGAAACCAGAACTAGAGTTGTGGGCAGATCTGATATCAGACACCACCGCCATTCCCACCCTTCGCCACATACTGGACTTCTGTGTTCAAGTAACTCACACCTCGTCGATGATCTCACAGACAATTTCAAGACCCATCACGTGTGTATATCCTCACGCTGGCATGGATCGGAAGCTCGCCACAGCCTCTGCCAACCCAATCTCAAGACTCCGAACACGGTTTTCAGGGAAAGGGCCGACTCTACTCCTTAGCTTAACTTCCAGTGCTCGGCTCTACTTCACCTCTTACGATCCATGTAGTAGTAAGAACTTATGATCCACAATTGGATCTGCCAATCCAGCTAGGAACCAAATGATCCACGACTTAGCGCAGACTCGGAAAAATCAGATATTCTCACACATCAAAGACTCCACCATGACATGCACACCTGTTCACTGACCAAGAGAGCCAAAAACCCCCATTAATAAGCTAACCCTCTTTCGAATATCAGGTAGCGGCTCACACTTTTCAATCTCACCTACAAAGGCTTCAGGCTCTGCACCAACGACTTCAGGAATCATAATCCACCAATTGTTCTTCGAGTGCATCCTACATCACCACTCTGCACTCGTTCTTCTCATCCACACTCGGCGAAGCTCCGCCACGATGCTCGATGGACAAACTCAAAAACTAAAAAAAGTATAATCTCTCTTATTTCCCTCAGCCCTTCTAGGCTGAGGTCCAGGCCCATACAGGCTTTGATATGAAGATAAAATCTGAGGATATGCTATATTCTATTAATCAAATAGGATTACATATATACATGAAGTATTGTTTCAAGATAGGGAAACTATCTTGGACACACAATAAGCTGGTTGAGAGAATATCTCAACCACACACCAAAATAGGAACATATAGTTTTAACTAACTCCTATGATATAGGAAAAAACTCCTTACATAGAAAGTCACAACTAAGAGAAGTAGGAATTACATATTCTAACAAGTATTGTAACAAAGTCTAAAATATCCATGATAAAAAGGGGGTAAATCTCACCAGTAAGAAGTATGGCCCTATAGTATGAAGTTCCAAATATACTTGGAATATGCTTTTTCTTAGTGGCAGAACTTTGTGAGGTAGAGCTAAGTGATGGGAGATATTCTTTGTAATATGCTTCGTCTTAGTGGGAGAACTGCGCGAGGTAGAGCTATGCGATGGAAAAAAAAATATTGGTTGGCGCTCGTATTGTAGAGCTCCTGTGTGAAGTCAAAACGTCGCCACTTGAACTCTCTAGTGACATGGAACATGGTGAAGAAATCATGTCGAGCCATCATCAAGCCTCAAGATGCAGGAAAAATGGATCAACCAACCTTAGACATTTCACTGGAGATTCACGCATGAGGATATTCATTGGTACACAGCGTCACGAATTTTTCAAACTTTTACACAAATTTGGTGACAAGTTTATTCAGGTAGAATTTTGTTTTTAAAGAAGCGTGTTGTAATGTCTAAAAAGTTGGCCCCAATCAAGCGTCGTTGTTTCATGCACAATGGTAAGCATACAATTTTATCGTTTCAATCTTCCCTTGAATATTTTCCATTTAATCCGTTCGCTTGTTGGTCCTTTATATTTTTATGGTTCTAATTTTTTTTACCTTGGTTTTGTTTCAAGCATGAAAATTGTATAGCTTGGTGGTCAAAGCATAAATTTCTAGGTCCAATTTGTATGCTTATGCTTATGTTGATCTTACACTTTTGTTTGAAGATTTTTGGCCCAAGAATTGGAAGCCTAAACTACTTATTTGCATTTTGTTTTCTTTTTTTTCCTTCGTCTATGTTACTTGGTTTTTTATTCAATCATTAATGTAGGAAAATGTTGTGTTTGTGTTTAATGTGCATAGGCCATAAAGTATTTGAGTGAGATCAAGGTTTAGGGGAAGCCAATATATACATTTTTCCTCCTCAAAATGTGCTCTAAAAAAAAACGTTTTTTTTTTCATTGATAAAATGAGAGTACATTGGCAGTCTTTTCTTTTCTCTTTGAATCTCCTCTTGCTAAGAGTAAATAGTATATTTGTTTCTTTTCTCTAAAATTATAAAAACTTCTGCACAAAAACATTATGATTATGTTCTTTTCAAATCCAATCATATAGAGTGAGTTCTAATCGCTAATTACAATTGATATTGTTCAAAATTATTGATAACGATCAGGTTTGTGCAATACTAAAAGGAAGAAAAAAATCAAAAATAAGTAAAGGTGAATCCTAAATGGAATCGACACTCTCAACATTCAAGATCCTATTCTTAAAATATGCAGCGAATAAGTACTTTCCTCGCCCAACCCCAATACCTCTTTTTGATAGAATATCAACCATCTCATTTTGTTCCCTATAACTGTGATTGAAATTTATATTATGAAAGGAGGCAGTGAGAACCTTAATTCGATCCATATAATTAGAGAGGATGTGTGGTAAGAAGAGATTATGATGCTAGACTCAATCAATTATGCTCTTTGCGTCACCATTGATGGAGATGGAATCCAGGCCAAGACATTGGTAAAATGATAGAGCACCCCAAAGAGAAATCACCTCCACCCTACAATTTGTTCCTCATCCACCGTGCCACCAGAAATGGAAATAATTCCCAGGTGCCATTGGAATGACCACACCGCATCCACACTTATTTTATTGAATTGCTCCGTCAAAAGAGCCTGTAGAGAAATGTTCCTTTATATCCCTGTATGAGAACTTCCTTTCTTTGGAGACTTTCTTCATTAGTCCAATCTCAGAGAAATAAGAGAATGTCTTCTTGGTCACCACCCACGCCAATGGCACAATGCTCTCAAACAACTAGGTGTTCTAGCTATGCCAAATTTTCTAATTTATATAGAAAATAAGTTCTTGATGCTCCTTATGGATTTTGATCCAATTGATAATAAAATGAGATAGATAAAATATCATGCTAGGACAAGCCAAATTGAATAGATGTATCACTTCTTTCCATACCTCCCAAGAAAATGAGAAACTAATGAAGAGGTGATCAATATCCTCCTCCTGAATGGAACATATGGGGTAGATGTCGGGTCGCTGATAACCTTTTCCTTGTAATATATTCCACGTCAATACTCAGTTGTTTATTTCCAACCCGTCGAAGTAGAGAAGCTTATGAGGAATCTCTCATTCCAAAACTGCATTAAACCAATATTTTTCGATCAAGTTGATTGCAGGCCAAGGAATTTTGGAGTATAAATATTTAACACATGGCATTTCATTCTTCATTATACCCTCCCACTTTAATTCATCAAGACCTTCGCCAATGAAAACCCCAACATTCTAAATATTTGGAATATAAACCTTCCATTCCACTGCCAATTTGTTGTTTAGTACTAGTTTGGAGGCCCACTTCCATGAGGCCCAAAGACAAAAGTGGGGAAGAATAGAGATAATATGTGAGAATCGACTTATATGTCTCCCCCTAAGGAAGGAAATAAGCTCAGGTGAGAGGGATTGGTTACCCAAAACCCCCTTCACTGTATCTAACCCAATATCAACCGAACACCCATCCCTAATATTCCATCTCATGGATCTGAACAACCAATCACGATTCTTCAAAATGCTTCTCTAGACAATCCTTAAGCATTTATGGAATTGTTTTCCCCCAGTCCAGTCCAAGTTGAGAGTGAAATACCCTTCAAGTATTTATTTTGAATAATACTGCTCCAAATATCTTCAACGTGTTTTTCCCTCCAGAAACACTTGATAATCAGTGCACAATTAAAATTGTGAGTACACATAATATCCCAACTGTTTGAATCTATCATCCTAGCGATCAATTTCTAGCAGACCGGGTGAATCTTCCCTTTCAATGATGCTCCCGAACATATGAACCATGCCAGAATCACATCTATCCTATCACATACTACCAATGGAATAAGAAATAGATGCATCCACTACACCATTACACTCTAAAGAACCAAGTGGAATAAAGTAAGTCTCCCCCCCAATGACAACCATTTGTTCGCCCATCCATTCAATTTTCGATCATATCTTTCTAATATCCGATCTTAGTCTCAAGCATAGTACTTATTTTCCTTTAGAGGAAATCCAAAATACTTAAAACTGATGTTGACAAAGCCCCTCGAAATCCAAAATAGTTCCCCTATTTCTCTACTATGATGATTTTTGGAGCAGGGTCCCCTTGGGTGCAATTTTTGGTATATTTTTGTATACGTTTTGTATAAGCGCCCTGCGTGAATGAGTTAAGGGGCTTTGGGGCAGGTAAATGTCCCTATTTTTATGTAAAAGGTTTTAAGGGTAAAATGTGGGCCTCAAACCATGGTTTGAGAGCATAGTATCTGCACGCTAGATTGATATAAATAGATGGATCGAGTATAAGGAAAAAGTAAACTATTATGGATGTTTTGATCTAATTTTATGCATTTGTAATACTTTTTTAAGGGTTTTAGTCTGGGTTGGGAAGAAAGGCTCCTGCTAGCTATGTGCGTGGAGACCTAGTCCTGGCTATGTACGCGAAAGGGTAAAGTGTAAGGGAAAGTCTGATCTGCCAAATTGATTTGAATTAATACAAGGATTGATTTTGGCGAAAAACATCATGTTATCTCTCTGTGTTATTTGTTTACGATTATATCTTAAGTTCACTTTACTTCTGTTATGATTATTTGTATCTACACGAATACATATATTATTTATGCATGAAGCTATATTGATGGTTCAATACATGAATTAATATGCTTAAGTAATTGTGCATTAGATAGATCTGGATCTGGTTCTCTTACGATACATCTGTCAAAAGTGATTTTTGATTTTGTGCTATGATATGATAAAGTATTATTCTATATTGTGCACATCTATTTATGATCGATATAAATCTCATGTCAATCTTCTTAGGTCCACTACATTATTTTCCTCCTCAGGGTGCAGAAGCCTAGTTCCAGTGCCCCCCCATAGGGCTTCGGGTGAGACTTTGATTTTCAAAATTATTTCATTGACAAAACGACCATTATTTGGAGGGATTGTTGTTTGCGCGATAAATTTTGAAACTGGGTCAGGACCCTTCAACCCAAAAAATGGTTCTGTTTTCGGGACTGGGATCATTTTGAGGGAGATTTGATGTTGTGGCACCCTTCACGGAATGAATTTCAATATTGGATGGATAGAAAGGTCCTTGAATTCACACTCCAAGAGAATCGAAGTACTAAGCTATATAATGAAAATTGGGTACATATATACATCTATATAGAAGTTCATAAGATATTATTTTTCTCCTTTTCAACTGAGTTATAGGAGTGGTAGTCGTGATTGACTGAATTCAATACCTGTAGTCGATGGGGGTGCTTGGACACGTGTCATGTCTATCTCATGTTGGAAATCCATTGGATATCATCAATTCGTTCCTTCACCTACTCTCCTCACTACATTTGATGGTCATTCTCATAGGGCACATGGCATTGTCCCAGCTTTTCCCATCTGTTTTGGGGGTAAAATTGTCAATATTGAGTTTGAGATAGTTAATGCCAATTTGGACTTTTAACCTTCTATTTGGGAGGAATTGGATTGATGAGATGGATGCCATTGCTTCATCATTATTTTGCATCCTATGCTTTCCCCATGAAGGGAAGATTTTCACTGTTGATCAGATGGACTATTGTATGATAGATCCTAATGCATATTCTGACTCTATTGTTCCCTACGTGAAAGATGTCAAGAAACCCATGGAGAATCTAGGAGTCATAATTTATACCTAAATGATGGTTACCTTTGATCTCCGGCCTACTTATTTTAATATCAATGCTATTTCATCCTCTAAGTCTCATACTCGAAGAGACTTCTTCCGAACTCATTATTTTTCAGACCCTTGGACCTTAATTTCTCATACCACCACATTAGAATAAGGTCAAGTGAGTGGAATGGCATTCCCAATATCTAAATAAGAGATCACTTATTAGTATATTTTTGAATCTACAGATTCTGATCGAGTTTCACTTGCACCAAAGGATTTGGATGGAGATGTGGCTCCGACTTGAACACTTAACTCATCTTCTTCTCAGGATTGCCTCGATACTGTTCTGCCATCTGAGGAAGCCATCCTTGAGAAAATTATTGGTGTGGAAAGACCGTGGTATGATTTGCGTCATTGGTCATAATTTCTACATGATTTGCGATAGTTTGAGTCAATATTGTCTAGCCCTGTGTCTACTGGTCCCATTCGCCTAATTCTAAACCCTTTGACTCTAGCACAAATTTTTTCTGAAGGGAACATGACCGTATTTTCAGAGATGATCCCATTGAACATTTCCAAGAATCCCAACATTATAAAGAATGTTTTCATCATAGCTGAATGTTCCCCTTAAGACATTCATATCTATACCGATCTCTTTAAAGAGTTTCATGATGTGTTTGCTTGGTATTATGAGGAAATGGCTAGAATTGATCCATCTATTGTCCAACATAAGATCAAGAATTATAATAATGCTAAGTATCTACAGTAGAAGCTTCACCTGATTAACCCTAGGAAAGTCGTAACTATCAAGGCTGAGGTTGAGAAGCTACTTAAGGTGGGTTTCATATACCGCGTTCCTTTGACTAAGTGGTTTTCAAATCTAGTGCCTATGGACAAGAAACAAGGAATAATCTGTGTCTACACTGACTTGAGAGATCTCAATAAGGCATGTCCAAAAGATAATTACCCACACTTTTTATTAATCATATTATTGATTAGTGTGCGGGGAATGGGATTTTCTCCTTCATGGATGGTTTCTGGGGATATAATCATATTACCATCCATCCTGAGGATCAGCACAATATTGATTCTATTTTCCCCTAGGGTACGTTTACATACAAGAAGATTGCTTTTGGTCTTAAAAATGCTGCAGCTACTTTCCAGCGAGCCATATCTTATGCTTTCCAAGATATCAAGCTTATCATTGAAGCTTATTTGGATGAATTATCTACTCGTTATGGAAAGAGAATTGATCATCCTTCTCATCTTCGACAAATTTTTGAAATATGTAGTCATTACAAAATCAGGTTGAATCTGAATAAGTGAATTTTCACCGTCACATCGAATCAGTTGTTGGGATTCATAGTGTCTACTAAAAGGATTCGGGTAGATCCCTTCAAGGTTGAGGCAATACTTCAATTGCCTTCCCTGTCTTCGATTCTTCAACTTCAAAGTCATCAAGGAAAGGCCAATTTCTTGAGAAGATTCATCGCTAACTATGCTGAGGTTATGAAAGGGTTTATGAGATTGTTGAAGAAGGGAATTCCATTCCTATGGCATGAATTTTCTCAATGTTCATTTGATGATTTGAAAAAGGAATTGACCTCTTCTCCTTTATTGAGTCCACCTAATTATAGTAGACACTTCCATTTGTATCTTGTTATGGAAGAATCTACTATAGGTATGGTCCCAGTTCAGGAGGATGATGCTCTTCGTGAGCATGTTATTTATTATCCAAGCCAAGGCTTGGTAGGTCCTGAATTGTGATATTCTCCCATTGAGAAGTTAGCTTTCTTAGCCATCGATGTTTTCCGACAACTTAGGAATTACATTCTCCTTCGCAAAACTTATGTTTTGGCAGTTGTCAATTCGTTTCATTTTTTTCTCAGTAGGTGAGTGATTGGGGGAAAATACAATAGATGGATTCCCATTCTACAAGAATTCGATCTCAAATTCCTATATGACAAATCCAAGAAATCATTGGTATTTTTGGAGTTGATCTCTGAGTTTCCTTATGGAGAAGAGATTATTTATGAGGATTTGTTCCCTAATGAATATATTTTCCTCATTTCTTCACAAGATCCTTGGTATGGAGATATTATAGTTTATCTCTAGACTTTGATGTTTCCCCTTACTTTTTCGAAGGATGAGCATAGAAAATTGTGTCACTTGGAAAAAAGTTATCTTATCATCGGTGAAACTCTATATCATCGTAGGGTTGATTCAATAATTAGATGTTGCCTAGATCTTGAAGAATCTGAGGTTGTGTTAAATTATTTCCACAGTGGAGCTTGTGGTGGTCATTTATCTGGGCTTGCTATAGCTTAAAATATTTTGGATGCTGGATATTTTTGGCCCTCTATTTTCAAATATTGTGTTAAGGCGGTCAAAAAATTTCATCCTTGTCAAGTTTATACTCGGAGGATGTGCGCTCATCCAGCTCTGCTCTTTCTTGTTATCACTGTCGGTCAGTTCACTAAGTGGGGAATGGATTTTACTACTTGTAACATGCCTTTGGTGAAGGGTCACAAGTACATTATCATAGCATTGGACTACTTTACGAAGTGGGTTGAGGCTATGCCTACTTTCTTGAGTGATGGTGAAACAGAAGCCCTTTTTCTGTTCAACCAAGCCATTTCACACTTTGGTATTCCCGAAGAGATTGTCACTGACCATGGAAGCCATTTTCAGAACTCCATGATGGCTGAATTGGCTCTTAAATTAGGTTTCTTCCAGGAGAATTTGTCTCTATATTATCCTCAGGCGAATGGGCAGGTTGAAGTTGTGAATAAATCCTTAAAGGTTATCCTCTAAAGGACAATCAATACAGCTAGGTCCAATTGGCATGTCATGTTGTATCTTGCACTTCGGCCATACCGAATGCCAGTTAATACTGCATCCAGGTTCACTCCTTTCCAACTGGTTTATGGTTTAGAATCAATCTTTGCTATTGAGTGTGAGATTCCTTCCCTTAAGCTAATTGTTGAACTTCTTCCAGACACTTCAAGTATCAAAGAATGTCTTGTCTATCTAGAACGTCTCGGTGAGCAGTGCCGAGATGCAGCTACGATTAATGAGGCCCATATGAAAGGAGTGAAGGTTCAGTATGATAAGGTTGTAAAACCTAGGTTTTTCTCTGAATTTGACCTCATTTTGTTCTATGATCAAGACAAGGATGCCTTGGGGGCAGGAAAATTTAAATCCATGTGGTATGACCCTTTCATTGTCAAAAGAGTCCTTAGTAAGGGATCTTATGATTTGGTTGACTTTGACTGAAATGAGTAGGTGGAGCCCAGAAATGGGCTCTATATTAAGAAGTATTATGCTTAGGCGTCTGCCTAGAATTTTCTTTGGTTGTGTATATTTTAATTTTGTGCATATTAGTCTATCGATTCTTTTGTGACATTGATATTTTTCATCCTCTTTGGTAGGCATTTCTAGATGATATGATTGATTCTGGCTTTGCCGATGGTGCTAGTTGACATACCCGAAATCTTGCTCCGCGGCTTGGGTAATATACTATCCATCCGGTCAGTTTTTAGTCTCAAGGGGCGAATGTATTGGTCCTGCTTCGAACAATGTTGCAGAATATATTTTTTTGATCAATCTAATTTCTAAGGCAATGTCTCTTCGTATTGGTTCGTTAGCACTGTACTTGGACTTGCAACTGGTGGTTTCACAGTTTAATAACATCTATCGTGTCAGAGATCCATATTTATATCTTCTATTTCTGAGAGTGTTTTTGTTGCAAATATCATTTAATTATGTTACATACATTCACATTCCATGCTCAGAAAATGCATTTTTTTGACTCATTAGCTAATAAAGCAATCGATTGGAATATCAATCATTCATAACATTAATTATAAAAAAATCATCAATAATCATTTTATATATGAGATATTCACATCAAAAAATCATTGTATATATAGATCTGAGTCATATGTTGAAAAAAAAAAATGGATAATTATGTCCTAAAAAATTAGGGCTTATGCCTGATCATGTCGATAATAAAAAAAATATATTAAATTCATCCAGTCATCCTATAAAGTGTATGGGCCCTGCCATGGATAAGCATCACGGAAGAACACTATGGTAGTAGCCAGTGGCCACACGGCGGAATAGTTACACCCAATCATGTGGTACACTGACCACACATCTCCGAATAGCCTCAGGGAGGTCCTCTACTGTGACCATAGGGACCTGGCAGGTAAGACCCTCCAAGTTCCTTTCTATGGCATAGAGGGCTCTCCCAGGGTATTGCATGACATTATCAGCCTCTCTTCTGCAGTGCCTATGCCTTAGTAGACCCTCAGGTCTAACTGGTCTAACATTTGTAACATGATCAATAATTTTGTAAGTAATTTTTCCTATCAAAAATATTTTTTCATTTTCGCATTTTTATCGAAAAAATAAATAAATCAAAAAATCATTTAAATGTGATCTTACCAATCACTCCCCTTGCATCCCTGGGTGATAAGGGTACATCTAGATCTCTTGTGAAGAACATACCTGCATAGGGCTAATCCTTTATGGTGATCACTTGTTCTCCCCACCACATGAAGAACTGATCATTCGAGGTAGTCCTAGGTACCTTTCCACCCCCTAGTCTCTTCATAAGGTTAGCTCATCTGGCTATGTGTGGATCATGTGGGCTATTGATGGTAGATATCACCTTGGGTCAAAGCCAAGTTATCCTCTCAAAGAGGAATGTACACAAAATGGACCCATATCTGAAATGATTAGTCTTAACTTTCCAGATGGAAGTCAATTGTTTCTTCAAGTTGGTCAAAATTGCAGTGCACCAATCATATAAAGTAGTTAGACATTCAAATTCCAAACTCATGCTTCCATGTGAGGTCTAGCGTAATGAAGCCAACCCAAATACTCATCCTATGGCGAAAAGAACGATTTTCATATGTAATCCTTTCACATCTTTGATCGGGATCTAGGTGCCAACCTTCTAAGTATCCTTTGCATAGTATATCTAGATGTAATCATCTACATTCAACCCTCCTCGAGCCTCGCCCTAAAAATTCACTAGCTTTCCTTTTCGATAAAGCCTAGTAATAAAATATATGTCTTCAATTTAAATTATCAAAGGCATTTGATCAATAATGAGGCAATATTCCTCTGAATCCCAGTAATTAACAAACATCTATATAAATTTGGTATTTTTTTCATAATTTGCATTTAAAAATATTTGAGCAATCCAAATCCTCAGAGTATATCAAAGGACAACTGGTCCTCCATTGACTAATTATCAATTTCACTATGCGACCTCTCTCTCCAACTAATGGTCATCGTAAGTCAATTCAACAATTCATCTATTACATTTTTATTTTGAAAAATTACCTAGTGCATATGCAAGTTTCATTTTTACACAGACGCGTCTATACGGAGCTTGGATATTTTCAACGTGCATATATGTAGAGGGTTAATCTAAAAAACTAGTTCCTATAGTGAAATTGTCTTAAAATTACTTGAATTGATAACAAAAATGATTACTAAGATGATTAAGAGGATTACCTAGAAAATTTGAGTTGATTCAGATGAGAATTGGTCCGATTTGAAGTTGGGGATTTCTTACTCCAAATTTTTTTCTCAAATTCACCAATGAACAAATGACCAAATGTGAGTTCAAAATGTCTATTTGTGCCCAATTTTTTTTTTTTTTTTTCAAAACCCACTTGTTTAAAGTTTTGTTTTTACTTTTTTGAATTTTTCCAAGATCTTATGACCTTTTGGCTTATAAGTGCTAGGATAACTTGTTTCCAGGACCATTTGACGGTTTTGAGATGATTTTTACCACTTCGATTCCATGACTTCTAACCCTTAATGGCATGTATTGTGTTCAAAACTAGCATATAGGTTAGGGAATTCACTTTCCATTGCACTTATGCATCCTAGCCTCCATACTGAAATGTTGCCAAAGGGTCGAATCCTTCATGTGATGATTATTAAACCATTTTCACTCACCGCATTATAAAATCATGATATGATGGTAGAGTCATACTTTACATGGGATTCCTAGTTAGATCCTCACTAGGATATGTTCCCATGCTACAAATTTTGTAGGCTCAAGAGTTGTAGTATTCCCAAATGGGAAAATCAGCAATACATGCAGTAAAAATGCATTTTTCTGAAATCTATGCTATAATAGTTAATAAAAGTCAATGGATCCCTTATATTATACATTATAGCAACCAAATCTAAAATTATATTAGAAACAAATCATGATAGATGAGATAAACAGGCCTCCCACACCCAAAATAGCCAAAAAACAATGCAACCCTAAGACTACTACAAAACAGAAATACTGTAGCAAGTGAAAACGTAGTCTAATGAGGGTTTATACTCCAAAACTATAGAGAAAAATGGATCTTATATTATATTAATCAATAATGCTCAAAAACTGAGATCTAGTCTCTTTTACACCAATCCAAGAGAACCTGGGAAGGGTTTCCAGAAATACACCCAAATAAAAATGGTGATCTACAGCCCTAGGAATGAAGAGTCACTACAAACAGAGCTCACGAAAATAGAAGGCTGAAATAATATATATTTTATGTAGATCCCCCCAAATTTCTCCTCTAATGAAAGGTTGAACCCTTCAACTATAGGAAATCACTGTAAAAGAGCCACTAGGTCCTCCTCTCAAACTGCCCTCCAAAATAACGCAATTCCCAGATGAAACTACACTGTAAATGATGGGGATAGGTTGGCCTGATACCAAATATTTGAAATGTGCTCTGAATCCATACTTTTTGATCTCCCAAGAGAAGAAATCCTTCCTCCTATGGAAACCTAGCTCAGGAAGTGGGTTTCTCAACCCTCCACTGCAAAACCCTGCAACACAACACAATATTCTGCAGAAATTGCATTGTAGCTGAAGACTAAAGCTTGGAAAAATTGACGGATGTGGAAATTATAGATAAAGACTCTCCCAATAGGCCTCTCAATAAAAGAGGTGGTATTCTCAATAAAAGCGGTGGGAACACCCAATGCTAAACAACACAGTAACCTCAAGTGAACAGGTGAGGAATACAAGAAGTCTAAACAGACATATCAAAATAATAATCATAAGCTAACCTCATATGGCTGCCATCCTCTTCCTTATAAAAAATGCGATCCTTCCCACCTTGGGTCCCACTCATTAGGGTTTCCACCATCACACACTCAATCTCACTCCAAAACTGCGTTGTCCCATCATTGATGCCACTACTCCATAACATCGTTGTTTGATTTGATAAAATTTGACCTCTTCAACCTGATCCAGCCCCTTTTCACACATAAGGGTCTTCAATCCATATTTATATGACTACCTAAATTAATCCACACTCATACTAGCTTGTCTCTATTGATGATTCACTCCCTCCATTTCAACTGAGTTGACTTGGTCAAAATTGACCTTGTATTTATGCATTAGGCCTTTTTCACACATGAGGGTGCTTTATCCAACTATGAATATGATCCCTTTTCACATTAAGATGGATTTTATGCCTACTAAAAATATTTATAGGACTCCCTACCCATTTATTCATGTAACTATATGTTAAGAGAAAAATTAATATTCCAATTACAGTCCTCCCCTCCCAAATGTTTCTTTTTCCTCAAGAAACTGTAAGGACATAACTGAAGGGGCTCATTTCCTCCTCCTATAGCATCCTTATATGATAAAATTCCCTAAGGAACAATATTATGTCTCATCAATACATCTCCAAGTTGCACCTCCCAAATATGCAAGTTAGCTTTTGGTGTCCATCCGAAATAGCTCTCATCATGTAGGAGTAAAACACCCATGGAGGCAGCAATGTGTTGTCTAGAGACCTTCTTGAGGCATGGAATATGAGATATGTTTGGGACTATCATCCCCATGTGAATCTCCGATCCCCAAGCTATCATCCATAGGAAATGAGCCACCCTCCAAAATGGTAACTCATGAAAATTCTCCTCCACCTTTGGCTCTTGCAGAGTAGGTGGGCTGCATAATTGAACATGGTCAAAAAAATATCCTACCCCACGCTCTCTCTCTCTCTCTCTCTCTCTCCACTTATGATAATTGTAGAGTAGTTGCTGATTTTGGGCTGAAGTAATGTTACCATCAAGAGGCAAGAAGAAGACTAGAACTTCAAATATCCTCTCTCTAGAGTCATGAATCATGCTAGCACAAACCGTCCCATACCAAGTGTATGGTACATCATCACCATCGGGTATCCAAATCAGAAAAATTATGAAGGTTATGTGCAATTTTGGATGATAGAAATGGTTTCTCAAGTGGATACAGTGCAATTTTACCAACTGCTATTTTAGAACATTATGTGGCAAGTTGTCCTCCAACAAGTTGCTAGCTATTCATGTTTTCTCATCTACTATGAGGTGGAAAATGGCATTATATATCAGCTGAACATAATAATAATAACGCCATACTTTACCAAGGCCATGCAAACGAAAGTTATATCCATCACAAATGTTGGTCCTAGAATGACCATGGAACCCAAAGATAAACTTTCCCTCTTGTGGAGCAATGCACTGTACATAGATGGTGAGAAGATGCAAATACTTTATGAAATGATCAATACGTACATAAATGAATTTCTTACCATGCATAGTGAGTAGGCTAAAATTGAGGACCAGGGAATAGTCCTCCCATGAGAATCTCCTCATAAAAGTATACAAAATGAAGGGATGCATACTCCCCTTGGAACACTCCATAAATAGATTCATACTCCCAAATGACAGCGATGTTGGCCTTAGTGATAATTCTCTTGCCACTCCATGACTCCATTCTTTGACATGCCATATGCCCAAGTCATCCACCATCATGCTACTATGTGTGGGAGTTTCCTTCCTGTCTAGAAGTACCTCCTAATCCTCTAATTTTGAAGGGTAGCCTCTTTTCACTTTTATTGTTCTATCCCTTTCTCTTGAAATATCATGCCAATTATGGGAGAAAATATTCCCATACTCTCCGAATGATAGCCAAATAAATAATAGCTCTTGTTGCCTCCTCACACCTCCATCATACAAATCATGAGATGAAAACATGATGATTGATATGAAGAATGCCATATCAACATAATGCACCCAAACTCCTTGTTGCCATATATGATGTAAGTTCCCTACCAAGTTTCCTCCACCAACATACCCTTTGAAGAAGGTTATGTCACATGATGGCCAAAATCTTTGAAGAGCAGCCAATGCAGCCATGCCTCCTACTGCCCTGTGTCATAGATATGTAGGTGAGTCACGAACCTGTTGCTTACCATCCACACTCTTTCATCCAAATGTGGGTGTCTCCTACCATGCCCCATCTTGGTATTCCTCCAATGGAGAACACCATCCCCCCATATCATATTTCTACCCTTGCATTTAATGGGATGTTGAAATGCAATGTCTTGGAAATCTCCCAATGAAAACCCCTCACCAATAATCATATTGAATCCATAAGGATCCAAGTATGCTGAAGGTAAAACCTCCTCATAGGTTTGTCCAATGCTCATCCTATCCTACAAAAATACACACCCCAACCCTCAGAGTTGTGTGCATCTCAATAATGAATAGTCAGGAGGATTTTTTATCCTTCCCTTGAACAACTCAAGGCTGCAAAACACAGTGAAAGTCTTGTGCTCCAAATCAGAAATACGTTTTGACCCTTGGTCATGCAATGGAATTTTTCCACAACCCTCCATAAGATGTGCTAAAACAATAGAAAGTTGAAACTTATGCATACCTCGGTAAACCTGGGGAACATCTTGTATTGCTACAAGTGTTCCTTCCTCCAATGTGGTGGTTTCCCCAACTGCTGATGATGATGGTTTCTCCTCCATAGTTGTATTAGTGCTGGTAAAATTCTCCTCAAGTGGTGGTGAAGTCTTCTTCTCCTCTGATTTCATTTTTTCAAATTTCTTGATCAACCTTTGAGTAAAATATGCAAATGCAGTCACTCTTGCATGACTCAAATGGCCGAACCACCAAATGTTTGCTTCACCCTCCAGGTGCAGTGCTGCAATCTCAAGAGCCTCTCTTTCTACCAATGAATGTAGTAGGAAGAACGCATCTAGATTCATTACCCAAGCCCTTGCTATACATGTGGACGACCCATCAAAATTAGACAATAGAAATCTATTTCCCTTTACTCTCCTACTGCTGCAAGGTCTCCTTTCTTCTTCAAGTTGAATGAACTGTGGGAGAGTTAGAGTCTTTTTGAAAGCTCTAGGTTGAGACTTATATTTTTCCATGTATCCACTTAGGATCTCATGTTCCAAGTTCCCTCCATCTCTATGATTCTTGTCTATTTCCTCAAAAGGAAAGGGCATAGTGTATTGATTTGGAGCTCTCTGCAACATTTATTCTTTCTCCAGATAATAGGAAGTACATGGACCTTCCTCTTCTTGAAACCCTCTATAGGTCTCATTGTATCTATCCTCTTTCATCTCCTTAACCTCCTTAGAGAGGTTCTTCATAGATCTGAAAAGTGATGAGACAAAGCTCATTCTGTCCATAATTTTATATCTCTTCTCCTTATTATAGCATATTGGCTGAAACTCACAGGTTAAGCCAATATTATGTGCTGATACCATTGTAGTATTCCCAAATGGGAAAATCAGAAATACATGTAGTAAAAACACATTTTTCAAAAATATATGCTATAACATTCAATAAAAACCCATGGATCCCTTAGATTTTACATTATGACAACCAAATCTAAAAGGAGATAGAAAACAAATCATGATAGATGAGATAAACAAGCCTCCCACACATAGAATAGCCCAAGAACAATGCAACCCCAAGACTACTGTAGCAAGTGACAACATAGTCTAATGAGGGTTTATACTCCAAAATTATAGAGGAAAATTGATCTACTGTTATATTAATCAATAATTCTAAAAAACAAAGATCTAGTCTCTTTTACACCAATCCAAGAGAACCCAGGAAGGGTTTCCAGAAATACACCCAAATAAAGATGGTGATCTACAGCCCTACGAATGAAGAGTCACTGAAAAGTTAAGCTCATGAAAATAGAAGGCTAAAATAATATATATCTGATATATATCCCCCCAAATGTCTCCTCTAATTAAATTTTCAACACTTCAACTACAAGAAAACACTTTAAAAGAGCCACTAGGTCCTCCTCTAAAACCGCCCTCCAAAATAATGCAATTCCTAGCTAAAAATGCACTGTAAACGATGGGGATAGGTTGGCCTGATGCCAAATATCTGAAATGTGCTCAGAATCCCTCCTTGCTGATCTCCCAAGAGAAGGAATCCTTCCTCCTATGGAAAACTAGCTCAGGAAGTGGGTTTCTCAACCCTCCACTACAACACCCTGCAACACAAGACAATATTCTACAGAAATTATGTTGTAGCTGAAGACTGAAGCTTGGCCAAATTTATAGATGTGGAAATGATAGATCAAGACTTTCCCAGGAGGCCTGTCCAGGAAAGAGGTGGGATTCTTGCTCAGGAACACCCATTGCAAAACAACATAGAAACCTCAACTGAACAGTTGAAGAATGCAAGACGTCTAAACAGACATATCAAAATAAAAATCATAATCTAACCTCTTATGGCTTCCATCCTCTTCCTTATAAACAATGTGAGCCTTCTCACCTTGGGTCCCACTCGTTAGGGTTTCCACCATCACATAATCAATCTCCCTCCAAAATTGCGTTGTCCCGTCATTAATGCCAGTCCTCCATAACAACGTTGTTTGATTTGGTCAAACTTGACCTCTTCAACCTGCTCCATCCCCTTTTCACACCTAAGGGTCTTCAATCCAACTTTATATGACTATATAAAATAATCCAATTCATACTGGGTTGTCTCTATTGATGATTCACTGCCTCCATTTCAACTTAGTTGACTTGGTCAAACTTGACCTTGTCTTCATGCATTAGCCCTTGTTCACACATGAGGGTGCTTTATCCAGATATGAATATGATACCTTTTCACATTAAGAGGGATTTAATGCCTACTAAAAATATTTATGGGCCTCCCTAACCATTTATTCGTCTAACTATATGTTAAGAGAAAAATTAATATTCCAATTAGTTGCATGCTAATTAAGGAATATTACAGGAGTCCTCTTTAGTCCCGTCCTGACTTATGCGACGAAGCTTCATTTTTCTTCTTCTTTGTTATCTTTCTGGGTTTATACCATGGAGGCTCCCCCTTTTCTTGAGTTTTTTTGTTGCACTACATATTGACCATTTTTATATCTTGGCTTTAAGATGACTTCACTTGGACTCGTGTATAAGCCAACTTTTTTACCATGTCCTTCTGCAAAGTCATCCTTGCAATCACTTACCATTTACAACTTGACACCTTTTCCCATGGAAAAAACATTCCTCTCAGTATCATTTACCAATTAATCCACCTTTCATTGAGAATAGGATTGTTCCTATCCAGCGAACTAGTGCATCTGTTTTCTGACACTCATTCTATCCATTGTACTATAGGAATTATTTTATTCTTTTCAGGCTCAATATGAAAAAAACAAAAAAATAAAATATCCCAGAAAGAGTGGGAATGAGACATTACTTCCATATTTGATGGTAGCTAAGATTTAGTTGTGTCACCCTTCAAAACAACACAAAAAATCTAAGTCTTTTCTCTTTTTGGGATGGGCTTTAGTTTTACTTAGGAGAGCCATAACCCTGTTTTCGAGTCAGGAATCCCCCAATTGGTTATCTCTTCCAATCATATGGAGGGTTTTTCTCTACCTCCTGCATGACAAACTTATACAAATTTATCATATTCTTCCATAGATAGATTGATTTGTGGTTTTATTAAAGGGAAGTAAACCTGATTTGACCTTTCTTCGGTGTCTGTTGACTCATTTTTCAGTCGACCATCCCTAGTCTGTCAGAGTCTTGTTCTATCATATCATATATTTGGTCCTTTTCTCGTGAAGGCTTGAGAAGGTTTCCATTTAATTCTTGTTGGCGGGTTTTTCTATTATCAACTTCAACAAATTTATCTGAGAGTAAACATAGAGCCGCACCCTGGCCCTATTTACATCATTGATAGGTGACCTTGTGCTCAGCATTTGATCAACACCATGGGTCTTTGACTGAGTGGTTTTCCTTTTGTTCGACTTATTCTTTCATCATCACACCTGGGATTTGTGCATTACCTTGGTTTCCATTTGACCCTATTGGTGGATTCCTTTCCTCTTTTTCATATTTCATTATTGGTTGGTTCAGAGGGTTTCTACCATACACTAGCTACATTTTTTGCATGCCGAAAATGTGCTTTGGGTTGGTTACTTCACTTTTCTTCATCTAATTCCATCCAAATCTCGGCCTACGAGTTACACTCGTGTTGGATTGATGTGCGATGCCTTAACACCCTCCTTCTATCATATCTGGGAATATGGTCTAGAGTCCTTTTGTGAGTACCTTAGGTTTTGTAGTCATGAGCAGCAGATTCCTTTGCTATCGACAATGAGAATATAACAATGTCTCCTAATTGGTAGATTATATCAAGTGTTCAAATTAAAATCATTCATTCGCACTTGTTAGATTGTACTGGGGTATCTTGAATCTCATCATCATTATCGGTAAGTTGTCTCACGTTTCTTAACGATATACATCGATGACCGGTAATCAAATGATTTCTCACATGGTCGAGTTCAACTCATTTATTCCCATAGTGTATAATTGTACCATGGTGATCGGTGAAGACCTCGGTTTTGCATCATCATTATTTGGTTCATTTTCATAGCTCCTTTAGTTTTCTATCAGTGACACCATCCACCCTTATATGTTGGAGTTCATCACACCAGCATTCTATATGTTAGCACCCGAGTTGCGTAGAGTACCACTTTTTCCACCACTTATCATTTTGTACTTGGAGATTCAATTGTAACTTCAGTGATCAAATATCTTTGTAGAATCATTGATCGGTCTTCTATATCTGATACTTTGACATGAATTTGATAAGTACTTTGGGGAAGTGATCAGATGATTCACTATGTACTCTACAGTTTCTGTTATACTTGTATACATATTGGATCCACTCCATAATTTTTACGTGAACATGCTTTAATTTCACTGAGCATGGGTATGCCCACCTTAGACATGAGCTTGATTTCTTATTTCTCTCACTGGCTTTTGGTAGGATGAAATCTGGTGAAGTCCTCTCAAGTCCTCACAATATTCTTTCTTATGCACATAATACATTTCTCCCATCATGTACCCCTTCTGAACTCATATATTAGGTGGAATATGTTATAGGATCATTTATCACCACTATACACTTGGTGATCTATGTATTGGCCTTGGGTAGACCTTTCCATTAAGACTTGGTAATTTTCTTAAAAAATGATATTTTCACTTCCATACGTGCCTTTTCCCTGTCAAAAACATGTCTAGTCACGAGTTCACTCATATCTGACCCCGCGTATATAATTTAAAATATTAAAAAAATATAAAACTACCTATGATTTGTGTGGGGTTTACAGGTTGCACTGAAAGCCCACCTACAGGAGCCCGTGGCCAAACTGTTTCCCAACTAAAAAAATTGTTTTGAGGAAGTATAAATACACCTCATGGGAAAGGCCTAAGGGAGGAGAGAGATAGGTATTTATACTATAACCTATTTAGCCTAGATCAAGTCTAATTATTTTGTTCCTCCTACACTTCCCAAATTTAGGAAACCCTTTTTTCCTTCTTTGAGATGTTCACCTCCTTTATGTGACATCCTTGTGCACCTTATGGAAGAATATTGTTGAGGCTTGGGCTGGATGGATCCTGAGGACGATTTTTCTTGGAGACGTGGGTGATTTCAGGTGATATTTCTCTGCATCTTTACATACATTAATGAATAATCTTTGTCACATTCTTGATGTCGTGATATTTGATTCGTTTTATATATTTTAATGATATTGTAATTGTTAATTTCATGCTATATTTTATAAGCTTATATGATCTAACCACTGACATTTAGGATATATGTGCTATACAACTAGTCTATGTGATTTTTCTTATGGGAATTGTAGGTCTTAAAGTATGTGGAGAAGCATAGGGTCTGAACCCTATAGGAATGAGCTTAAACATAGGACATACGGGTAAGGTCATTTCTTTCAAGTTTACTATTTTAAGAATTATGAACTTTCGTTTGATTGCTTCTTTTTGTTGTATTGATTGCTTCTTTTTTTTGTATGCATTCCGCTCTATTAGGTGCCTCAACACATACCTTACAATAGTTTGACATGCAACAGATATGATGTTCGACAAAGTTGAAATCTATAAAATGCAGGCTAAACCTACCTCACCAACATCCCCCTCTAGGCATGTTGGATTCCAAGGCAAAGGAAGAGGACGAGGAGGTGGATCAACTGGTCGAGGAAGAGGAAAATTTATTTCCTATAACTGTGGAGATGTTGGTCACTATGCGCCCAACTTCCCAAATCTAGTGTGACAATCATGTAGGTATTCTAGATAGTTTGACCATGTGATAGAATATTGCCCTGTTTTGAGTGCTAAATTGCAGGATAAAAAGATGCAGACTCTAATAAAAAATCTTTACATGGTTAGAGTGGAAATCCCTGAAGAAGATCCCAATGTGAATGTGGTCACCAGGAGTGGTGTAGCCACTAATGAAGATAAGGGAAAGTAACCGGCTACTGATGTGTGGATTCATACGGAACCTGAGAAAAAAGAGGGATTTGATTTGTAACGTGCAAAGTATAATTTTGTTGAAGTGGAGATATAATTTTCAGGGGGAAGTGCATCAACATCAGGTAGACTAATGAAGGAGGAAGGAGGAGATGAAGAGATTAAACCGTTCCTACAAGCTTTCATTAAGTTACTACGCAAAAAAAAAGCGGTAGAGAATCTTCAGGCTCTGATAGATAATTGCGCACATAAGGAACAACCGATGGTTGAATAGAGAGTTATCGAAAAAATTTATAAGAATATGGAGAGAACGTGTAGAGAGATGTGTATGACCATGCAGATCGGTGCTTATGAGATGGGCCAGGTTATTCTAGATCTAGGATCAGATGCAAATGCTCTACCTAAGAAAACATGGCAGCACATGGGAGAACCCAAGCTGGAATGGTCTATCATTCAACTTCTCATGGAAAATCAACAGAAGATAATTTCATTAGGGAGGTTCTCGTAGGTCGTAGTAAGTATCGAGGGTGTTAAGGTAATGGTAGACTTTCAAGTTATACAAATTGTCGATGATATTGATCCTTAACTTGCACTGCTAGGGTTTGATTGGGCCATTCACATGGATGGTTTCATAAACCTGAACAAGATAATAATGGAGTTTTAAAGTAATGGAGTCAGGGTCATCATTCCTCCAGATCTTGCAGAAGGACAGAGATACACGGAGCCTGTGCACATTGATGATGATATTGATCAAATATATAAGCAAACTTTTGATGAGGAAGACTGGATTAACCCAAAAACATATGGAGATATTATTTGTGAGAAGGATATCTCTTGTTTCTCAGATTATGATGAGGAATTAGAAAAATGGGAGAACCGGTCGCATGAAGTATCTACGCTACGTTTTAATTGTGTGACCATATCTCTTTGATGTATAACATCTAAGGTATGTGAATTACCGCATTATGATGGTTAAACTGATATAAACATGTTTATAGAGGATATTGAAAGGACTATGCTATAAGGACAGATATTCCATGCTTTAGATCTTGGATTTCGCGCTACTCGATTAAGATGGCCGGAAAATCGTAAGGAAAACATGGGAAACTGGGAGGAATGTGCACGCATGATGAGCTTACACTTCGAATTTCCAACCATCAGAATGGAAGAAGTCTACTCTGGGAAGGATGATCAACACAAACATTTGGTTGGATGGAATCAGATATGGGACATAGAACCAAGATCTTAATGGGTACACATGTTTATTCACATATTGGGGAAGGTACCTACTAATTTCTATCTAGAGACAGAGCTGTGCCAAGGTACTAGTGAGTGGTTTTCACTGATGGAGAGCTCTATCCTGAGATTCAGCTTTGAGAGTAGAGTTGATAAGGTTGGGCAAGATTTTCATAATATTCAAAAAGTCATCTATGATATAACAAAGCCTTCAATCTAGTGCCCTCCACCAACATGGGATGCGTAGATGAAAGATATTGTGGATTGCAGAAATCTAACGGTGTAAGAAAGTGAAGATAATCCAAGGAATTTCATGATTCCAGAATATGAGGGAAAACACACAGTGGTTGGGGCCTTGCTCACCTCACTAGATGTGACAAGACCATTAAATATCTAGGAGGTGAATATTGGATTTGAAGAGCAACCTATGTTGGAAAATATTGGATACTAATGGGATGATGATACAGTAGGAAAACTAGTTGATTTGTTGACAGAATATTAGGACATGTTCCCTACAAAGTTTTCAAAGCCGAAAGGAATAATTGAGGAACATGGAGTTATGAGGATCACTTTGAAACTTGATGTGCACCCGGTGAGGCATCACCCATATAGGTTGAATCCAAGATATAAGAAGAAAATAAAAGAAGAGTTGGAAAAAATGGATGTTGAAGGATTCATAGAACCAATAGAAGAATATGATTGGGTACGTCCAATGCCAGTACAAGATAAAAATACCAAAGGAGATATTAGGATATGTGTATATCTGCGCAAACTGAATGATGCTTGTGTGCATTGATCCATTCCCAACTCTATTCTCTAATGAAATACTAGATAGTGCTGGAGGACAAGAGGTGTATTCATTCACAGATGGGTTTTCAGGGTATCATCAGATCTCGATTGCATGGTAAGATCATAGTAAAAGCACCTTTGCGACTGAATTGGGATATTTCAAATATACATTCATGCCCTTTGGATTGAAGAATGTCCCTGCTATCTTCTCACGCATAGTAGTAGCTATTTTAAAAAAATATTTCCACAAGTTATTGGAGGTATACTTTGATGATTGGACTGTGTTTGGGCTATTGAAGAAGCATGTTTCAAATTTGGGCATAATTTTGGATACTTGTAGAAAATACCAGGTCTCTTTGAATTTGAAGAAGTATATACTCTGTGTGCCATTTGGGATACTGCTGGGGCAGATTTTCTGCTAGAAAGGATTGATTGTAGATCCTACGAAGATCACAATAATATTTAGTTTCGAGGTACCTAAGAATGTCAAGAAATTTCTCTCAATATTAGGGCACACTAGGTATTATCGAAAGTTTATTCAAGATTATTTGTTGATAATTGCACCCATGGAGAAGTTTCTCAAGAAGGATGTGACATTCTGCTAGGACAAGGTCTATCAAAAGAGTTTTGAATTATTTAAGGAAAATATGGTAACTACGCCCATACAGGTCTTTCTAGATTGGTCAAAGGTATTTCATGTGAATGTTGATGCCTCTTGTATTGCACTTGGAGATATAATAACGCATCCAGGAGTGGGAGAGATTGATAAACCTATTGCCTATGCAAGTTGAACACTCTCAAGCACAGAATGGAATTATTCAACCATGGAAAGAGAAGGACTAGCAATTGTGTACGTGCTGTAGAAATTCTGCCACTATTTCTTAGGAGGCCATTTCAATATGTTTATTGATCATTATGATTTAAAGTACCCAGTCAATAAGGCTATGTTTGGGGGAAATATTTGCAGGTGTTTGTTGTTATTCAAAGAATATGACTTTGAGGTTATTTTAAAACCAGGGAGACTGAATGCTGGGCCAAACCATCTGTCGAGCATTAAGACTGGTGAAGAACCTATGAACTTGGAGGATGGATTTCTAGATGCACATTTTTTTGTGATAAAGGTGGTTGATGAAAATTTCCCTTATATTATTCAGTTTCTAACTACTGGACGTGCGCCTGAAGAATATAAAGTTCGACATAAGAAAGAGCTCATGGCACGCACAATAGACTTCACCATTATTGCTGGAAAGTTGTACAAAATGAGTGCAGATGAAGTTATTGAGTATGAAAGACATGCAATCATAGATGAAGCTCATGGAGCGGTTGTTGGTGGTCACTATGCATGTAAGGAAACTGTGCAAAAGATTTTTCCAACTAGGTTATGGTGGTCCACACTACACAATGATGTCTATTGTACAAAATGGGTGTAGATGAATTTCTAGAGTATGAAAGACATGGCATCATAGATGAAGCTCATGGAGGGGTTGATGGTGGTAATTATGTAGGTAATACAACCGCGCAAAAGATTTTGCGAGCTGGGTTATGGTGGCACACACTGCACAATGATGCCTATTAACATTGCCGTGTATGTGATGTATGCCAGAGGACTGGAAAGCACTCACGCAGAGACGATATGCCCTTGCATCCATGGATGACGCTAAAATCATTTGAGAAATGTGTTATAGACCTTGTTGGACATATAAATCCTCTAGGCAAGAAGAGTGGTACGCGTTACACTATCACTACGACGTATTATGTAACCATATGGGCTAAAGCTAAACATGTGAAGGACTGCACTGTAGAAACAGTTGCACAGTTTATCTTTGAGAATATTGTGACTCGCTTTGGATGTCCTGAGATTCTGATAAGAAATCAGGGTACACATTTTTTGGATGAAACCATTGAAGCATTGACAAAGGAATTCCAGATTCATCATCAGAATAGATCTACCTATCATCCCTAGGCAAATGGTTCGGTTGAAGCATTCAATAAGATATTGTACATTGCGCTTACGAAGGTGTGCAATGCTAACTAAAATGATTGGGATGAGCTTGTACCTGTAGTTCTCTGGACATATTAGACCACATGAAAAAATTTGACTGGTAGGACACCTTTCAAGATGGTATATTGGTAAGAAGTCGTGTTGTCGATGGATTTCATTGTCCCTAGTCTACGCATTGCAACATTCACAAATATGGCAGAAGCAGATGCTATGGAGGAACGATTATCGCAATTGGTTGCTCTAGAAGAAGATCGCTTTATTTCCAATTATCACCAGCAAGTTCAGAAGGCACGTGAAAAATCATGGCATGATAGGCACATCACACAAAATGTTTTTAAGGAAGATGATTTGGTCTTATTATATGGCAGAAGGTTTGCGTGCCACCCAGGGAAATTGAAGATGGATTGGCTTGGGCCTTATGTTGTTAAGGAAATCACTGATGGAGGTGCAATGTGCCTGGCCAAATTGAGTGGAGAATACCTTCCTTGGCATGTCAATGGAACCTGATTGAAGACGTACATATACGATCCTGTGCATACCTCATCTGCGTAGATGGGATGGCAGATGCACAAAAAGGTGTGACGCACACGCGGTAGTTGCGCAAGGAGGTTGATCTGAATTTATGCCGAAACAAAACAAAATACAAATATAACCATAAATACAAATATGCTCTGAAAATAACGCTTCATTTCATTAATATCAAAGAACTGAAATTTTCTTACAGACATAATGGAAATAAACTAGCTAGGGCGATGGTAGCTTATCTCTGAGAAGAGATGTGGTGGTTACATGCCTCTGAACTTTGTAAAAATGAGGCTCTAGGGCCTATTTATTATAGAGAAGAAATGGAAAACACAAAAAATCTAAAAACATAACCCTAGGAGATGAAGCACCAAAACTATGGGCCTTGTTTGGGTAAATTGGTGTTTCAACTTCCCGGGGTCATAACTTTTGCATACTATCTTTGTTTGATGCACATGACACATCGTTAGAAAGATATATCCAAGGACTAGAAATGCTAACTAAAAATATCAATTCCAAAACATAATCATATTCGCTAGAGGCGCAGTGCCCAGAAATCATTGATTAGGGCTTCAAAACAGCTCCAAAAGTTCAGGACCCAAAAAACTACTAAAAATAGTAAGTTGTGATGAAACTGAAAAATTGAAAGAGAAAATGGTAGGACCCCAAGTGGAATAGGTGGGTGGCCAAAAATATCCACCTGTATCATTCCTCCCCCATTGTTTTGAGTTCCTCCATGCAATGAGGAAACTTCTGCTGAACTTGGTCCCGAGTGAACCACTTGCCTTCGTGCAGGAGTTGGCCATCTTTGACAACCTGATACAGTTGGATCTTCTGTTGGTGATTTTTATTGATTTGCATGTCCATGATACAATCTGTGGTGGCCTATTCCATGTAGTCTGGGTTTAAATCTGCTGCTGTGAGTTGTTCTGCAATGTCTGAGGTGTCCAGTAGAGGTGGGAAGTAGGGACGAAGGCGGTCCACATTGAATACTAGGTGCAGACCAAGGAATGATGGAATAATCAGCTCAAAGGCATTATTCCCTATAGCCTTGGTGATGGTGTACAACCCATATCGCAGTGGGTGAAGCTTGCGGTGGGGTCCAATGAGGCGCTCTTTCTGAAAATGTAGCCACACTTTTTTGCCCACCTGGAAGTTGTGTGGTACCCGATGTTGATCATGTCGTTGCTTGTACATAGAATTAGCTCTGTCCAATATGTCATGAACATGTTGGTGGTGTTACACTGAAAATTGTCATCCTGACATTCTGCTATGTGTATGAGCTCATTATTACTCATAATTCTCCCTTTGCAAGTCTAACATATCAGTTCCTCATGTCAAGCCTTGAAAATCAGAGAAACGTTCCTAAAAATCTCCTAAACTTTGGTGTCCTGCACCTAATGTCCTGCGGTCCTGCACCTAATGTTCAGCTCTCTTGCATACCTGAATGAACTTTATCTGTGTTAAAGGTGTGGACCCCTGTAAGATCAAAAAGGTGCAAGTAAATTCCAAAAATATCAATAAAAGTAAATTCTAGAAGCCTCTAGAAAGAATCTTGCGGTGGCAGAACCGCTCTTATGAGGTGCATGTATCCCTTACTTATGGAGCTAACCCCTTGATGTGAGGAGCTTATCCCTTTGAAGGAGGATTCTATCCCTTCATATTTGGAATAGAAAAACTCCTCTTTTCCACTATAAAAAGAGGCATTGGGTAGCCTCAAGGGGAGTTCAAGCTTTAGAATATTTGAGGTTAAGTGCTATTAAGATTCAAACTCAGTTAACTAAGACTTTTGTGAGCAGAGATTACATACCTCTATTCGTCTTGGTTGGAGGAGTGCAGAGCTTATCAAAGTAGAGGAGACTCCTGCTTTGGACCCCAGGAAGGCCTGTGCAACATCAAGGCTCAGGTTGTAAGGTTTTCCTTCTTTTGAAATTAATACAAATATGCTCATTTTTCTCAATAAGTTTCCAGTTAATGGTTTATTTCATAGATTCCTTGATCACTATGATAAGCATGGTTTATGATGATTTCTATACAGGTGCTATGTAATATTTTTCTTGTTTGTGACTGCAGGTTTACGAGGAAAACTCCTTCAAGTGCACGAGGGACAACAACAACTTCAAACAAGCGCTGGACATACGGTTAGTCTTTTACACCTCTATAGAGCTTTTCGTAGATCATATATGCTTAGAGAAAGATTATTTTATTTGGCTGTTTGCTGCTAGATAATTTTAGTACTAGGGAGATCGGTCTTGTCTGCAAGACGGATTAATCCACACAACAAATTGGCGACTCCGCTGGGGAAAGAACTAGTTGTTTTTTGTTCTCTTTTATTTTGATTTGAGGAAATGTTTTTCCTGGTTTTTGATTGATAGATATCTGCCTGGGTAGCTTAGGTTTTCTCTGTTTTTGAAAATTTTGAGATCTTTTATGTTGTTCTCTAGTTTTTCCTGGGGCCTCACTTTGCCTTCTTTTTAGAGTGCGGGCAGTTTCGCATTTTTCCTTGAGTAAACATTGCGGTACCACACCTGTTACTTCTGGAAGCCTGCAGACCCTGTTAAAATTTTGAAAAACTCTAGATTTCTTTATTCATTTTATCTTTATTTTGATTTAGAGTTTTTGGTTTCTTCCCAGATTGATGATTGTTTCTGTCAAAAGCCTTTTGTGAATGAATCTTAGCAGTATTGGTGTTTTGATGATTTTCTAGAAGTTTTGTGTTTTGGATTGTTTTTCACTTGGTCTTTGTAGTGATTTGAGGCATTGAATTTTCGAATTACCTCAGATTACATTGGTCTTTTTGTCTTTTGCTAAATCTGACTTGATTGTGAAATCATCCTTTATTGATAAATAGTGCTACCTGTTTCTTTGCAAATCCTTGAAAAGAAACTTTGTTATAGGTTTTTGAATTTCATTTTTTATAAAACATATTTGAGTGTTTTTGATCTGTTTGTTATTCTGGACGAATGGATCCTTAGTTTGCTGAATAACTAAGTAAAACATTCTTCAAAAAATCTTAAAGCTTTTATTCGATTAGATTGTTAAAGTTTGTAGATCTCATAATTTGTTTCATAGTTTTGAGTGCTTTTAAAATTTGTAGATTTCTTTTGAAGGAAACTTGTTTTGTAGCTTTTTTAAAGTGAAAGGATTTTTCCTGTGAGCTTTCATAATTTGTCTCATTTTGAGTTATTTTTGGAAAGACAAAAATATTTTCTTTAAATTATTCTTTATGTTCAAAGAAGGAATTGTCTATTTAAAGAATTGCATTCTCCAACTCTTTCTTAGATAGAATTTCATTGAAAGAAAACGATCTGATTATCATTTTTAGGTGCATTTTTAGTGTTTCTGGAAGTTGAGTCTTCACACCATCAGAGTTTCATTTCCGCACTCACTGACTTAAGAAACAACTCCTAAAAGTAACGCTTAATTAAAATTCATTTAGCAATATTTTTATTTTCTAGGGCTCTTATCCCCAACATAGCTTAGGCTAGTATCTTGGAGTAGGGAGTGATTAACTCTGCAAGATAGTAAAACAAACAAGTAGACAAATCTTGTGGTAGGAAATAAATCCAATTGTAATTTGTATAATCTGGGAAGCTTCTCTTAAAGTATTCAATCACGAGGTCATGTCTGAACCTTTGAGACAATCGATTCTATTTCATTGGGGAAGATAGAAGATTTTGCGCGCATTACAAACGGTAAACCTCAGATTAACCATTGTCGAGGAGCTTGGGGTCACTTGTCGGTAAACCTCATATTAACCATGTCGAGGAACCTTCAAGGGGATTGAGCTTTGTTACTCTGCCCTTGCGCATGGGATTGGATCATATACTGTTCCCCCAGTTATATTTGTTATTGTTGGTAACCTTAGTGTCCACAAACTTAAGATTATTTCCTGAGGTGACGGTGAAGGAAAGATCTCACTCTACCTGGAGAAGACGTTGACTAGAGTCACTTGGACTCTCTGGGGGGTTCTCTTCACACGAGATGGTTTTGTGAGGAAACTTGTGCCAGTCTGTTTCATTAAGCAGGTTGTCGGGGTAACTGTTCCAACCGCCCTTTCTATAATAAATTTCTACTAAGTTGGATTTCATCACCAACTAGTGTTTTTAGTACGGGAAGTTAATTTTTGTGTGTGGTTTGAACTCTTAGATTTTTAAGTGTGTGATTCAGCTATTTGTTTCTTTAGAGATTTTAGGTGTTTTCATCGAAATTTTCTTTGTTTGCGTGTGATTAGTCAATATTTAATCGTGGCGAAATTGCCGAGACAATCCGGGAGACTACAAGGGAAACCCCCTAAATATACACCAAGTCAACTTGAAGGGCTTCGTGCTCTAGTATCATTTAGCAGTAGTAGGATTAGATCAACAGAAATTGGAATTTCATCTATAGTGGTTCATCCTGATCATCAAATACCCATAACATAACACATTCAAGAGCCGATTTTTGTTTCTGAAGTTACTGGTAGTATTTCTCCTTCCAGTGAACTAGCCGACGAACCTGAAACTGAACCTTCTGTTTTGGAAATATCCTCAGGATTTATTACACCAACTTCTAGCGATCCTGGTTCACCTAGGGTAAAAAATATTGTCACTGACGATCTTCCATTTGGACTAATTTCTTTGAAGAAATTACTAATCCAGACGAAGAGTTATCTCTTCCTGAATCCCTTCAGTCTTTAAATATTAGGGACCGTGAATCTATTTTCTACAGCCCTATTGGAACTAGTGCTTGGTATCTATCTTTGACAAACTTTTTAGAGAATCCGAGTCTTGCTTTTGATCCACCTCAAATTCCATTTCATCCTACACCTAGAGGTTACTATCCGTCATCCATTATGGCAGGAGAGTAATCCATGTTTTCCCAGACACCGGAAGCATTTTTACACGATGGTCCTTCTATTCCTTCAGGATATCGGGCTCTGTCTGGTACTTTCTCGGGGCAGCTCCTAAACCGATTGAAAACGTGTTATCATCTGGTTTAAGTGGAATTAAAACTGAAATTTTGAACGCAGAGAAAATATTTATGATGTATGGTAATATTCTGAATCCTCAACCTCAAGGCAGTCAGTTACCTCTTGGAGGGTAATCTCAGGGAAATCAGTTACCACCTGGGGGGCATCCTCAAGGTAGTCAGTTACCACCTGGGGGGCATCCTCAAGGTAGTTAGTTACCGCCTGGGGGGGAAACCTTCAGGAAGTCAGTTACCACCTGGGGGGGAACCTCAAGGTAGCTTTTTCCCAGGACAAACAGTGGAATCATATTATTTTTGGGGACAACCCCAAGGACAGTACATACCTCAAGGTTATCAACCTCAAGGACAGTACATACCCCAAGGTCAACCCCAAGCTCAATATGCTCCTCAGGGTCCTTATCAACCCCAGCTTCAGTACGCGCCTCAAGGTTATCAACCTCAAGGTCAGTACCAAATTGAAGGTTTCCAACAGCCTTCTGGTCAGTCATCTCTTCAAGGAGCCAGAAATTTACCACTTACTTATCAACCCTACATTCAACCAGGTTATGGTCCTTACGTTCAACCTTCTGTGGGACAATACCACAGAATGAATATGGTGTGGGATCCGTCCCAATATCAACAGCCTATGCAGCCTAATGTGTAGTTACCTTTTCAACATGGACAGCCTTTGGTTTCTGGTCCAACCCAGCAACCTGTCCAGCCCACTATTCAAACTCCTGCACCTAGTTCTCTTCAGCAATCTGCGCCTAGTACACCTTAGACTCCACCTCAAACTGTTGCAACATTTTTTCAACCTATAGCACCTGTTTCTGGAGTATCTGTAGCTCTGAGTTATTCTATCCCTGCATCCGTGCAAATCCATCATGTCTCTGTACCCCAGTCAGGACCTTCAGTTTAGACTTCGGTCCAGATGCCTGCGCGATAAGCTGGTACAAGTACGGTGGTCACAAGTCAACCACAATTCACGTATCAACTGTACTAGGGACAACCTCAATTCAGTCTCGTTTCAAAAAATCCAAATTATCAAAATCAACCGTACCCTTGCTACACTTATCAGCAGCCTCAACAAACCCAGTTTGGTCTGTTTAATCCTATTTACCCGGGAGGTTACACAATTCCTAATGCAACTCGGATTCCCAGTTATCCTAGGTATCCTCTCCTGGAACTTCTTTGGCTACTCAAGGTTTTCGTGACCCTAACCGTCAGTTACCATTTATTGCAACTTTGGATTTACTTGATTTGACACGCCTTATGAATGATCCAATTTTATATTATCTGTACTGGCCGCCAATGCCACATAAGTTGCCCAGTGATATACCCAAATTCGAAGGTAAGTCAGGAGAGGATCCATCAAATCACGTGATGACTTATCAACTCTAGTGTGAGTCTAATTCAATAATTGATGATTCAATTCGTTTACGTCTTTTCCAAAGAACTCTTATTGGTCTTGCCGCCAAATGGTACATTGAGTTACCACAAGGCTCGTTTAATAATTTCAGTCAGTTAGCAACTGCCTTCTTGACTCATTTTCAGTTTCCTGTCAGATACGACAATGCCACAGAACTATTAACTTCACTAAAACAATCTACGTCCACGTATATTCTTGATCATATTCATGAATGGCGACGTAGAAGGCGTTTGGTGAAAGTTTACAGTCCGGATCAAATTTTGGCAGAATGGTTTGTTAAATCATTGTTACCCAAGATCACTGAAGATGTAGCTAAGGCTGGTGTTTTTACTGAAGAGCAAGTAATTGCTCAAGCTCAATACCTTGACCTCGTTTATACGCAGTCAGGTCTTTACATGAAAAAATCCCCGACCTTCTAAAACAAGGTCAAATAGCTGCTGCTCCTTCAGGGTCTCATGCCGCTGATGGTATGATTGGTACAATCAATACTAAAAGCAAGAAGAAATCTTCAAAGAATTCTTCTCCTATTATAACTTTACCAGATTCCTCGAAAGGAGAATATTCCCTCAAAATTTTTGCTGACATTCATGTCGTAGAGACATCTACGACCAAATCTAAATCCGACGGTAAAAAGAAAGGGAAGAATAAAAACAAAAAGAATTCAAAAGAGAAAACTGATAAAAATGAATCCAATGATGAAAAACGCAAACCTCGTTATCCTTGTTACATTTGTGGCGAGGAAAATTTTACTAAGGAATGCTCACATCGAGTAGAGATTGCAAAATTCGTTAAAGGTTCGCAACAACCTGCTATCTTGAAGGATCTGTTTCCAACTCAAGATAGTAAAATGGTTGGTTATACCTCGAATACCTCAGAAGAACCTATTCTGATGATGTCTCATGTACGAATTGTGATGCGATCACAAGATTATGGTACTAAGAATCCTGTTGATGGTAAAGAAGAAAAATATTCTAATGCAAATACATCAACTACACCTCCTCCTATTTCTGGTCTGCTACAGTTCGAGAAACAAAATCCAGACTTAATAATCAAACCGCCTACTAATGGTTTTCTTCATAAATCAGCTTTCAATCCACATGCGAGAGCTTCTTAGAATTACAACATTGTTGAAGATTTAGCTATTTCCCCTTCAGCAATGTTGGCTTTGGAAGTGCTGCAATCATGCCCAGCACAGCTTAAATTGCTTTTTTCTACTATAGGAGTTGTAGATATTCAGGATTCCAAACTTATAATATTTGTTTAGAGAATAGTACGCCTTGTCTACCTCACCAAATGGCTTTCCAAATTCCAGTGTTAGTAAAAAACAGACCGATCTTTCAGACTATGATTGATGAGGGAGCTTCAACGTGTATTATGTCGATCCAGTGTTAGAAATCGCTTGGTTCTCTTACACTCAATCAGTCTCCAACAATTCTTAAGGCTTTTGATGGTCGAGGTTTTCACCCTTTTGGTATTTTGCAGGATTTACCCATAGGGGTTGAAGGTAAAATTGTAAATCTAGATGTGGAAGTGGTTGATGCCCCTCTAGATTACAACCTTCTTCTGGGTCGCAGTTGGTCTTATGCTATGACTGCTGTTGTTTCTTCGGTCTTTCGACTCATAAAACTTCCACATCAAGGAAGGATCGCTACAATAGATCAACTAACTTATTTTTCTTCCGACCCAGCCTCTATAGAAACAATCCAGCATGTTGGTAAAGCGGCTATCCCTTATAAGGATGTTGGAGAAGGTTTGATTAAAGATTTTGGTTTACTAGGAAATTTTTTCTTTCCTCCTCCTAACGTATCGCCTTCTGTTGCAACTATTCACATGATGTCGTCAGACACTGTTATGTTTGATGATCCTTGGATCGTACCTTCCGACTCTGAGTTAGATTCAATTGATGGCATGATGCCTTTGAGTCCATTTTAAATTGCATACCAGGCTGTACAGTCACTTTCCGACCCCTCTTCAACCGAAATTGATCCAATGAATGGGATCCATGAGGAATCACTTTCTCTATCCAGTTCAGCCACAATGACATTTCCTGATCTTGTTCATACTGATGAGAAGATTTGTGAATTTTTGTCCATTGAAGATTTACCATGGGAAGATCTACATCATCGATCTTCATTTTTCCTGAGCTGGATCATTTTGAAGATGATTTCGCTTCAATTTTTACTGCTGAATATGTCAAAGAACCCCAAAATCCATTGCGAAATCCTGATTCTGAGTTAAATTTGGAAAATATCTCTCTAACGATTCCAATTGAAATTTCAGTAAAGCCAGGAATAATTGAAAACATTCATATAGGTGCTTGTTGTATAGAAGATGAAATTCAAACTTATAAAGCTCTATTTCAAGAATTCCGTGATGTGTTTGCCTGGTCCTATGAAGAAATGCAAGGAATTTATCCATCAATTGTCGTACATGAAATCAAGACTTACCCGGATGCCAAATTTGTCCATCAACGTTTACGTCAAATACATCCTAGAAAAGATGCTGCTATCAAAGCCGAAGTTGAAAAATTACTTCGCGCGGGTTTTATTTATCCAATTCCTTTAACAGAGTGGGTATTGAATATTTTTCCTGTTGCTAAAAAACAAGGAACGATACAAGTGTGTATCTATTATAGGGATATTAATTGAGCTTGTCCCAAAGACAATTATCCAACCCCCTATATCGATCAAATAATCGATGATTGTGCCGGCAGTGAAATGTTTTCATTTATGGATGGTTTTCCTGGTTACAGTCAAATAAACATACTCCCTGCTAATCAGCCAAAAGCAACTTTCATTTGTCCATGGGGGAAATTTTCTTATTTCAAAGTACCTTTTGGGTTAAAGAACGTTGGAGCAACTTTTCAAAGGGCTATGTCTTACACATTTCATGACATTAAGCACATTGTGCAACCTTATCTCGATGATTTACCTACTCATTCATCACGTAGGGCTGACCATCTCACTCATTTACAAGCTATCTTTATGAGATGTAGGCATTATCGAATTAGGTTGAATCCACACAAATGTGTTTTCTGTGTAGAATCGGGTCGCTTACTAGGATTTGTTGTTTCAAAAGCAGGCATTCGCGTTGATCCGTCGAAGGTCGAACCTATTGTCAATTTACCTCCTCCTTCGACTCTGCACCAACTCTAAATTTTGCAGGGGAAAGAAAATTTTTTACGTCGGTTCATTCCTAACTATGCCAAGCTAACAAAGGGTTTTACCCGGTTGCTGAAATAGAACATTCCATTCTTTTGGGATGAGATCGCTGATCGATCTTTTGATGAACTTAAACATGTGTTGACCCATGCACCGTTATTGCATCCTCCCAACTACAACCAGGACTACATTTTGTACCTCGCCACCTCTCATTCCACGATTGGGATGGTTTTAGTTCAGGAAGACGAATCTAAAACTGAACATGTGATTTACTATCTTAGTTGAAATATGCATCCAACTGAGATTAAATACACACATGTGGAGAAATTGGCCTTGGCAGCTGTTCAAGCTGTCCAAAGATTTAGACACTACATCTTGTTACGTAAAACCATAGTAATTTCTGACTGTAATCCTATGATGTACATTTTAACCAAACAATTGCTAGGGGGCAAGTATTCCAAATGGATAGTCATCCTGCAGGAATTTGACTTGGAATTTGAGAAATACAAGGAAAATAAATCTTTGGTTTTTGCAGAACTGATGTGTGATTTCCCCTCTACTGATACTGAAACTATGGTAGAAGAGCCCATTGTGGACAAATATCTATTTCTTATCTTTACTCTCGATCCATGGTATGGATATATTATTGGTTATCTCCAAACCCAATATTTGCGGCCTAAACTCTCACGATCTAAGCGACGGAAAATACGCTTCCAATCCCAACAATACAATATTATTGGTGATACACTCTATCGTGGTGGAGCAGATTCTGTTTTCTGACGTTGTCTTATTCATGAAGAAGCTGAAAAGGTTTTAAATGACTACCATTCTGGAGCATGTGGCGGTCATATGTCTGGGTATGCCACAGCTCAAAAGATATTGCACGCTGGTTATTTCTGGCCGTCGTTATTCAAATATAGTATTTATGCAGTCCGGAAATGCCACAATTGTCAAAATTTTCATCATAAGATGCGCGCGCCACCCGCTCCTCTTCACTTCATAATTTTTGTTGGTCCTTTCGCGAAATGGGGTATCGACTTTATTACATGTAACCCTCACTCGGTCGAGGGGCATGCATATATTATTTTAGCAGTAGATAATTTTACTAAGTGGGCCGAGGCGATGCCTACATTTTCGGCTGACGGTAAGATTACTGCAAATTTCGTATTTAATCACATAATTGCTAGGTTTGGTGTTCCTCAAGCCATTATTATAGATCATGGAAGTCATTTTCGAAATGTCATGATGACTAAACTGGTGATCAACTTGGCCTGCACCACGATAGTTACACTCTGTATTATCCGCAAGCCAATGGTCTGGTTGAAGCCATAAATAAAGTTTTAGTCACCATGATTAGAGGAATTATTGGTATTCACAAAACGAATTGGCATTCCATGTTATTTTCAACACTTTGGGCATATCGAACCTCAGTAAAAACATCAACTGGTTTCACTCCCTTTCAACTCGTTTACAGTTTGGAAGTTGTGTTGCCGATTGAATGCGGAATTCCATCACCGAAATTAGCCATATAATTACTCCCAGCTACATCTGAAGAGGAGAAATGTTTATTATACTTGGCTCAGCTGCATGAGAATCGACTAAATATTGTAATAACAAACGAGGCTCACGTTAAATGAATAAAATCTCAGTATGATAGAAGTGTTACCCATCGAAATTTTTTAGAAGGAGACCTAATCTTAGTTTATGATCAAGCCAATGATAAGCTAGGAGCTAGGAAATTCGTGCTCATGTGGCATGGCCCTTTCATTGTTAAGCGAAAGCTAGCAAAAGGGGCCTATGAGATGATAGATTTTGACAGTTTCCCTTTAGATAAACCCATAAATGGACTTTATCTGAAGCGATATTATGCTTAAGCTTGGTGTGAAGATTTTTTATTAGATTAGATTTCTTTACTGCTAGTGTGTCTTAGATTAGAAAAGCGTGCCTAGTTTAGAAGTGTGTTTTTTATCACTATTCCTGCTTATCTAAGTTTTACTCCTGATATTGCAGATGTTGACGTCTCTTCAAACCTACATTGGTTGTGCTGATGGTGCTTGTCATAGTACACGAAACATTTCTTCCGCAGCTTGGGTTATCTATTCACCCTCTGACAAGTTAGTATCCATGCATGGGGTAAGCCTTGGTCAAACAATGAATAACATTGTAGAGTATAGTGCAGTGATTGAGTTATTATCTAAATCCATATCGTTTGGAATTCAGAGTTTGATTGTTAGGTTGGATTTTGAACTTGTTGTATTACAGCTTAACAGGATTTATGCCATTAGAAATCCAGTGTTATTACGGTTATTTTTAAGAGTTCGTCTCTTGGAACGTGAATTTGATTACATTGAATATCAACATATTCCAATACATTTAAATACATTGGTAGACACAGTTTCTTCTAGTATGATAAATCGACATTTGCAATGATCAAAACAGTAAATAAAACAACATTCATAACATGTACACAGACAACCGGTAAATAGTGATATATCATAGTATAGAAGTGTTTTCAAAAAATATACATCGTCTTCGATCATAGGTGGGAACACCTTATGATCGGCAAAAATGGTAACAACAAAAGTCAAAAAATGAGTCTACAACACGATCATCCCATCATTGATGGTGATCACGATAAGATACCACTGCCCGAGCCACCCTACATAGGAACCTCCTAAAAGGTCCTGGAACACCAATCACGTATCTCTGTGATCTGAGTGGAATCTCATCTATGTCCGTCTCTGTAATATCTATAGTCAGACGCTCTAGGTGATGCTCTAAATCAGACAAGATTTCTATTGATTGGCTGCTGGGGCTGGTGCGGCTACAACTGGTTGTCTTCTTTCATAAGGTTGGAGATGGGCTGGTCACCATGGGCCCACATCTGCATTCAAAATTTTTGGTTATTAATTTCAAGACGATTAAAAAACAAAAAAAAAATATAACTTAGAATTTGTTGAAAATGATTTTACCCGTTTCATCCCACTATTCCCCTGCTGGGAGAGTCATCTCTCGGTCACCGCGGAAATCTATCCCGACGTATGGAAAGTCCTCTATGACAAAAAGTTGGCAGTCCAGCCAACGAAAATATGAAGGAGGAAATCAAACAATCTCATCGTCCTCAATACCGTGATGGGCCATCAATGCAACCCAACGAACCATCCTAGGTTCTCCAGGTCGACCGGCATTGACAGGAATACTCTGCGGAGCTAACATGGGGATCCTCTCTAGAGAAAAAGTGACCACAATGGATCCATATCTAAAGTTATTTAGTTTGCCATTTTTCACTCTAGTTACTTGGCCTTTTACATTGGCCAACACAGCTTCGCACCAGTTGAAAATGGTGCCTTGAAAACAGTCCACAACAATGCGCATCTGGGAACTGGTAGCCACATGCAGTGCTACACTCCCACACAATCTGGTAATAGTAAACGCAATAAATTTCAGCTCAAGATGGATGATAGTTTTTATATCAATCCGTTTGTCCCTGGGGTCTGCCTGATCATTACAGAATTCTTGTCGAAGACTAGCGACAGTCTAGCCACCTGGCCTAGTCCCAAACAAGGAAAGTTGTTCGCCCCTCTTGGAAAAACCAGCCAGAAAATAAATATCCTCCAGCTCGATTTCGAGTCGGTGGCTGCCAATAATGAAACACTGGTCCTGTATGTTCCACCTGTTTACCAGCCATGTTAGGAGCTCTACCTGTGCCCTCATGCCCTGAATGACCCATAATTTATATAAACCGCATGCTCTTAATGCTTGCATTGTGGGAAAATGGAGCATTGTGGCGTCATGCACATCCTCATGCTCACGTTCTCTCCAAATCAACATCTTGTTAATCCTATAATGCATAAAAATATATGTTAGAACAATCTAATTTGAAAATTTTTGGGCACCAAATGAAAAATTTGATTTTGAAATTTAAAAACGCAGGGACCGCACTTTCCCTTTGTACATAGTTCATAGGAATGCATGCGCTCTGTGGGAAAAGTGTGGACCCACGAATTTTTTCTACATAGGAAAAATTCAGGGTCCGCAGGGCCCATGTGTGGCACCTGCGGACCTCCGCAGGTGATTTATTAAACTATATTTTTGCCTTAAAATTAAAATCTTAAACCTAAAAATGAATTGTAAATGGATGAAATACAATATTAAGAGGTCGTCAATTACCTGGGACTGACAGTTCTCGATTTCATTGGACGGATTTTCCAGAATCTTCACTAGAACTTTTTTACCCAAAAGCTTCTGCTTTTCACTCTGAACTTGAATGGTAAAAATGAAATTGAAAAAGTCCTTTTTATAAGTTTTTTCAAATAGATGAATTTTTAATTTGTTTATTTTTCACATTAAAAGGGTACTTTTGAAAGCATTTTTACTTATCTTAAACAGGTATGTGTAATGTTTCAAGTTTTGTGCAGAAATTGGATTTTTTAGGAGAATTGATCGTTTTTCAACAAAGAGCATACTTTTATCACTTTTTCGGACTCTTTCAAAAAATTTACAAGAAAGAAAAAACTTGGAGTCCTCTTTTAAGCCCTTTTCAGACTCTATAAACATGAAAATATTTCCGAGTACTTGATTATTCGAACTCGTTAAAGTAAATGAATGACCATCCCTTTAGTATAAGTTTACCCCTTTTCCGGACTGAAATGGACTATTTACAAAAAAGGTATATGTTGACTAATTACGGTCAATAGAGTTCTCTCCCGCATTATTTTATCCTTTTTCGGGCTCGAGAGACTAAATTTACGAAAAATTACACCCATGGAGTTTTCTTAAGTTTTTTCTTCTGACTCCCTAAAATTGAAAAACATCGAGTTTCTCTTATACTGGACTCGTTAAAATTTAACAGTAAAGGACCTGTTCAATTCTAAACAGGAACGGACCACTCTTTCTTAGGGTTCGAATCTTAAACTAATTTGGACTCATCCGAAGGATGAGCTTATAAACAAGAAAATTTTATCCTCCTCAAGCTTGTCAAAAATAAAGAGGTACTTGCCAGAAATGGTGGGGGAAAAGAGAGAAGAATGGACTTGTTTGTTGTATTTTGATTTTTCGAAAATCCAGTTAACCACTCTTGAACATGACACTTTCATTCACTTGGGTTGGGAAATCCTTTGCCTAACAGTTAATCAAACATCACTGAAATTCATTCATACGGTTTCTGGGTATTGGCTTTGGGTCAATTGTCACCAAGCCTTCTGTAGTGTCGTTATGTGTTCAAGAGGACAGTTCAAATAAACAAATCGTCTACAAAATATCTGTCATCCATTTTTTACCATCCCTAAGTGAGTCCTTGCCAATATATTTTAAAAGCTTGATCTATGATTTCGTGTTGTGGGCTTGCCTACGACGGATCACTTTCTATCGACGACAACTCATTATCTAGGAAGTTGATCTAGAAATTGTCAGTACCTTGAAATCTACATGCCTTAATGGCAGGTTTCTCACCTTCGACGATAGGTTGCATTATTGACCTTCGATCGAATGATTCCGTGACATGTTCGACTTCAGCTCATTCATTCACATTTCATGGATTGTAATAAGTACTTTGAGAGCCATTGACATTACTGGTGGTTACTCTCACACTTGTTAATAGTTTACATCATTGACTGGTAATCGAGTGGTTTCTACCATGTTTGACTTCGACACATTTATTCACATGGATAGAATCGTACTAGTTCGAGATACAGAAATCAAGACCCACGATCTAGTTTCTACCATCTAGGTTGCGAGGAATTTTGTTATCATTTATACAGTGGACTATTTATAAACAGATGGCTGCGTCCATACTGTGTCTACACATGTCTATACTGTGATGTACTCAAAATCATTCCTATATCATAACAGTTTGAATTAGTTTCTAGTTAGTTTTTATCTAAGTATGGGAATGCCTACCTCAGCGATGATATATATATTTTGCATTGAATGTTTTTACAGGTTCCGACTGGGGTGTCCACAGGATGATCCTTGAAATGATAAAGTACTGCACTCTTCATATATAAAGTACTGCACTCTTCATATCTTTCCTGTGGTCCCGCAGCTAATGTTCAGCTCCCTTGCATAACTGAACGCACGTTATCTGTGTTAAAGGTCCGGACCCCTATAAGATCAAAAAGGCGCAATTAAATTCCAAAAATCTCAATAAAAGTAAATTCTAGAAGCGTCTGGAAAGAATCTTGTGGTGGAAGAACCGCTCTTATGAGGTGCATGTATCTCTTACCTTATGGAGCTAACCCCTTGATGTGAGGAGCTTATCCCTTTGAAGGAGGATTATATCCCTTCATAGTTGGAACAGAAAACCTCCTCTTTTCCACTATAAAAGGAGGCATTGGGTAGCCTCAAGGGAAGTTCAAGCTTTAGAATATTTGAGGTTAAGTGCTGTTAAGAGTCAGAATCAGTTAACTAAGAATTTTGTGAGGAGAGATTACATACCTCTATTCGTCTTGGTTGGAGGAGTGCAGAGCTTATCAAAGTAGAGGAGACTCCTGCTTCGGACCACAGGAAGGCCTGTGCAACATCAAGGCTCAGGTTGTAAGGTTTTCCTTCTTTTGAAATTAATACAAATATACTCATTTTTCTCAATAACTTTTCAGTGAATGGTTTATTTCATAGATTCCTTGATCACTATGAGAAGCATGGTTTATGATGATTTCTATACAGGTGCTATGTAATATTTTTCTTGTTTGTGAGTGCAGGTTTACGAGGAAAAATCTTTCAAGTTCACGAGGGACAATAGCTACTTCAAAGAAGCGTTGGACATACGGTTATTCTTTTACACCTCTATAGAGATTTTCGTAGATCACATATGCTTAGAGAAAGATTAGTTTATTTGGTTGTTTGTTGCTAGATACTTTTAGTACTAGGGAGATCGGTCTTGTCCGCAAGACAGATTAATCCACACAAAAGGTGGATGTGCTGAATGCGCTCGATGAAGATGTTCTATTTGTCATCTGTAGACTAGACATGAGCCGAATTGGCCTGAGTAGCCACAAATGGCATGGCTACCTCAATGGTACATAACGACTGGAATCACAAGCCCACATGAGAGGGGTTGTGGCCGATTGAGTTGTGGAGATCCTAGTTATAACTGTGTTGTACATAGGGGAGGCTCTCATCCCATGTGCGTGGATGATTGGAATTGTACATGCGCAGAATGTGTACAATCATCTTGTTGACGACCTCTGTCTGGCCATCAGTTTGGGAATGGAAAGCTGTGGACTTGGTGAGCTTGGTGTTCAGCATTGACCAGAGGCTATATGAAAATGTGCGAAGGAAAATTTTGTCCCGATCTGATATGATAGACTGTGGGATCCCAAATTGCACCCACACTCGTTCAAAGAAGAGTTTAGCAGTGGCTTCTGCTGTGATATTCTTCTTGCGGGCTGCCATAATGGCCATCTTTGAGAACTTGTCAATGACCATGAAAAAATAGTTGTTTCCATGCTTAGTAGAAGGAAGGCCTGACATGTAATCTATGGATATGGATTCCCAAGGTCGACTAGGGTAGGTAGAGGAGTATAGAGGCCTTGCTTCTTGATAGCCGGTTTGGCAATGGCGCAAGCAGTGCAGGATCTGAGGTACTTCCCCACATCTTGTCTAAGGTTCGGCCAATAGAAATACTTCTATAGTACTACCACAGTTTTCTTGACCCTAAAATGAACAACGAATCAACTGTAGTGTGCTTCCCATATCATCATGGCATGCTCGCTTGAAGGAACAAAAAGGTGTGCCAGGTGACATAACAGTGCATATTGGAGGTGAAAATTCAGAACTTGCGTACCCCCCAAGAGTGCCTTCTAGGTGTGGCCAGATTCTGGATCAATTTTTTAAAGAGGTGGCCAATAAGAAGTCTCATGCCCACAAGAGTTGAGAACGGTGGTTAGCGCCATGATCGGTGGTCGGCTGAGGTAGTCTGGAACATTATTGGTGCTAGCATTATTGTAATTGATGTTCAAATGAAACTGTTGCAGATATGTGGACCACATTTGATGGTGATCATTCTGCAACTTCCCTTATGTCTGTATGAACTACAGGGGTCGGTGGTCTATGTGGATTATTGTTTCCTTCTGTTATCACCTAATTTGAACCTTAGGCTGAAAGAAGGAAAATCAGGGTAACCTCAAACCATGCTCAGCCTTGTAGCTAGTCGTATAAGGTCAGGAGAGGGCTCTCTCTGGGAAAAATATTCAATGAAATATAAGCATAAACTTATTTTAGGCTAGGTAAAATAATTGGGATTGTTTTTATAATTTTAAGGGTTGTATGGAACAAATGGGGTAGTTTCAATATGGGGAATTAAATCAGAGATACAGAGTATTTCATGAGGCAAGGTAGGCAAGGATTTTAACAATTAAGTTTAAATAATGATGAGAATATTTAAGACTGGTGAAAAGCTGAAAAGGGCATGGGAGATGGATCCTTTTCAAACAGCAGAAAACATAGAATGCTCAATAATTTCCCAAGGTAGAGCATTGTACAATGGATTCTACCTATCTATCTTGAAACATTCAACCAGAGATATGAAGGAAATGAATGGAAAAACATAACAATTAACAGATGAATGCAAAGGGAAAAACAAAGATAAAATCCATACCACAGGGATCCCACAAATCAGAGCTGCATATCTTTATTAATTCCCTGCGAAACTGTTACTAATGGAGCAAAAAGTGTCCTCAATAATTTCCAAACTATTCCACACTTTATTCCCCCCTCATTACAATGATGAAGAACTACATTAAATATACAAAGTTTGAAGGGGATTAGATCCATAGAAAAAGGGAGTTGTTTTATCATCTCAAGAACTGAAATCCGCACATAGAAAATAAACCAAACAGATGCCCCTGAAAGGAAGGAGAAACAATACATTTCGAACATCTTGAGGATTTGTTGTTACATTGGATGAATGAAAATAGGAAATCATGAAGAACAAATCCCTATTTTATAGCTGTTGTAGATGTCTTCTGGTTCATAATTAGCTCACGGCCTTTGACTGTTATTGTTTGACTTTATTCTTTGAAGAAAAACCAAGTGTTGAAAAATTGATACCCTTTGAAAACAATAAAACTAAAATTATGCCTTTTAATGAAGAAAAGTCCCTTTTTTATGGATAAAGAGTGAAAGGAATGGTGGTGGGCCCGAATCGAAATCGCAATCAGAAAAGGGGAAGTTGTATCACATAAGGGAGTGATGTGATGTGAACTTGCGATTGCTATTAGGGTAAAGGGAAAAGAAGGGTTCTATGAGGAAAGCACAATCGCAATCGGGGTGGAAAGGAGGTATCATATAATAGGGAAATGGAAAACTTGCGATGCGATTTAGGAGTAATTCAATAGAGCGACGGTAATAGGCGAGGGAAATCGATTTGGAGTTTTGCGATGCGATGAAAGGAAAGCCTTTTAAAAATATATATATATATAAAATTGCTTTAACACAAGGGAAAGCCCTTTTTTTCTTTAAAAAGGGCGAAATACTTTAAGTGGGACCAAGGCAAATTGAAATCAAAATCAGGAATGGGAAGGGGAGTCAAGTGTATTGTATAACAAGATTCGCCGATTGCAATCAATTGCATCGGCGGGGAGAGAGAAGGCTTAAGACACGACGTAATGCAATGCAATTGGAATTACTTTAGAAAAACTTTAGAATTGTTTTATTGCATTAAACAAAGGGAATAGCGTTTTTTTCTTGGGAAAAGGAGGAAGGGATTGTGGTGGGACCCATCCAATTGCAATCACAAGTTGGAGGGTGAGTGGAGCGGAAGTTAAAACTGTGGGGATGGTCGATTACGATGGTGCGACGGCTTGTGAACCATCCGATCAGATGGGCGGATTGACAACGGACATGTAATCGCAAGGAGCATGTTGGGAGTCAATTTTATCGGAAGTTTTATGGGTGCAGGGACACTACAAGTCTACGATGCGATCGGATATGGGCCGTCAGATCGTTGATCAGATCAACAGTCCAGATGTGATTGGAGTGGGTTAATCGGGATATACGATTGATATGTTGCGATTGGATCGGAAGTATGGGTGTGATTGAACCCAAAGAAAATGGGTTTTATAATCTAAAAACTTCAAAATTTTGTTATAAAGTTTAAGGGAAAAATGAGGGAAAGGGGTATGGTTAGGCCTTTGGGGACTTTTGTTCACTTAGGCATAATTTATAATCCAGATGTTAGTTTTGAGAGTATAATATACTGTTGGAAAGCTCTTTCTGGGCTCTTTCTGATGGACATACTTAGGATATGATTTTACACTAAAAATTCTATGGAAAATACCTCTAAAATGCAGGGTGTTGTCTTTGTGGAGATAACAGCTTCTAAAGTGCAACTTATTACATATGAAGACATAAAATTACATAAAATATGGTAATGAAAGAAAAGTATCATGTTTTCACCTCAAAACATGGTTTTTAGGTGAAAATTACATCAGGCCTGATAAAAAATTTCTTGGGTTTTGTCCTTCTGAGTTTATTTGTCCTCCTCATGACTTTGTTGATATTTATTGACACTTGACTCATTAATTTTTACCATGATGAGACCCTAATACCTAATGAGACCAACCTTATGACCTAAAATCATGGATTGGGAGTGAAATTGAATCATGACAGAAGACCATAGAGAGGATAATCAACAATTTTTTCATGAGGGAAAAATAATGAAAGACCACTACCATCAATGAAACCATGACCTAATGGAATGATGAAACTTTATGGTATGGGACTCCTAATATGCAAATGCAAAAGAGTAATTTTGATAACTGATGGCAGTATGACAAGACTGATACTAACATTGGCTCCAATGGGGATGGTAGATCCTTGGAGGTGCCAAGAACACCGTAGACCAAGTAGCCTTATCCATTGGGAAAATATGGTCAAAGTACTGAAAACTGACACAATGCAGACTGACTCTGACTCAAAACTAATACTGAAAACTTAAATAAAACCAGCAAAACTTACACATATCATTAAATTTTTATAGCCTTAACCTCGGGCCCCAAACTTCCATGACTGTGTACTTGAAATTTGACCAAAAATAGCATGGTGTATATAATGATTGTGACATAGTTTCTCCATCCATTATCTTCAATAATGGTAGTGCTTCAACAGCCTACCATTTACTAGTCCTCCAGGGCAATCTTGGCCATCCATCTTTGAGAGTAAGAAAGAATTTTGTCCCCTGTATGCCGAAATATTGTATGGACCTTTCCATAGGTTGTCGAACTTACCATGCTTCCCTTTGTCCTCATTTCATGCATCCCATCTCAACACCACATCGTCCAACTGAAACCTTTCTACTTTGGTCTTACGGTCATAGATTTTCTTTATCTTCTCCTGCAACTAAATATCATTCTATGACACTTCCTCTCTTGTTTGCTGAAGGTGGATCATTTGATTGATCCTTCGCTGATTATCATCCTCTTCACTGCCAGCCTCTTTCAATAGCCTCATGACCGGAACTCTAAGAGATGTAGGAAAAACACCATCAATACCATAAACTAATTCAAACGGTTACATACATATGGATTTCTTGCTGTTGAATCTATCTGCCCATAATGCGTTGATGAACTTTCGATACTAATTCCTCTTATTGCTTTCCAACATTTTCTTAATTATGTTCATCAGGGATTTATTCGATGATTCTGCCAGGTCATTGCCTTGTGGGTAATATGTTGTTGAATGGCCTAGCACAATATTGTATTTGTCACAGAACTCAACCATACTTTTAGATTTAAACATTGTTGCGTTATCTGTTGTGATTTTGTGAGGGAAACCAAAATGAGATAAGATATTTGATTCTAAAAATTGAATGATTATCGTATCTGTAGCTTTCCTTGCTGGAATGGCCTTGATCCATTTGGTGAAGTAATATGTACTTGTTAAGATCCATCGGTGTTGTGTTGATGATGTGGGATGGATTTCCCCAATGAAATCAAGTCCCCACTGCTGAAAGGGAGCATTTACTGCAACTGGTTTCAAAGGAAGAGGAAGAAATTTCTTTTTTTCTTGGAAAACTTGACACTCATGACAACTCATCACTGTTTTGTACATATCCGAAAATAAAGTGGGCCAATAATATCCTGCTCTCAACAATTTATTAACTGTGGTTTTCCAAAACAAATGACCACCACAATCACCTTTGTGAAAGTCATGCATCACCTACTGAGCCTCATCTTCAACCAAACAATTAAACAGAATACCTCCTGGATCTTTCCAATAAAGAGCACTATTTAAAATACAGAATTTAGCAGACTTAAGTTTTAGTGATCTACCTTTGCTTTTAGACATCCCTGGAGGTGGTGAAAGATGCTTAAGAACATAAAAAATACTTGAATACCATGGAGATTTTAGAAAAATGTCTGAAACTAGAACAAGAAAAACTTCATCCTCATCTTCTGATATTGATGTTATGTGATTTATATCCAAAGCACGCAGGTTTGATTGGGCCATTAATTTTTCGAAGCCTTGGCCTTTGATCAACTTTGTGGGTTTGATCTCCAAATCATACTCCAACATTGCTGCTATCCACTTACCTCTTCGACCTTCTGGATCAGTTTGCATCAGGACATCCTTTACTGCTACATTAGGAACATATGCTATAGTATGTGAATGCATAATGTATACTCTAAAATCCTTCAATGCTTTTATAAGGGCCAATGCTTGTTTCTCAATGATATTATACTACAAAGCAGCATCTCGAATGGTCCTACTAAGAAATTCAATGGGTTGTTCTATACCATCTCTCTTTTGCATCAAAACCGCAGCCATAGTATGCTCCGATGCAAATGAAAAAATAATGAAATCTTGAGTATGGTCAGGACTAATCAAAACTAGGGCATTAGACAGAGAAAACTTTACCAAATTAAATGACTTGATAGCATCCTCACTCCATTTGACAGTGCTATCCTTTTTCAACATATTAGTCATTTCTCTTTTATGTTCAGCCAAATTGGGTATAAATATGCGTAAGAAGTTCATCTTACCATTAAATGCCTGAATCTCCTTTTGTTACGTGGAAGGTCTATGTGCTAAATTGCTTCTACTCTTGAAGGATCAATGCGGATACCATCTTTAGAGATTATATGCCCCAATTTCTTGCCTTCATCCATAGCAAACAGAATTTTCTTTGGATTAAGAGAAATCCCAAACTTTCTGCATTGCTTAAAAACAACCCTCAAGTGGTGCAAATTTTCATCATCAGAACTAGAAAATAATGTCAGGTCATCCAAATAAACAATAATAAAAACATACTTTTCATTGGAAAAAGCAATGTCCATTTCTCGCTGGAAAGTGGCTCCCATGTTCTTCAGTCCAAATGGCATTTTGGCATACTAGAAGGTTCCCAGGGTGTTGTCAAAGCAATTTTGTCTTGGTCTTTCTCATGCACCAAGATATGATTATAGCCTGAGTAGCCATCGAGTAGTGACATTCTTGATGCTCCAACTAATATTTTCATAATATGGTCCATCTTCGGAAGTGGATAGTTATCCTTTATGGATGCTTTATTTAGATTCCAAAAATCTATACACAATTCTATCTCTCCTGTCTTTTTACGTACTGGGACCAAATTCGAAATCAAGTCTGAAAATCTGATTGGGACTATGATACCAGCTTTATACAATATTTTTACCTCTTTTTCAATGGATGGCAGCAGTTTTGGGTTGATCCTTCTCAGCTTCTCTCTAAATGGCTTCTGATCCAGCATGATGGAATAGTATGCTGAATTATATTTTTTTCATACACCTTCAAATATGAATAATCCCAAGCAAACACATCAGAAAAATTAGAAAGTAATTTAGCATACTTTTCCTTTACCTTAGGGGACAATTCTTTTGATAGCTTCACAAGCTTAGGCTTGTCAGCTGTTCCAAGATTCACATCTTCAACTCCTTTATCAGTAGGCACTAAGCTTGGTTTCTTTGCGACATCATCTTGATCAAGAAGCTCCTCTGAAGGTATGAGACCTCTAGGAATTAGATTATCTTTCAGCTACAATACGTCCACCTAATTTGTTTCAATTTCTTTATCATCAACATTATAATCACCCTCTATGGAAGCATCCTTGAATTTTCCTTCACTCTGCAAAAAAGCATTGATTTCATTGTCATCCCAAAACACTTGCCAATACATTAGATTTTCTGGGATAGCAGGCCTATGGTTGACATAAATTTCAAACTTTTTTTTGGAGTTCATTTGAATCTTCAAATTTCTTTTAGTAGTGGCAAGAGAATCAGCAATAAGATTCTGCATTCGGGGTACTGCTGTCAAAGTTTACTAAGAAAATGTCCTCAAAATATCTAAGACTGCATTTCTGTAGGCCCTCAAGCATGATGCTTTGCTTGGTACTCTCCCTTTACCTGTCTGATTATCAACTCTAAATCTCCATAGATAGAAATCCTCTTTGCCTTTAGCTTCTTCAGAATTTTCAAGCCTGCAATCAAAGCTTCATACTCTTCTTCATTGTTAGAGCAATCAAAACCAACTTGTAAGCACATACTCTAACATTACTAGGAACTTTTTAAGGCTAGAAAACTGGGCTCCCAATCCATATTCCTATACTAGCACCATCCTTACCAACAACTCCATCAAAATCCATGATCCAAAGGCCTTCTTCTTATTTTGCTAGATGCTGAAATTTTGCTTCTTTCTCCACTTTATCTTGACTGATTTATGCATCTTTCTATTGTTCATTGTTATTTTTCTGCTAGTAGGCAGGAAGCTAGGAAATGCTTATTGCTTTATCTTTCTCTTGTCTAAGGACATCCCTAAAATTTTCTGAAATTTCAGGTATCTCATCTACTTCTATCAACTGAACATTCTCATCATTCAAGCCACCATCTGAATACAATACAAATGACTCTAAATCTGTGTGGAATGCATTGATTGGATGATTAACTGGATTCTCTTTGCTAGTAATCATGTATTTCATTTTCTTCTCCCTATATAGTTTCCTCAACTGGCCAAACACAGGAATGGTGGCATTAGAGAAGTCAAGCTGAATGGTCCCTTTCAATTTTTCACCCCAAGATCTAGACAAAAGCATTCCAAATCGTGGTGGAACATTGTCAACAACTACATCCATAAAAACATTCTTGGCTGGGATTTTTTACACTAAAAATTGTCTTCCTAACATTCTGCTATGTGTATGAGCTCATTATTACTCATACTTATCCCTTTGCAAGTCTAACATATCAGTTCCTCATGTCAAGCCTTGAAAATCAGAGAAAAGTTCCTAAAAATCTCCTAAACTTTGGTATCGCACTTTCTCGCTATCTTGCCTGCGGTCCCGCACCCAATGTTCAGCTGTCCTACGTACCTGAATGCAATTTCTCTTTTTTATATGTGCGGACCCCTGTAAGATCAAAAAGGCGCAAGTAATTTTCAAAAATCTCAATAAAATTGAATTCTAGAAGCTTCAAGAAAATATCTTGCGGTGATAGAACCACTCTTATGAGGTGCATGTATCCCTTACCTTATGGAGCTAACCCCTTGATGTGAGGAGCTTATCCCTTTGAAGGAGGATTCTATCCCTTCATAGTTGGAACAGAAAACCTCCTCTATTCTACTATAAAAAGAGGCATTGGGTAGCCTCAAAGGGAGTTGAAGCTTTAGAATATTTGAAGTTAAGTGATGTTGAGATTCAGACTCAGTTGATTAAGACTTTTGTGAGGAAAGATTATATACCTATATTTGTCTTGATTGGAGGAGTACAGAGATTATCAAATTAAAGGAGATTCCTGCTTCGGACCCCGGAAAGTGCTGTGCAACATCAAGGCTCAAGTTGCAAGGATTTTCTTCTTTTGAAATTAATACAAATATACTCATTTTTCTCAATAAGCTTTCAATCAATGGTTTATTTCATAGATTCCTTGATCACTATGATAAGAATGGTTTATGATGATTTATATACAGGTGCTATGTAATATTTTGTTTGTTTATGACTGCGGGTTTACGAGGAAAACTCCTTCAAGCGCGCGAGGGACAACAACGACTTCAAGCAAGCACTGGACAAACTGTAAGTCCTTAACACCACTATAGAGCTTTTCATAGATCATATATGTTTAGAGAAATATTAGTCTATTTGGCTGTTTGTTGCTAGATACTTTTAGTACTAGGGAGATCGGTCTTGTCCACAAGACGGATTAATCCTCCAACAAATTGGCGACTCCACTGGGGAAGAACTTGTTGTTTTTGGTTCTCTTTTATTTTGATTTGAGGAAACATTTTTCCTGGTTTTTGATTGATAGACATCTGCCTGGGTAGCTTAGGTTTTCTCTGTTTTTGAAAATTTTGAGATCTTCTATGTTTTTCTCTATTTTTTCCTGGGACCGCACTTTGCCTTCTTTGCACAGTGTGGGTAGTTTTGCACTTTTACTTTAGTAAACAGTGTGGTACCGCACCTGTTACTTCTGGAAGCCTGAAAACCGTGTTAAAATTTTGAAAAACTTTGGATTTATTTCTTTAGTTTATCTTTATTGTGATTTATAGTTTTCTGGTTTCTGCCCAGACTGATGATTTTTTCTGTCAAAAGCTTTCTGTGAATGAATCTTAGCAGTATTGGTGTTTTAATGATTTTCTAGAAGTTTTGCGTTTTGGATTGTCTTTCACTTGGTCTTTGTAGCGATTCGAAGCATTGACTATTTAAAATACCTGAGATTACATTGGTGTTTTGTCTTTTGATGAATCTAGCTTGATTGTGAAGTCATCCTCTATTAAGAAATAGAGTTACCTGTTTCTTTGCAAACCTTCGAAAAGAAACTTTGTTATTGGTTTTTGAATTTCATTTTTTATCAAAACATAATTGAGTGTTTTTGATCTGTTTGTTATTCTGAACGAATAGATCCTTAGTTTGCTGAATAGCTAAGTAAAACCTTCTTCAAATTTTTTTTTTCTTAAAGCTTTAATTCAATTAGATTATTAAAATTTGTAGGTCTCAAAATTAGTTTGATAGTTTTGAGTGTTTTTCATAGAATTTTGTAGATCTCTTTTGAAGTAAACTTTTTTTTTAGCTTCAAGTTTTTGAAATTGAAAGGATTTTCTTATGAGCTTTGATAGTTTGTTTCATTTTTGAGTTATTGTTGAAAATACAAAAATATTTTCTTTCAATCTCTCTTAATGTTTAAAGAAGGAATTGTTCATTAAAAGAATTTCATTCTCCAACTTTTCCTTAATTAGAACTTCATTGAAAGGAAACAATCTGATTATCATTTTTTAGGTGCATTTTTAGTGTTTTTGGAAGTCGAGTCTTCACACCATTAGAGTTTCACTTCTGCACCCATTGACTTAAGAAACAACTCTTAAAAGTAACACTTAATTAAAATCAATCTAGAAATATTTTTATTTTCTAGGGCGCTTATCACCAACATAGCTTAGGCTAGTATCTTGGAGTAGGGAGTAATTAAATCTCCAAGGTAGTAAAACAAACAAGTAGACAAATCTTGCGGTAGGAAATAAACCCAATCGTAATTTGGGTAATCTAGGAAGCTTCTCTTAAAGAAGTCAATCACGAGATCATGTCCGAACCTTTGAGACAATCAATTCTATTTCATTGGGGAAGATAGAATATTTTGCGCATATTACAAACAGTAAACCTCAGATTAACCAGTGTCGAGGAGCCTAGGGTCACTTGTCGGTAAACCTCGGATTAACCATGTCGAGGAGCCTTCAAGGGGATTGAGATTTTTTACTCTGCCCTTGCGCGTGAGATCAGATCGTAGACTCTTCCCCCAATTATATTTGTTTCTATTGGTAACCTTAGTGTCCACAAACTTAAGATTATTTCCTAAGGTGAGGGTGAAGGAAAGATCTCACTGTACCTGGAGCAGACGTCGACTAGACTCACTTGGACTCTCTGGGGGTTTCTCTTCACACGAGATGGTTTTGTGAGGAAACTTGTGCCAGTCCGTTTCATTAAGTAGGTTGTCGGGGTAACTGTTCCAACAACCCTTTCTGTATTAAATTTCTACTAAGTTGGATTTCATCACCAACTAGTGTTTTTAGTACGGGAAGTTACTTTTTGTGTGTGGTTTGAACTCCTAGATTTTTAAGCGTGTGATTCAGCTATTTTTTTTTTAGAGGCCTTAGGTGTTTTCATTGAAATTTTCTTTGTTTGCGTGTGATTATTTAAATATTTAATCGTGGTGGAATTGCCAATACAATCCTGGAGACTACAAGGGAAACCCACTGAATATTCACCAAGTCATCTTGAAGGGCTTCGTGCTCTGGTATCATCTAGTAGCAGTAGGATTAAATCAACAGAAGTTGGAACTTCATCCATAGTAGTTCATCCTGATTATCAAACACCCATAACAGAACAAATTCAAGAGCCGATTTCAGTTTCTGAAGTTACTGGTAGTATTTCTCCTGCCAGTGAATGGGATGACGAACCTAAAATCTCTGAACCCGAAACTGAACCTTCTGTTTTGGAAATATCTTCGGGATTTATTTCACCAACTTCCAGCGATCTTGGTTCACCTAGGGTAAGAAATATTGTCACTGACGATCTTCCATCTGGACTAATTTCTATTGAAGAACTCACTAATCCAGACGAAGAGTTATCTCTTCCCAATACCCCTCAGTCATTAAATCTTAGGGAGCGTGAATCAATTTTCTACACCCCTATTCGAACTACTGCTTGGTACTTATCCTTAACGATTTTTTTAGAGAATCCGGGTCTTGATTTTTCTCCACCTCGAGTTCCATTTCATCCAACACCCAGAGGTTATTATCCGTCATCCATTATGGCAGAAGAATCATCCATGTTTTCCCAAACACCGGAATCATTTTTACATGGTGGTCCTTATGTTCCTTCGGGATATCAGGCTCTGTCTGGTACTTTCTCGGGGGCAGCCCCTCAACCGATTGAAAGCGTGTTATCATATGGTTTAAGTGGAATTAAAACTGAAACGTCGAATGAAGGGAAAATTTTTATGATGTCTAGTAATATTCCGAATTCGCAACCTCAAGGCAGTTAGGTACCGCCTAGAGGGAAATCTCAGGGAAATCAGTTACTGCCTGGCGGGCAACCTGAAGGTAGTCAGTTACCCCCTGGGGGGAAACCTTCAGGAAGTCAGTTACCACTTGGGGGTCAACCTCAAGGTAGCTTTTTCCTAGGAAAAACTGTGGAATCATATTATTTTGGGGGAAAACCCCAAGGGCAGTACATACCTTAGGGTTATCAACCTTCAGGACAGTACACACCCCAGCGTCAACCCCAAGCTTAATATTATCCTCAGGGTCCTTATCAACCCCAGCTTCAGTACGCACCTCAGGGTTATCAACCTCAAGGTCAGTACCCAATTCAAGGTTACCAATAGCCTTCTGGTCAGTCATATTTTCAAGGAGCCGGAAATTTACCACTTACTTATCAACCCTACGTTCAACTAGGTTATGGTCCTTATGTTCAACCTTATGCGAGACAATACCCCGTAATGAATATGGTGTGGGATCCATCCCAATATCAACATCCTATGCAGCCTAATGTGCAGTTACCTTTTCAACCTGGACAACCTTTGGTTTCTGGTCCAACCCAGCAACCTGTCCAGCCTACTATTCAAACTCCTGCACCTAGTTCTGTTCAACATTCTACGCCTAGTACACCTCAAACTCTGCCTCAAACTGTTGTAACTGCTGCTGTGTCTGTCCAACCTGTAACACCTATTTCTGGAGTATCTATAATGTCGAGTTCATCTATCCCTGCATCCGTGCAAATCCCTCAAGTCTCTGTACCCCGATCAGGGCCTTTCGTTCAGAATTCGGTTCAGATGCCTAGAGGACAAGCTGGTATGAGTATAGTTGTCACAAGTCAACCGCAATTCACGTATCAACCATACCAGGGATATCCTCAATTCAGTCCCAGTTCAAAAAATCCAAATTATTAGTATCAACCGTACCTTGGTTACACTTATCAGTAGCCTCAACAACCCCAGTTTGGTCCAGTTAATCCTGGTTTTCCAGGAGGCTACACAATTCCTAATGCAAATCCAATTCCCAGTTATCCTGGGTATCCACCTCCTGGAACTGCTTTGGCTACTCAATGTTTTCGTGACCCTAACCATCAGTTACAATTTATTGCAACTTTGGATTTACCTGATTTGACGCGCCTTACGAATGATCTGAGTTTCTATTATTCGTACTAGCCACCAATGCCGCATAAGTTGCCCAGTGACATACCCAAATTTGAAAGTAAGTCAGGAGAGGATCCATCAAATCATGTCATGACTTATCACCTCTGGTGTGCGTCTAATTCAATTATTGATGATTCGATTCGCTTACGTCTTTTCCAAAGAACTCTTATTGGTCTTGCATCCAAATGGTACATTGAGTTACCACGAGGCTCGTTTAATAATTTCAGTCAGTTAGTGACTTCCTTCTTGACTCATTTTCAGTTGCCTGTCAGATACGACAATGGCACGGAATTATTAACTTCACTTAAGCAATCTATGTCTACGTATATTTCTGATCATATTCATGAATGGCGACGTATAAGGCGTTTGGTGAAATTTTATATTCCAGATCAAATTTTGGCAGAATGGTTTGTTAAATCATTGTTACGCAAGATCACTGAAGATGTAGCTAAGCCCGGTGTTGTTACTGAAGAGCAAGTGATTGCTCAAGCTCAGTACCTTGACCTCGTTTACACGCAGTCAGGTAATTTACATGAAAAAATCCCCAACCTTCCAAAACAAGGTCAGATAGTTGCTGCTCCTTCAGGGTCTCATGCTGCTGATGGCATGATTGGTACAGTCAATACCAAAAGTAAGAAGAAATCTTCAAAGAAATCCTCTCCTATTATAACCTTACCAGATTCCCTGAAAGGAGAATCTTCCCCCGAAATTTCTGCCGACATTCATGTCGTAGAGACATCTACGGCTAAATCTAAATCCGGTGGTAAAAAGAAAGGGAAGAGTAAAAACAAGAAAAATTTGAAAGAGAAAACTGATAAAAATGAATCCAATGACGAAAAGCACAAACCTCGTTACCCTTGTTACCTTTTTCACGAGGATCACTTCACTAAGGAATGCCCACATCATGCAGAGGTTGCAAAATTCGTTAAAGGTTCACAACAACCTACTGTCTTGAAGGATCCTTTTCCGACTCAAGATAGCAAGATGGTTGGTTCCACTTCGACTTCTTTAGAAGAACCTATTTTGATGATGTCTCATGTAAGGATTGCAATGTGATCACAAGATTATGGTACTAAGAATCATGTTGATGGGAAAGAAGAAAAATCTTCTAATGCAAATGCATCAACTACACCTCCTCCTGTTTCTGGTCCGCTACAGATCGAGAAACAAAATCCAGACTTAGTAATCAAACTGCCTGCTAAAGGTGTTCTTCATAAATTAGCTTTCAATCCACATGTGAGAGCTGCTCAGAATTACAATATTGTTGAAGACTTAGTTGTTTCCCCTTCAGCAATGTCGGCTTTGGAAGTGCTACAATCATGCCCAGCACAGCGTAAATTGATTTTGTCTGCTATAGGAGCTGTAGATGTTCAGGATTATAATATTATAATCTTTGATTTAGAAAATAGTACACCTCATCTACCTCATCAAATGGCTTTCCAGATACGAGTGTCAGTCAAAAACAGACCGATCTATCAGACTATGATTGATAAGGGAGCTTCAACGTGTATTATGGCGATTTAGTGTTGGAAATCGCTTGGTTCTCCTACACTCAACCAATATTCGACGATTCTTAAGGCTTTTTATGGTCGAGGTTTCCACCCTTTTGGTATTTTGCAGGATTTACCCATAGGGGTCGAAGGTAAAACCGTAAATCTAGATGTGGAAGTGGTTGATGCCCCTCTAGATTACAACCTTCTTCTAGGTCGTATTTGGTCTTATGTGATGACTACTATTGTTTCTTCGGTCTTTCGACTCATAAAATTTCCATATCAGGGAAATATCGTCACAATAGATCAGTTAACTTATTTCTCTTTTGACCCAGCCTCTACAGAAACAATCCAGTATGTTGGTAAAGCGAATATCCCTTATAAGGATGTTGGAGTAGGATTAGTTAAAGATTCTGGTTTACTGGGAACTTTTTATTTTCCTCCTCCTAATGTATCGCCTGCTGTTGCAACTATTCACATTATTTCGTCAAATACTATTATGTTTGATGATCCTTGGATCATACCTTCTGATTCCGAGTTAGATTCAACTAATGGCATGATGCCTTTGAGTCCATTTGAACTTGCATACCAGGCCGTACAGTCACTTTCCGACACCTCTTCAACCGGAATTGAGCCAATGAATGGGATCACTGAGGAATCACTTTCTATATCCGGTTCAGCCACAACGACATTTCCGGATGTTGTTCATACTAATGAGAAGATTCATGAGTTTTTGTCTGTTGATGATTTACCATGGGAAGATCTGCATCACCGATCTTCGTTTTTACCTGAACCAGATCATTTTGAAGATGATTTTGCTTCAATTTTTACTACTGAATATGTCAAAGAACCCCAAAATCCATTGCCAAATCTTGATTCTAAGTTAAATTTGGAAAATATTTCTCGAACGGTTCCAATTGACATTTCAGTAAAACCAGGAATAATTGAAAACATTCATATAGGTGCTTGCTGTACTGAAGATGAAATTAAAGCTTATAAAGCCCTATTTCAAGAATTCCATGATGTGTTTGCCTGGTCTTATGAAGAAATGCCATGAATTGATCCGTCAATCGTCATACATGAAATCAAGACTTGCCCAGATGCCAAACATGTTCGTCAGCATTTACGTCAAATACATCCTAGAAAAGATGCTGCTATCAAAGTAGAAGTTGAAAAATTGCTGCGTGCAGGTTTCATTTATCCAATTCCCTTAACGGATTGGGTATCAAATATTGTTCCTGTGACTAAAAAACAAGGGACAATATGAGTATGTATCGATTATAGGGATATTAATCGAGCTTGTCCCAAAGACAATTATCTAACTCCCTATATCGATCAGATAATCGACGATTGTGCCAGTAGCGAAATGTTTTCCTTTATGGATGGCTTTTCTGGGTATAATCAAATAAACATACTCCCTGCTGATCAGCCAAAAACAGCCTTTATTTGTCTGTGGGGGACATTTTCTTATCACAAACTACCCTTTGGTTTGAATAACGCTGGAGCAACTTTTCAAAGGGCAAAGTCTTATGCGTTTCATGACATTAAGCACATTGTACAGTTGTATCTTGATGATTTATCTGATCATTCATCACGCAGGACCGACCATCTCACACACTTACGAGCTATCTTTATGAGATGTTGGCATTATAAGATTAGGCTGAATCCACATAAATGTGTTTTTTGTGTAGATTCGGGTCGTTTACTGGGCTTTGTTGTCTCGAAATCAGGCATTCGCGTCAATCCGTCGAAGGTTGAAGCTATTGTGAAATTACCTCCTCCTTCGACTTTACGCCAACTCCAAAGTTTGCAGGGGAAAGCAAACTTTTTACGTCAGTTCATTCCTAACTATTTATGAGCTTACAAAGGGTTTCACCCGGTTGTTGAAACAAAACATTCCATTCTTTTGGGATGAGATCGCTGATCGATCTTTCGATGCACTTAAATATGCGTTGACCCATGCACCGTTATTGCATCCTCCCAACTACAACCAGGATTACATTTTGTATCTTGCTGCTTCTCATTCCACCATTGGGATGGTGTTAGTTCAGGAAGATGAACCTCACACTGAACATGTGAGTTACTATCTTAGTTGGAATCTGCATCCGACCGAGATCAAATACACACATGTGGAGAAATTGGCATTGGTAGCTGTCCAAGCTGTCCAGAGATTTAGACACTACATCTTGTTATGTAAAACCACAGTAATTTCTGATTGCAACCCTATGATGTAAATTTTAACCAAACAATTTCTAGGGGGCAAGTATTCCAAATGGATAGTTATCCTACAGGAATTTGACTTGGAGTTTGAAAAATCCAAGGCAAAGAAATATTTGGTATTTGCGGAACTGATGTGTGATTTTCCCTCTACTGATACTGAAACTGTGGTAGAAGAGCCCATTGCGGACGAATCTTTGTTTCTTATCAGTACTCTAGATCCATGGTATGGAGATATTATTGTTTATCTCCAAACCCAATATTTTCGGCTTGAAATCTCACAATCTCAGCGACGGAAAATACGCTTCCAATCCCAACAGTATAATATTATTGGTGAAACACTCTATCGTCGTGGAGCGAATTCTGTTTTCAGATGTTGTCTTGTTCATGAAGAAGCTGAAAAGGTGTTAAAGGATTACCATTCTGGAGCATGTGGCGGTCATATGTCTGGGTATGCCATAGCGCAAAAGATATTGCGCGCCGGTTATTTCTGGCCATCATTATTCAAATATTGTATTTATGCAGTCCGGAAATGCCACAATTGTCAACTTTTTGATCGTAAGATGCGTGCGCCACCCGCTCCTCTTCATCCCATAATTGCTGTTGGTCCTTTCGCGAAATGGGGTATCGATTTTATTACATGTAACCCTCACTCAGCCGGGGGGCATGCATATATTATCTTAGCAGTAGATTATTTTACTAAGTGGGCCGAGGCGATGCCTACATTTTCGGCTGACGGCAAGACTGCTGCAACTTTCATATTTAATCACATAATTGATAGGTTCAGTGTTCCTCAAGCCATTATTACAGATCATGGAATTCATTTTTGCAATGTCATGATGACTGAACTGACAGATCAACTTGGCCTACGTCACGATAGTTCCACTCCGTATTATCCACAAGCCAATGGTCTGGTCGAAGCCATAAATAAAGTTTTAGTCAACATGATTAGAAGAATTATTGGTATTCACAAAACGAATTGGCATTCCATGTTATTTTCAGAACTTTAGGCATATAGAACCTCAGTAAAAACATCAACTGGTTTCACTCCCTTTCAAATCGTTTACGGTTTGGAATCTGTGTTGCCGATTGAATGTGAAATTCCGTCACTGAAATTAGCCATAGAATTACTCCCAGCTACGTCTGAGGAGGAGAAATGTTTCCTGTACTTAGCTCAGTTGGATGAGAATCGACGAAATGTTGTAATAGAAAATGAGGCTCATGTTAAACGAATAAAAGCTCAGTATGACATAAGTGTTACCCCTCGAAAGTTTTCAGAAGTAAACCTAGTCTTAGTTTATGATCAAGCCAATGATAAGCTAGGAGCTAGGAAATTCGTGCCCATGTGGCATGGCCCTTTTATTGTCAAGCGAAAGCTAGCTGAAGGGGCCGATGAGCTGATAGATTTTGACGGTGTCTCTTTAGATAAACCCAGAAATGGACTTTATCTGAAGCGATACTATGCTTAACTTGGTATGGAGATATTTTTTATTAGATTAGATTTCTTTACTGCTGGTGTGTTTTAGATTAGAAAAGCGTGCTTATTTTAGAAGTGTGTTTTTATCACTATTCCTGCTTATATGAGTTTTACTCCTGATATTGCAGATGTCAACGTCTCTTCAAACCTACATTGGTTTTGCTGATGGTGCTTGTCATAGTACACGGAACATTTCTTCTGCATCTTGGGTTATTTATTCACCCTTTGATGAGTTAGTATCCATGCATGGGGTAAACCTTGGTCAAAAAATGAATAACATTGACGAGTATAGTGCAGTGATTGAGTTATTATCCAAATCCATATCATTTGGAATTCAGAGTTTGATTGTTAGGTTGGATTCTGTTGTATTGCAATTGAACCGAGTTTATGCCATTAGAAATCTGGTGTTATTACGGTTATTTTAAAGAGTTCGTCTCTTGGAACGTGAATTCGATTACATTGAATATCAACATATTTCAAGACATTTAAATACGTTAGCAGACGCAGTTTCTTCTAGTATGATAAATCGGCATTTGCAATGATAAAAGCAGTAAAACAAACAACATCCATAATATGTAAAAAGATAGCCGGTAAATAGTGATATATCATAGCATAGAATTTTTTCAAAAATATACATCGTCTTTGATCATAGGTTGGAAACACCTTATGATCGGCAAAATGGTAACACAAAAATTCAAAAATATGAGTCTACAACACGATCATCCCATCACTGATGGTGATCACGATAAGAAACCACTACCCGAGCCACCCTACACAGGAACCTTCTAAAAGGTCCTAGAACACCAATCACATATCTCTGTAATCTGAGTGGGATCTCATCTATGTCTGTCTCTAGATATCTAGAGTCAGATGCTCTAGATGATGCTCTAAATCAGACAAAATTTCCGTTGATTGGCCTACTGGGGCTGGTGCGGCTGCAATTGGTTGTCTTCTGTCATAAGGCTGGAGATGGGCTAGTCGCCGTGGACCCACATCTGCATTCATAAAAACTTTTTGGTTATTAAATTATAATACGATTAAAAAATAAAAAATTAGAATTTAGAATTCATTGAAAATGTTTTTACCTGATTCATCCCACTATTCCCCTGTTGGGAGAGTCATCTCCCGGTCACCGCGGAAGTCTATCCTGGCATACGGAAAGTCCTCAATGACAAAAATTTGGCGGTCCAGCCAACGAAAATATTTAGGAAATCGAACAATCTCAGCGCCCTCAATACCGTGACGAGCCATCAATGCAACCCAACGAACCATCCTAGGTTCTCGGGGTCGACCAGCATCAACAAGAATACTTTGCAGAGCTAGCATGGGTACCCTCTCTAGAGCAAAAGTGACCACAATGGATCCATATCAAAAGTTATTTAGTTTGCCATTTTTCTCTCTAGTCAGTTGGCCTTTTACATTGGACAACACAGCTTCGCACCAGTTGAAAATGGTGCCTCGGAAACAGTCTACAGCAATACGCATCTGCGAACCGGTAGCCACATGCAGTGCGACACTCCCACATAGTCTGGTAACATTAAATGAAATCACTTTCAGCTCGGGACGGATGATAGTTTTTATATCAATCCATTTGTCCTTGGGGTCTGCTTCATCATTACAGAACTCTTGTCGAAGACTAGCGACAGTTTGGCCACCTGGCCTAGTCCCAAACAAGGAAAGTTGTTCGCCCCTCTTGGACAAACCAGTCAGAAAATAAATATCCTCCAGCTCAATTTCAAGCCGGTGGACGCCAATAATGAAACACTGGTCCTGCACATTCCACCTGTTTACCAGCCATGTTAGGAGGTCTACCTGTGCCCTCATGCCCTGAATGGCCCAAAATTTATACAAACCGCATGCTCTTAAAGCCTGCATTGTGGGAAAATGGAGCATCGCGGCATCATCCACATCCTCATGCTCACGTTCTCTCCAAATAAACATCTTGCTAATCCTACAATGCATAAAAAGATAAGTTAGAAAAATCTAATTTGAAAATTTTTCGGCGGGAAATCGGAAATTTGATTTTGAAATTCAATTTTGCGGGGACCGCACTTTTTCTTCGTACATAGTGCGTAGGAATGCACGTGTTCTATATTAAAAGTGCGGACCCACGACCTTTTTCTACATAGAAAAAGGTCGGGGTCCACAGGTCATGTGTGTTGTGCCTGCGGACCCCCGCGGGTAATTTATTAAACATATTTTTCCTTTAAAAAATGAAAACTAAAGCCTAAAAATAATTGTAAACGGATGAAAAGCAACATTAAGAGGTCATGGATTACTTGGGACTGACGGTTCTCGATTTCATCAGACGGATCTTCCAGAATCTTCATAGGAACTTTTTACCCAAAAGCTTCTACCTTTCACTCTGAACTTGAACAGTAAAAATGAAGTTGAAAAAGTCCTTTTTATAAGTTTTTTCGAATAGATGAATTTTTAATTTATTTATTTTTCACTTTAAAAAGGGTATTTTGAAAGCATTTTTACTTATTTTAAACAGGTATGTGTAATGTTTCAAGTTTTTGTGCAGAAATTTGATTTATCAGGAGAATTGACCATTTTTCAACAAAGAGCATACTTTTATCACTTTTTCGGACTCTTTTAAAATTTTACGAAAAAGTGAAACATTGGAGTTCTCTTTTAAGCCCTTTTCAGACTCTCTGAACATGAAAAGATTGCCAAGTACTTGATTGTTCAAACTCGTCAAAGTAAATGAATGATCGTCCCTTCAGTATAAGTTTACCCCTTTTACGGACTGAAATGGACTACTTACGAAAAAGGTATACGTTGACTAATTAAGGTCAATAGAGTTCTCTCCCACATTATTTTATCCTTTTTCGGGCTCGAGAGACTAAATTTACGAAAAATTACACCCATGGAGTTTTCTTAAGTTTTTTCTTCTGACTCCCTAAAATTGAAAAACACCGAGTTTCTCCTATACTGGACTCGTTAAAATTTAATAGTAAAGGACCTGTTCAATTTTTAAACAGGAACGAACCACTCCTTCTTAGGGTTCGAATCTTAAACTAAGTTGGACTCATCCGAAGGATGAGCTTATAAACAAGCAAATGTTATCCTCCTCAAGCTTGTCAAAAATAAAGAGGTACTTGCCAGAAATGGTGGGGGAAAAGAGAGAAAAATGACTTGTTTGTGGTATTTTGATTTTTTGAAAATCTAGTTAACCACTCTTGAACACGACACTTTCAATCACCTGGGTTGGGAAATCCTTTCCCTAACAGTTAATCGAACCTCATTTGAAAGTCTTCAGCCGGTTTCTAGGTATTAGCTTTGGGTCAACTGATACTAAGCCATCTGCAATGTCGTTATGTGTTCGAGAGGACAGTTCAAATAAACCATTCATCTGCAAAATATCTGTCATCCATTTTTTACCATCCCTGAGTCAGTCCTTGCCGATATATTTTCAAAACTTGATCTATGATTTCGTGTTGTGGGCTTGCCTATGACATATCATTTTCTATCGATGACAATTCATTTTCTAGGAAGTTGATCCAGAAATTGTCAGTACCTTGAAATATGCATGCCTCAATGGCAGGTTTCTCGCTTTCGACGACAGGTTGCATCATTGACCTTCAATCGAATGATTCCGTGACGTGTTCGACTTCAGCTCATTCATTCACATTTCATGGATTGTACTGGGTACTTTGAGAGCCATTGACATTACTGGTGGTTACTCTCACACTTGTTAACAGTTTACATCATTGACTGGTAATCAAGTGGTTTCTACCATGTTCGACTTCGGCACATTTATTCACATAGATAGAATCGTAATAGTTCGAGATGCGGAAATCAAGACCCTAGATCTAATTTCTACCATCCAAGCTGCAAGGAATTTTTTTATCATTTATACAATAGACTATTCACAAACAGATGGCTGTGTCCATACTGTGTCTACACGTGTCTATACTGTGATGTACTCAAAATCATTCCTGTATTAGAACAGTTTGAATTAGTCTTTAGTTAGTTTTGATCTGAGTATGGGAATGCCTACCTCAACGATGATATATATATTTTGCATTGAATGTTTTTATAGGTTCCGACTGGGGTGACCACAAGATGATCCTTGAAATGATAAAGTACTGCACTCTTCATATATGACAGACTTCAGCATCATCTATTCCAGACTTTGCACTTTAGGGGGCAATCTGTTACACTGAAAATTGTCGTCCTGACATTCTTCTATGTGTATGAGCTCATTATTACTCATACTTCTCCCTTTGCAAGTCTAACATATCAGTTCCTCATGTCAAGCCTTGAAAATCAGAGAAAAGTTCCTAAAAGTCTCCTAAACTTTGGTATCACACTTTCTCGCTATCTTGCCTGCGGTCCCGCACCTAATGTTCAGCTGTCATGCATACCTGAATGCACTTTCTCTTTTTTATAGGTGCGGACCCCTGTAAGATCAAAAAGGTGCAAGTAATTTCCAAAAAGCTCAATAAAAGTGAATTCTAGAAGCTTCCAGAAAATATCTTGCGGTGATAGAACCGCTCTTATGAGGTGCATGTATCCCTTACCTTATGGAGCTAACCCCTTGATGTGAGGAGCTTATCCCTTTGAAGGAGGATTCTATCCCTTCATAGTTGGAACATAAAACCTCCTCTATTCTACTATTAAAAGAGGCATTGGGTAGCCTCAAAGGGAGTTGAAGATTTAGAATATTTGAAGTTAAGTGCTGTTAAGATTCAGACTCAGTTGATTAAGAGTTTTGTGAGGAAAGATTACATACCTCTATTCATCTTGATTGGAGGAGTGCACAGCTTATCAAAGTAAAGGAGATTCCTGCTTCAGACCCCGGAAAGTCCTGTGCAACATCAAGGCTCAGGTTGTAAGGATTTTCTTCTTTTGAAATTAATACAAATATACTCATTTTTCTCAATAAGCTTTCAATCAATGGTTTATTTCATAGATTCCTTGATCACAATGATAAGCATGGTTTATGATGATTTCTATACAGGTGCTATGTCATATTTTGTTTGTTTGTGACTGTAGGTTTACGAGGAAAACTCCTTCAAGCGCACGAGGGACAACAACGACTTCAAACAAGCACTGGACAAACCGCAAGTCCTTAACACCACTATAGAGATTTTCATAGATCATATATGTTTAGAGAAATATTAGTCTATTTGGCTGTTTGTTGCTAGATACTTTTAGTACTAGGGAGATTGGTCTTGTCTGCAAGACGGATTAATCCTCCAACAGGATTTCATCTAAAGATACTACCAAGTCTTTGATAATACTAATACAATGGACCCTACCGAAGTTAAAGGAATACAAATCATGGTATTTGCGGGTAATATCAAATCCCAAATTCTCCATAATGGCTTTGGGCATCAAATTGCGCGAGGCTCCAGAGTCCAACACAGCATTATGCAAAATGAACTCATGTAATATAAGACTCAAGTAAAAGGGAGGGACTTCACTTTCTTCCGACTAACCTTCTATGGATGGACCAAAAATGAGTTCAGCATAATCATCTTCAACATTCATCATATCTGATACAGAGTCTATTTTGCAAAACTCTAGACACCTGATGTTTATAATTGCTATTTTTCACCAACTCAGTCAAGGGCATGGACACCTTCAGCTTAGAAATTTCATTTTGTAAATTAAAAGAAGGAACTTTTTCTACCTCTTTGATGGGAGGATATGTATTCTCTACCTTCTCCTTTTTTGCGTTCTGCTGGTTCTTTTCATTTTTTGCATTAGTTACTGAGGATGGTTTGCTGTGAGAGGGATCAGCAGGCTCTTCCGCTCTCCTTTGAGTATTCGAGGAGTCATTCTTTGATTGCAGCTCTTTTCTCTTCTGAATAGGATTGATCGACACATCTTTGCTTCTCAAAGAATACTGCTTTTGTTGGGATGACAAAGCGTTCATTTATCCTCTCTAATACTCATGGGACTCTTCTTCTAACACTACGTCATTGGCTAAAATGAAATCATCATCCTTTCGAAAGTCTGCAGTCACTGTATATTCCTCATCTTTTGTGAGAAATATGGGTGCACCATCAGCAGTGAAGAAATGATAGGCTTCAATGACTAGATTGTCCTCATCGTCTATTTCCATTCCCTGAACATAATTTTTTGGTAAAGGAGCTCTAATCTGCTATTGTGGCGTTGCTTGGTCCTACGCTCTCTGCTCTCTTTGTTTAATTCAGAATTGTGTTGCTGATGTCCTCTGAAATTTGGATTCCTGATTTGTGTTTCATGTATATCTGAAATAGTCAATCGATCAACCATTTTCTCCATTGTCCGGATCAAAGTATCCATCTTACTGTCTGAAGGAGATGCTTCTTCTTTCATAGTCACTCTATTTTCAGCTGTTGTCGGCACTCTTCTAGCCATAAAATTTGCTTCAACGCTCACAGCTATCTTCTGCATGTCTTGAAGTGTGGTAGGATCTCTTTCACGTATCTCATATGCCATATCAACATCGAAACCATATATAAATTTAAGCAAAGCTGACCCCATGGGAGGCTTTAGATTGGTCGAAATAGCATAATATACAACATTAAATCTCACACAATAATCCTGTACAGTTTCACCCACATTTCTTTTAATATTCTCGTATTCACAAAAGATTTGAAGTGGGTTTTTCTTTACCTCCCACCGGTCCAAGAATTGTTTATGTAACTCCTACAAAGTGTGGATAGAGCCTGCTGGTAAGGCTATGAACCATTTTCTAACTTCACTTCCAAAGCTTTGGACAAACAATCTTGTGGTTACATTTTGTACCTCTACCTCATGAAGATAAAAAAAGTCATTCATCTTATCAACATGTTGCTGGGTTGTAGTGCTCTGAGTGGCATCAAAAATAGGAATTTTACTTTGGTAATTAGCAGGCATTTAATTCAGATTCTGAGGTAAAACCAGGGTTGCATATCAAGCAGCCATGACTCGAGGTGGATTTAAAACTGTTTGTGGTACTAGGATTCAAGGGAGGTGTTGATGGAGGAGATGAAAGTTGAGAATTGACTTTTGAAACTGATGGGAATGGCGATGAATTAGGGGGAGGAAATGCTATTCTTGATGACTCTGAAGGCTCAGGGATATTAGTTACAGTGATGGACGTCTGAGGGGAATTCAAAATATAATTATCAATCGATGTGTTTGCCCTTTGAACTTTAATATTTATAACAAATTCTAGATCTAAAACTGTGTCATCAAGTGCAGTTTTAGATTTACTTCTGAATAAAGAAATCTCAAAAAAATCATCAAAAGAGAGATCTTCTACAAACAACCACTCATTGGGCCAAGTATGGGATCTGAAAATGGGTCTAGGACTTAGTGATCCTTCTTGTCTTCTGACTATCCTTAGAATGAGATTTCGATTTTCAAACATAGGGGGAGGATTTGGATCTGGGTTGGACCTTGTGTATCTCCTTGAAGCTAGTGTGGTCAAATTTCTACTATACAATGTTTTATTTCAGCCTAGCAAATTCTGAATATCATCATTTAGAGTTGAGGAATTTATATGAAGATATTACTGGGGTGATCAGTCCTTTATGCTAAAGTTCCCTAGTATGGTCACCAGAAATGTTATCACCTAATTTGAACCTTAGGCTGAAAGAAGAAAATCATGGTAACCTCAAACCACGCTCAGCCTTGTAGCTAGCCCTACAAGGTTAGGATAGGGCTCTCTCCAGGAAAAATATTCAATGAAATATAAGCATAAACTGATTTTAGGCTAGCTATAATAATTGGGAGTGTTTTAATAAATTTAAGGGTTTTATGGAATAAATGGGGCAGTTTGAATCTGGGGAATTAAATAAGAGATACAAGGTATTTCATGAGGCAAGGTAGGCAAGGATTTTAACAATTAAGTATAAATAATTATGAGATGATTTAAGACTGGTGAGAAGCTGAAAATGGCATAGGAGATGGATCCTTTTCAAAAATCAAAAAACATAGAATGTTGAATAATTTCCCAAGGCAGAGCATTGTACAATGGATTCTACCTATCTATCTTGAGATATTCAACCAGAGATATGACGAAAATTAATGGCAAAACATAACAATTAAAAGATGAACACAAAGGGAAAAACAATGCTAAAATCCATACCACAGGGATCCCACAAATCAGAGCTGCATATATTTATTAATTCCCTCCCAAACGATTACTAATCGAGAGAAGAGCGTCCTCAATAATTTCCAAACTATTCCACACTTTATTCCCCCCTCATTACAATGATGAAGAACTAAATTAAATATACAAAGTTTGAAGGGGAGTAGATCCATAGAAAAAGGGAGCTTTTTTACCAGCTCAAGAACTGAAATCTGAACATAGAAAATAAACCAAAAAGATGCCCCTGAAAAGAAGGAGAAATAGTACATTTCGAACATATTGAGGATTTGTTGTTACATTGGATGAATGAAAATAGGAAATCATGAAGAAAAATCTCTATTTTATAGCTATTGTAGATGTCTTCTAGTTCATAATTAGCTCACGGGCTTTGAATGTTATCTTTGTCTTTATTCTTTGAAGAAAAACCAAGTGTTGAAAAATTGATACCCTTTGAAAAAATAAAACTGAAACTATGCCTTTTAATGAAGAAAATTCCCTTTTTTATGGATAAAGAGCGAAAGGAAGGGTGGTGGGCCCGAATCAAAACTGCAATCGAAAGAGGGGAAGGTGTATTACATAAGGGAGTGATTTGATGTGAACTTGCGATTGTGATTAGGGTAAAGGGAAAATAAGGGTTCTATGAGGAAAGTGCAGTCACAATCGGGGTAGAAAGGGGGTGTCATATAATAGGGCAATGGAAAACCTACGATGCGATTTAGGATTAATTCAATAGAGTGAGGGTAATAGGCGAGGGAAAGCGATTTGAAGTTTTGCAATACGATGAAAGGAAAGTCTTTTCAAAACAAAATATAAAAAATTGTTTTAACAGAAGGGAAAGCCCTTTTTTTCTTTGAAAAGGGCGGAAGACTTTAAGTGGGACCGAGGCGAATTGCAATCGCAATCGGGAATGGGAAGGGGAGTCAAGTGATTGTATAACGGGATTCACCGATTGCGATCAATTGCATCGGCGGGGAGAGAGAAGGTTTAAGACACGGCGCGATGCGATGCAATTGGAATTACCTTAGAAAAAATTTAGAATTGTTTTATCGCATTAAACAAAAGGGAATAGTTCTTTTTTCTTGGGAAAAGGCAGAAGGGATTCTGGTGGAACGTAGCCAATCACAATCATAAGTTGGAGGGTGAGCGGAGCGGAGTTAGAACTGCGGGGATGGTTGATTGCGATGGTGTGATGGCTTGTGAACTGTCCGATCAGATGGGAAGAACGACGACAGTCATGTAATCGCAAGGAGTGCATCGGGAGTCAATCACATCGAAAGTTTTATGGGCGCAGGGACACTGTGAGGCTGCGATGCGATCGGATATGGGTTGTTGGATCATTGATCAGATCAACGGTCCAGATGTGATCAGAGTGGGTTAATCGAGATATGCGATTGATATGTTGCGATTGGATCAAAAGGAGGGGTGCGATCAGACCCAAAGAAAAGGGGTTTTATAATCTAAAATCTTCAAAATTATGTTATAAAGTTTAAGAGAAAAATGAGGGAAAGGGGTAAGGTTAGGCCTTTGGGGACTTTTGTTCACTTAGGCATAATTTCTAATCCAAAAGTCAGTTTTGAGAGTATAATATATCGTTGGAAAGCTCTTTCTAGGCTCTTTCTGATGGACATACTTAGGATATGATTTTACACTAAAAATGTTGTGGAAAATACCTCTGAAAGGAAGGGTGTTGTCTTTGTGGAGATAACAGCTTCTGAAGTGCAACTTATTACATATGAAGACATAAAATTACATAAAATATGGTAATGAAAGAAAAGTACCATTTTTTCACCTCAAAACATGGTTTTGAGGTGAGAATTACATCAAGCCTAATAAAAAATTTCTTTGATTTTGTGATTTTGTTTTTATTTGTCCTCCTCATGACTTTGCTGATATTTATTGACACTTGACTCGTTAATTTTGACCATGATGACACCGTAATACCTAATGAGACCAACCCTATGACCTAAAAGCATGGATTGGGAGTGAAAGTGAATCATGACTGAAGACCATAGAGAGGAGAATCAACAAGTTTTGCATGAGGGAAAATTGATGAAAAACCACTACCATCAATGAAACCATAACCTAATGGAATGATGAAAATTTATGGTATGGGACTACTAATATGCAAATGAAAAAGAGTAATTTTGATCACTGATGGCAGTATGACAAGACTGATACCAACACCTTCCCCAAAATTTAATGCTTCCATTGTCGACAAACCTACACAATGGAATATATTTATTTTTCATAAGTGGGATATTTGCGAACTGTGTTGGACAATGTCTCACTATGATATGCCACCGGATGCCCTTGTTGAGTAAGAACTGCCCCGATAGCATAGTCGGTGGCATCTATCTCAATCTCAAATGGTTGTTTCAAGGCTGGTAATGTGAGCACTGGCGTAGAACAAAGGTGATGTTTCAATTCTACAAATGCCTTCTATCGATATTTGGACCAAAAAAAAATTCTTTCGCTCCTCCCTTGGTGACTTGACTCAAGGGCCAAGTGATATGAGATAATCCCAACATGAACCTGGGGTAGAAATTAGCAAGACCAAGAAATATGTGAAGCTTTGTTAGAGTGGTTGGGGCTGGCCAATCCTAAAAGACATCGATCTTGGTTAGATCCACATGCACCCCCCTTTCATCAATAATATATCCCAGATATTGAACCTGGGTCATGCCAGAAGTGAACTTCTCCAAAATGGCACACAACATGTGTTTCCACAGTGTTTGGAGGACTTTTCGGATGTGGTAGAGGTGCTCTTCCCAAGTCTTGCTGAAGATCAGAATGTCATCCAAGTACACCACTACAAATGAGTTGGTGAATGGTTGTAAGATGTCATCCATCAACCTCATAAAGGTTGGCGAGAATTCATCAACCCAAAAGACATGACGAACAGTTCGAAAATGTCCCCGTTGGCTTTGAAGGAAGTATTCCACACATTGGAGGGTTTGATTGGGACCTGGTGATACCGAGACTTCAAGTCAATCTTGCTTAAATATTTCGCCCCTTTGAGTTGGTCCAGAAGGACATCAATCCATGGGATCGGGTACCTATTCCAGACAATGATCTTGTTCAATGCCTGATAGTCAATACAAAGTCTCCAAGTCCCATCCTTCTTATATACCAACATGATTGGGCTCCCACAGGGCGATGAACTTGGCCGGATGTGACCTTTCTGCAGTAGCTCCTGAATCTGCCTCTTGATTTCATCATTCTCCATAACAAAGCACCAATAGATCGGTCCATTGGGTAGTGGCGCATATGGGGTTAGGCCAATGGTGTGCTTGACCTGACAGTGCAAAGGAACACCTATGGGTGAGGTGAAGATGTCCCCGTACTCCTCCATAACCTTATCCAGTTGTTGTTGTCATGTAGAGGAGCCATGTCTGGAGGTCATGGCCACAGTCTTCTTCTTTCCCTTGTGGTGGATCATCAGAAAAATAAATTTCCTTGTTTTGGAAATGAGTTTACTATATTTTTTTGTAGTAACCAAAGAGATAGCAGTAGGCAGTGGTACCTCTATCATCATGTATAACTTATTTCTCAAAGAAATAATAACAGTGCAAGGCCGAAACTCATACACAACATGTCTCTTCCACAAGTATGGTTGGCCTAATGACACATCAAAAAAATCAAGAGCAGTGTCACATAATACCTCATTTGTGAAGGGCTTGATGCTATAGGGAAGGAGGTGTTAGGGATCTGTAATTTATTAGCAATATTGGGAGAGTCCAATTACAGAAACAACATCATTTCAACCAACTTTGGGATTCTAGGATCTAGCCCTCCTGAATTTGGAGAGGGATCTCTCCAATATGTACAAAGATGGATTTGTCTTTGAAGTTTGGGGGTTATGATATTAGGCTAGTTATGAAGGCCAAGGGTTTGTTTGTTTTTTGGATGGTTGAGCAAGATTACTGTTCAAGGTGGAAAGTTCTGAAAGCAAAAAGTTTCAAAGGTGAGAAGTTGTAGGCAGTCAGAGTAAGCTTCGGTCAAAAAGGCAGAAAATCGCAAGTTTTAGTCCATTGGGCTATGGAGTCATAATAGGTTTTAATTGGAACAGTAAGAGGAAAGAGTGGTCCATGGGGAAATTCATCTATGTCTAAGGATCTCTTTGAAGATTGATTATGGAATGGAATGATACAATAAGAAGGAGAAATAAACTGATGCAGAAACAAGAGCAGCCCAGGATCTGGTAAGTACTTTGAATCTAGCCAACCTTTGACATGGACTCAAGAAAAACATAAAAGTAAACTAGGATCTAGTAAGTACTTTTAAACTAGCCAGCCTTTGATACACTTTCAATAGAAAACATCTTAAAACTAAGGGAAACTTGAAGGCAACTTTTGAAGTAGAAACTAGAGGGCCGGGCTCACCACAAATCCTCTCCTAGCTCTTCTTTTACTTGGTTACTCTCGAGACAGATACAAAGATAACAACAGAATGGCCTAAGATCTGGTAAGTACTTTGAAACTAGCCAGCTTTTAACACATTCCAAGGGAAACAATCAGGCATTCTGTGGGATCAAACTGGGACCAGGTCTCACCATAACTTCCTCAGTTCATCTTCACTAAACGTATACTAAAAATAACATGTAATAATAACATTCATCTAAGACAATAAGATGAGGGAATGCCAGCATTCCTATGTTTAAACTGAATTAAGTCATTCCTAAATAACACAGATAGAAGAAAAAATTCAGATAAAGATTTTCAGTCAGAGAAGGTTGTTGATATACAGTAGGTCCTAACTCTATGCATGTTGTTATTTATAAGAGAATATGAAACACAACTGGAAACATAAATAAAATAACAAGCTACAAAGAGAAAAACATCACCATCAACATAGACCAGGATCCCATAAATCAGCTTGTATTGATGCTCCAAACCAGTTACAGCTTTAAGTCTAGTGCTTTAGGTTAGCAACCATCTACACATCTCAGCCTAACCTATTTATCATCGGCAGAGCTCCAAGAGCCAGTGAATACTATGTACAATCAGAAGTTTTTGCTCAAATGTATATCAAAGTTCTACAACCAACCTCTGACTCATCTTCTGAAGAAGTATATATAGAAGGATGAGGAGGTGAGATCTGATAAAATATCTCAATTTACAATTAATACAGATTTAATGGTCTCTGGCCTTTGAGGGGCTCAATGAAGAAGTTTACATGGGGATACTCTATATTCAATTTTTTTACATAAAGATTAAGCCCAGTGGGAGCTTTTGTTGACCTTCGAGGCTCTGTGGAATGTTGAAGTAACTCTGCTGATATTTTTTCATTAATTTTCCTTGCAGAAGTAAATTTCCAGTTGTGCTGAGGTGAAAAATCTTCCTTCGATCAATAACTTCGGCCTCTGATTTAGTACTTTCAGGAACACGTGGCACTATGGTAACTGAGGAATCAATTTGCCCCAGATTACGGTGGTGGATACATTCTTGCTTGATAAAACACTTTAGATTTTCTGTAAACTGTGTTTTATTTGGGGATTAGGCTTTTGATATGCATCTTAGACGTAATCCCCATGAAAATGTCTCTGATCCTCTGTTCTCATACATTTAGGTCTTCGGCACTGATACTCTTTGACAGTGTTAAATCCATGGTTTTCTTGCTGATATGCAGGGCTGCGCAGAGATGAAATGAAATCGATGCCTCATAAAACACTGATGATAAGTGAGATTGAAAACCCCTGCAAATGATTTCCCTGATGAAATGAAGGCAAGAGGATCGTCACCCCCAGCCTGCGAATTTTCTTCAGTATGGAGAAAAAACATTAAACCCTGTAAAATACAAACAAAAGTTATGAAATCCTGTGTATATAGTTTGACTTCTTTAGAGGACGTGTGGAAGGAGCGGGGTCATTGGATGGCATCATCCAATGGTCGGGATTAATCGGGGAGATCATAGAATGGGCAGAAGAAAAATTAGATCAGGGTCGTCGATCGCGCAGAGATCGACGGTTGGGAGAAAATGGGGAAGTCAAAAACAGAAAACTGTTCACCGGGCAATCGAATCAGGGGGACGAAATCTGATCCATCGATCTACAGATTAGATCGAAGGCGGGAAATGATTTAACATCACGCCGGGACCACATTAAGGGGCGGTTATCTTCATCAAGCGACAACCGTCGGATGGGCGGCTTAAGATCGGACGGTCCACAACGATATCGCTCGGCATCCTCGTCCGAACGATAAGGCGTGATGGATGGCGGTTTTCCAAACAGTATAGGGGACGCGTGGCGGCAAGTGTATCGAATCGCTGGCAATCAGGGGAAAACAACCTCTTGCCCGAAGGCGGTGCGATGAATACCGCTAGTTTTGGGCAATCGGCTTACAGGCGGTGACGACCACAGGGGGACGAACTCCGCACCGTCCGATCTGTAAATTAGATCGATGGTGCCGAATGGTTTGAAAATGATACCGGAAAATTAATGAGAAATAAAAACCCAAGGTTTAAATTTAAATAATGGTTTTAATGTTTTTGGGGCGAAATATCTGTTTTAACGGATAAGCGCCCGACTAGCTCAGCGCCAGGTTCTGGCGCCAGGGTGCATGGATAAAAAGGGTTATGGACTTAGCCGAAGGGGCTTAAATCCTATACATAGAGAATATGTATTTCAACGGTTTTTCAAGGATTTTGAAAGGAAATGAAGGTTTCGATAAGGCTAAGAAGGGGTAGAAAACGAGGTTAGCTTTTGAAGAGGGGGAAGGGGAAAAGGGTCCTTGCAGCAGTAATATGGCTTAGAAATCAGTAGGATTTCTGAGTGTAAGATGGGAAAATCAGTGAAGTTTTGGACAGAGGAAAGGGAGGAGGCCTTCAAGAGTCTTCAAGAGCCAACAGATTTTAGTGAGAAAAATTGTTCCCTGAAGGCTCAAAGATAGATTTAGCCACCTTTTGGGATAATCAAATTTTACAGGTGGCTAATAGTGGCTCCACTTGGGGATGGTGCCTTCTTGAAGGCATCAAGAACTTTCAGACCTGCATTCTCTAGGAGGTTGACCATGTGCCTGATCCATTAATGTTCTCTGGGAGGCTGATCAGTTGCCTAATCCATTGGGCTGCTCTTCCTGTGCTGGGATGATTTTCTCTGGAAATGTATTAGCAGTCATAAAAGAAATGGACCTTCATCAATACAAATTTCTACCTACCGAATCCTACAGATCTAACATTTTTTTCTTCAATAGAGTGCACTTGGATTGGAAAACTCTTTTCACAACATTTTATTATTTTCAAAGCAGGAAACTAATCTAATTCTACTGCTTATTTCGCCCTGAACTCAGTTTAAACAGTTGAGTTCATATGCTTCTCTATCTATTCTACTGTGTTTTGGGATTAAACAATCCAACAGATGTTTATTCTCTAATTTCTACAACAGAAATTTTAAAAACAGTCAAGTCAAGATTAAGCTGTTTGACTTGCTGTTATCTATGGCATAAAGACAAGCTGCACATAGACATTTATTTAGCAGAAAAATAAATAAAAAATGGAAGGCTTAAGATCTGAAATTTGAAAACATTTCCTTCCTCTTTTCTACAACTCTGATTTGACTCTTATTGAGTTGTCTTTTCTTTTTCTCTGGTTCATATTTTGAGCTGATTAGAACCAGATTTTTTACATCTTTTTGACTTAGAAAATAAAACATATTTGAGTCATCTCTCTTTGGAAACTAAGGTCTAGGTTTTGAACATGTTTGAACCTTTCATTTCTATCCTAATCTATCTACCGGTAAGCCAAGATTAGACAGTTTGGCATACCAAATTTACTATCCTATCAGTAGAAAATTTAAAGCTAATTAGTCAAGATTAAACAGTTTGACTAACTAGAAGTGTGTTTTTCAGGAGTGGCATTTGAGCTTGCACACTTTCAGATTTATCTCTCTTTTTTGGTATGGGGCTATACCTTGCTTGTTTTCAAAATCTACCCTCTTTTCTTTCTTTTCATGTTTTTGTATTTTTGTTTTTTACAACTTTGAATTCAATGGTGGATGAAATATTTATAATGGGAAAAGACAAAAAGGCTTCAAAACATAACATGGATCATGAGAAGTAATGCTTAAGCATCCTGCCATTGACAGGACCCCCAAAAAATTCTGCTCCATTCAACTCCTGCAAGAAAAATGCATTGTTACCAGCAGCTGAATGAATAGAGTAAGGGCCAAGCCATAGGTTGTCAAATTTTCCATGCTTGCCCTTCTCTTCCCTCCTTGATTCCCATTTTAAAACTTTGTCCCCAATCTTGAAATTTCTAACCTTTGTTCTTCTGTCAAAAAGCTGTTTAATGCTCTCCTGTTTCTACAATGCTTTGTTATACACTTCCTCTCTGGTTTGCTGAAGATGAATGGTCTAATTTATTATTCTGATCATGTCATTAACTTTAGTCTGCAACTCTTGAATCAACTTGATTACTGGTACACCGAGGCTATTTGGAAAAATCGCATCTGTACCATACACAAGCTGGAAAGGTGACATACCAATAGATTTTTTCAAATTCAATCTGTCAGCCCAAAGTGCATGAACCAACTTTGTGTGCCAAGACTTATTATTGTCCTCCAACAGTTTCTTGATTATGTTCACTAAGCTTTTGTTTGAGGATTATGCAAGTCCATTACCTTGAGGGTAATAGGCCGTAGAATGCCCCAATGTTATCTGATATTTATGACAGAACTTAACCATCTTCTATGATCCAAATGATGCTACATTATTAGTGATGATCTTGGTAGGACAGCCAAATATGGAGAGAATATTAGTCTCCGTAAATTTTATGATAACTGAATCATTGGCTTGCCTACAAGGAATGGCTTCTATCCAGTTAGTGAAATAGTCTGTGGCAGTGAGAATCCATTTGTGCTGGGCAGAAGATGGGGGATGGATTTCTCCTATAAAGTCAAGTCCCCACTGTTGAAAAGGGGCTTCAACAGTGATTAGATGCAGAGGGAGGGGTAGCAGTTTTCTTTTGCCTTCAAAACGTTGACACTTATGACAGGCTATGATCATCTGGTGTACATCATGGAAAAGAGTAGGCCAATAGAAACCAGCCCTCAAAATTTTGTTGGCTGTTGTCTTCCAGTAAAAATGACCTCTACACTCTCCTTCATGGAACCGATACTTAACCTTATCTGCATCAAACTCAGGCAAACATTTAAGCAATAGACCACTTGCATTTTTCCAATACAGACATTTATCTATAATGCAATAGTTTACAGCTTTCAATTTTAGGAACCTTGCCTTTGTTTTTGTCAAACCAGGAGGTGTATTCAAATTAAGAAGAACATAAAGAATATCAGCATACCAAGAGGAATTTATAAAATATTTTTCAACAATGGGTGTTGATATTTCCTCTTGATCATCTAAAGCATTAATCATATAAATATCAAGAACTTCACAATTTGATTCATCCATTAATCTAGCTAGACCTTGGCCTTTGATGAGCTTAGTGGCTTTTATCTCTAAATCATATTCAAGGATAACAGCAATTCACTTACCTCTCTTACCATCTGGGTCCTGTGTTAGAATGTCTTTAACAACTGAATTTAGGACAAAGGCGATAATATGTGAATGAAGGATGTATACTCTGAAGTCTTTCAATGCTTTAACCAAAGCAAAAGCTTGCTTCTCCATAATGTTATACTTCAAAGGGGCATCCCTCAATGCTTTGCTAAAGAATGCAATAGGCTGCTCTTGTCCTTGTGGGTTTTTCTGTAAAAGGACAACATCTATGGTATGTTCTGATGCAAACGAGAAAATATAAAAATCTCTTGAAAAATCAGGACTTATCAGAACCAGTGTTTTTGTCAACGCTTGCTTCACCAGTTCAAAGTATTGCTTTTCTTCCAAGGTCCATTTTACCCCTTGGTCCTTTTTCAGCATATTTGTGATATTCCTAAGGAGCTCAACTAAGTTGGGTATGAACCTTCTCAAAAATTTAATCTTCCCAATGAAAGATTGCAACTCCTTGATGTTTCGAGGATGAGAGATTTGAAATATGGCCTCAATCCTCTTTGGATCTATCTTTATACCCTCTTCTGAAATAATGTGTCCAAGAAGCTTACCTTCTTGGAGACCGAATAATGTCTTCTTAGGGTTTAAAGATATTCCAAACCTTCTTCACTTCTCGAAAACTTTTCTCAAATGTTCTAAGTGTTCTTCATCTTTTTTTCAAAACATAGTGACATCATCAAGATAGATAATGATGAAGAAGCCCAATTCTTCCGAGAATGCTATGTCCATGGCTCTTAGGAAAGTTTCTCCAACATTCATTAAACCAAAGGGCATTTTCACATACATGAAAGTGCCCCATGGTGTAGTAAAGGTTGTCTTTAATTCATCAGCAGGGTAAACCAAGATCTCATTGTACCCTGAATAGCCATCCAACAAAGAAATTCTTTTAGACCCTACCACCCTTTGTAAAATATGATCCATCTTGGGTAAAGGGTAGTTGTCTTTTAACGAAGCTTTGTTTAAATCTCTAAAGTCTATACAAAGCCTGATTTCTCCAGTTTTCTTCCTAACAGACACCAGATTAAATACCCATTCAGAATATCTAATAGGGACAATAATACCAGCTTCATACATATTTTTAATCTCCTTCTCAACCAAAGGAAACTGAACAGGGTTTATTCTGCGTAGCTTCTGTTTGAATGGTTTTTGGTTTTCTTTAAGGGGAATTTTGTGTTGTATTATTTCAATGTCATAGGATTTAAGATTTTCGTAGCTCCATGCAAAAACATCAGAAAACTCTTTAAACAACTGTATGTATTTGAGTTTAATGTGAGTTAGTAAAGTCTTATATAGTTTAATCATTTTCGGTTTTTCCTCACTGCCTATATTGCACTCCTCCACTTCAGTATCTACAGGTTCCAGTTTTGGTTTTTTGGCCACATCGTCAAAATCAAACAACTCTTCTAAAGGGGCCAGACCTCTGGGAAAACATTCATCTCTAGAGTGCAGAGTCTCCAACTCCTCTGTTTCGTCTGTAACTTTTCTAGTTAGCAGGTTAATATTGACAGGCTCAGGAGACGATTCTTCCTCACCAAGAAAGTTTTCTTCACTACAGTCTGTTTCATAGTCTGAGTCTGAACTGTTTAGTTCGAATTCATTTCTGAATTGCATGAAGTCTTCTATTTGTTTGTCATTGTCAAAAACTTGCCAATACTTCTTATTATCAGGCACTGCTGGTCTAAAATTTATCTCAGTTTTACAGTGTTTGGTTTCAAATGGCGCTAAGCATGTCCTAGCTGCAAAGGCTAAATCGTGGGCTGCAATGTTTCTTTTCCTTGCGACAAAAATTACTTTGGACTCGTCGAATTTTTTTAAAAGGTCCATGGCATCATTCCCGTAGGCTCTAAGTCTGGGATGATTTGCGTTATACTCCCCATTTACTTGCCTAATGATCAATTCAGAATCCCCATACACATTGATTCTTCTAGCTCCTAACTTTTTCAAAAGATGTAAGCCTAAGAGAAGGGACTCATATTCTGCTATGTTATTGGAACACTGAAAGTTTGATTTGCATGAAATGCATTCTATGTGGTCTTTTTCAGTATTATTAATCCAGACACCTGCACCAGCGTTGGTTCTGGTGCATGACCCATCAAAATACATACTCCAAACAGGACTTTTCTCAGTTTTATCTTGGTTGGAGTCCTCTTCAATTATCATGTTCAAGGGTTGTTGTGGAATCTCAGCACTGAGTTGAATTTGTTTTGATTCCCCCAGATTTTCATTTATTTGAGGGATACATTCTTGACTCTCAATGTTTAGAAGCAAGGGGCACATGACTTGTAGTTCAAGACTCATATTTGGTTTGCTGTTGTTTAAAGGTTCAGCAAACCATTGTGACAGTTCATTGGTATTTACCTCGTCCTGTCTATCGGCCATTAATTATGTTAAAGTGACTTGTTCACTAAGTGTTTCATCATTAAACATGATAAAAGAATCGAGGTCTGTATTGACAGAATAGATAGGAGATTTTTGTGGTCTGTCTTGGCTTGTGACTGTGTATTTCATATGGGATTCCCTATAAAGTCTTCTAGTTTGATTGAAAACGGGGATAGTCGCATAGGTCATGTCCATTTTCATAGTCCCTTGTAACTTAGCCCCCCAAGACCTTGAGAGTAACATTCCATACTTTGGGGGCACTTCAGCCACAACAATATCCATGACTAAGAATTTGGCTGGAATTGGGGCTAAGTTAACACAGAGGTCCTTGATCAATCCTAAACATTTTACTCTGCTAGAATCAAAAGAGTAAAGGTCTTTATAAGGTCTGGTGATTTCTAGACCCAGGCTCTCCATTACAGCTTTAGGCATTAGATTATGATAAGCCCCTGAGTCATGCATAGCATTGTGCAAAATCTTGTCATGAATGTTAAAACTCACATAAAAGGGAGGAACGGGTCCTTCTTGATATTTTCCTTCAATCTTTGGACAAAAAATAAGCTCTGGTTGGTCTTCCTTAAGATTGACTGTGTCATTGTTTTCTTCTATATTTAAAGCCTTCAAAATTTGGGTCCTATATACATTTTGAGCAGCTAACTCGGTGAGGGAACAGAAATTTTGATCTTTGAGATTTCCTGCTCTAGGCTGAAAGGAATTTGGTTCTTTGAAAAACTTGTTTCAGCCTTATTAACTGCCAATTTATCAGCAATGTCAGGTTGTTGTTTTGTTTTATTTATATTTGATAAAATTGTTTTAACAGGAGTACTAGCTGTAGTGTTAGTACTACTAATGTCTGCACTCTGTTTTTCATTGTCTTGAGTGATTTTTCCTTTACTTTTATCATAATTTTCAGCCACTGTTTTATCCTTTTGTTTGACAACTTTAGGCTTGGTCACAGTGTTGTTTTGTGAGGATTTGTCAGAGGTTTTGTTGTTGGGTGTTTGTTGACTAGATTTACTTGTAAGGTCATATTCTCTTCGAGGTTCTGCGATGGCATTTTCCATGTCTTGAAAACAATCTTCATTATCATCTCTTTTGTCATCATAAGGTGTATAAAGACCTTGTTTTCTATCATAATGAACCTCAAAGTCATCATCATCTACCCCAAATAGGTTAATATCATCTTCCTCTGTTATTTGATTTGTTTCCTCAACCTCATTCACATAGTTTTCATGGAAGGGAGGAGTGATCTGTTGATCATCTTCCCTAGGTCTGTTTGGAGGTTGGTTCATTCTAGAATTCTGATTCTGGTTTTGGTTTCTCTTTTGAGGAGCACTTTGGTTTTGACTTGCTTGTGCTCTCTTAATTATGCTCATCTCTTTCATCATTTCTTCTATCATTCTTTCCATCTTTGAATTGGGAGTGGAAGGTGTGGGTTCCTCTCTAAAAGATACTCTCTTTTCATCTTTCAAACTTGCTCTTTTCTCCATCAGGTTGACTTCTACAGAAAGAGCACCTCTTTGCATATCTTCAAGAGTTGTAAAGTCTCTCTCTCTCAGCTGATAGGTCATGTCAGAGTCAAACCCTTCAGGAAACTTGTTTAAAGCTGAGCCTTGTGGAGGTTTTAGCTCTGGGGAAAGTGCATTATACACACTATTGAATCTAGTGCAATAAGATTGGAAACTTTCCCCAGGGTTTGTATGAAGGTTCTTATAATCAGAAAGGACTTGGAGAGGATTATTTTTAACTTCCCATTTGTTTAAGAATGTTTGATGGAAGCCTTGGAGATCATTGATACTATGGGGGGATAAGCCTTTAAACCATTTTCTTACTTCTCCCCCCAGGCTTTGAGCAAATAATCTAATTTTGACAGAATCATCGTCAATTTCATTTCTGTCAAAATAGTCATCCATCTTATCCACATGTTGTGATGCAGTTGTAGTATTGTTAGCATCATATAATGGAATTTTGGACTGATAGTCCTGTGGAAGGTTGACTAATGGTGCAGGAAGGACTAAGGGAGCATACCATGCAGCCATGGCAGGAGTTGGAGGTGGATTCACAGGTGGGTTGACAAAAGGGAAGGTGGGATGAAGTGGAGTGGTTTGAACAGTGGATGAAGGATGAGTTGATGTGGATGGAACAACAGTAGATTGTTGAGCTGACCCTGGCTGAGAGACACCTAAATTCAATAGGAAGTGTAGATCATGTGGTGTTGTTTCTCTACTACCAGGATGTTCACTTGTCTCCGGGGATGAAAGTGAAGATTCAAAATCTAGCTGAATTATATCATCAAATGACCTAGTCCTAAATGGATTTACTAAGTCGGCTTGTGATTGTTGTAGAGCTGAAAGCTTTTCAGGAACTGATTTAGCTCTCAAGGGTGATCTGAAAACAATTGATAATTTAATCCTAGGAGACTTCCTAAGGATACTTTTTGGGTTATCAACTAACTCAGGTGGATCAGGGTCAGGATGGGCTCTAGTGTGAATATTTCTAGAAGCCACTATGCTGTGTTTTTCGGACCCAAACAAACAGGAAAATTTCAGCCAGGTATGACAATCTTTGAGAGGTCAACTAATCTGTTTACCTAAATTTCAATCATACAGTCCTCTGACCGAGTTTGAATAATATTATGATGATCAGGGTTCTTCCCAGTGAAGTCTTAAGGTCTGTTCAGGATTGTGGAGTTGCCAAGTGGAAGTTTTTAGCTCTTTTCAGAGGTAAAAGGTTTTATGGTCCAACACCATGCTCGTGAAATATCCCCTTTCGAGGATATCCCGGAACACAACAACTCTAACCAGAGATTGACTGGGAGGGCATTTACCAGATATTTCACCTCTGAAAGAGGATGAGATCCGAAATCTACCTGGCCCTTTCCAGACTCTGTCCAAGAGTATGGGGTAAAACACAACAAAGGTAAGTGTCAATGTAAGAGTAAGTGTTTTACTACCAATCTGAAATATTTTTGGTTTTTTCTGAGTTATTTTTCAGTTGTGTGGTTTCTAATAATATGCTAACTCTATTTCAAAACATAGCTACGGTTATGAGACAAAGATAGTCTACTCTTATGGCTAAGCCACCTGATTTTTCAAGGTTTGATAAAGTCTTAAGAGAATCGTAGGGTTTACCTAGATTGTCACTAATTCAAACAAGTTTCATAGGGATTACCATTTCTTGGTAGTGCTTGAAAAGGCTGCTTTTAACTCTCAAGTTTTTCTTGAATTGAGGGTTCTGTGAGGTCTTAAAAGATATCAATAACACTCAGTTTCCCTAGTGGAGTCACCAGAAATGTTAGGGATCTGTAATTTATTAGCAAGATTGGCAGAGTCCAATTACAGAAACAACATCGTTTCAACCAACTTTGGGATTCTAGAATCTATCCCTCCTGAATTTGGAGGGGGATCTCTCCAATATGTAAAAAGATGGATTTGTCTTTGAAGTTTGGGGGTTATGATATTAGGCTAGTTATGAAGGCAAAGGGTTTTTTTGTTTTTTGGATGGTTGAGCAAGATTACTGTTCAAGGTGGAAAGTTTTGAAAGCAAAAAGTTTCAAAGGTGAGAAGCTGCTGGCAATGAGAGTAAGCTTTGGTCAAAAAGAAAAAAGATCACAGGTTTTAGTCCATTGGGCTATGGAGTCATAATAGGGTTTAATTGGAACAAGAAGAGGCAACAGTGGTCCATGGGGAAAGTCATCTATGTCTAAGGATCTATTTGAATATTGATTTATGGAATGCAATGATACAATAAGAAGGAGAAATAAACTGATGCAGAAACAAGAGCAGCCCAGGATCTGGTAAGTACTTTGAAACTAGTCAGCCTTTGACATGGACTCAAGAAAAACATAAAATTAAACTAGGATCTGGTAAGTACTTTTAAACTAGCCATCCTTTGATACACTTTAAATAGAAAACATCTTAAAACTAAGGGAAACTTAAAGGCAACTTTTGAAGTATAAAATAGCGGGCCGGGCTCACCACAAATCCTCTCCTAGCTCTTCTTTTACTTGGTTACTCTCGAGACAGATACAAAGATTACAATAGAATGGCCTAAGATCTGGTAAGTACTTTGAAACTAGCCAACTTTTAACACATTCCAAGGGAAACAATTAGGCAGTCTGTGGGATCAAACTAGGACCAGGGCTCACCATAACTTCCTCAGTTCATCTTCAGTAAACATATACTGAAAATAACATCTAAGAATAACATTTAGCTAAGACAATAAGACGAGGGAACGCCAACATTCCTATGTTTAAACTGAATTAAGTCATTCCTAAATAACACAGATAGAAGAAAACATTCAGATAAAGATTTTCAGTCAGAGAAGGTTGCTGATATACAGTAGGTCCTAACTCTATGCATGTTGTTCTTTATAAGAGAATATGAAACACAGATGGAAATAAAAATAAAAAAACAAGTTACAATAAGAAAAACATCACCGTCAACATAGACCAGGATCCCATAAATCAGCTTGTATTGATGCTCCAAACCAGTTACAGCTTTAAGTCCAGTGCTTTAGGTTAGCAACCATCTACACATCTTAGCCTAACCTATCTATCACTAGCAGAGCTGCAAGAGCCAGTGAATACTATGTACAATCAGAATTTTTTGCTGAAATGTATATCAAAGTTCTACAACCAACCTCTCACTCATCTTCTGAAGAAGTATATATAGAAGGATGTGGAGGTGAGATCTGAAAAAAGATCTCAATTTACAATTAATACAGATTTAATGGTCTCTGGCCTTTGAGGGGCTCAATGGAGAATTTTACATCGGGATACTCTGTATTAAATGTTTTTACATAAAGATTAAGCCCAGTGGGAGCTTTTGTTGACCTTTGAGGCTCTGTGGAATGTTGAAGTAACTCTGCTGATATTTTGTCATTAAGTTTCCTTGCAGAAGTAACTTTCCAGTTGTGCTGAGGCGAAAAATATTCCTTCGATCAATAACTTCGGCCTCTGATTTAGTACTTTGAGGAACAGGTGGCACTATGGTAGCTGAGGAATCAATTTTCCCCAGATTACCGTGGTGGAGATTTTCCTGCTTGATAAAACACTTTAGATTTTCTGTAAATTTTGTTTTATTTGGGGATTATGCTTTTGATATGTATCTTAGACGTAATCCTCGTGAAACTATCTCTGATCCTCTGTTCTGATACATTTAGGTCTTCGGCACTGATACTCTTTGACAATGTTAAATCCATGGTTTTCTTGCTGATATGCAGGGCTGCGCAGAGATGAAATGACATCGATGCCTCATAAAATACCGATGATAAGTGAGATTGAAAACCCCTGCGAATGATTTCCCTGATGAAATAAAGGTAAAAGGATCGTCACCCTCAGCCTACGAATTTTCCTCAGTATGGCGAAAAAACATTAAACCCTGCAAAATACAAACAAAAGTTATGAAATCTTGCGTATATAGTTTGACTGCTTCAGAGGACGTGTGGAAGGAGCGGGGCCGTTGGATGGCATCATCCAACGGTCAAGATTAATTGGGGAGATCATAGAAGGGAAGGAAGAAAAATTAGATCAGGGTCGTCGATCGCACAGAGATCGAGGGTCGGGTGCAAATGGGGAAGTCAAAAACAGAAAATTGTTGACCGGGCAATCGAATCAGGGGGACGAAATTTGAACCGTCGATCTGCAGATCAAATCGACAGCGGGAAATGATTTAACATCACATCGGGACCACATTAATGGGGGGGCATCTTCATCGAGCGACAGTCATCAGATGGGCGGCTTAAGATCGGACGATCCACGACGATATTGCTCGACATCCTCGTTCGAACGATAACGCGCGATGGACGGCAGTTTTCCAAACAATACAAGGGATGCGTGGCAGAAATTGTATGGAATCACTGGCCATCGAGGGAAAACAACCTCTTGCCCGAAGGTGGTGCGATGAATACCGCCGATTTTGGGAAATCGGCTTACGCACGGTGGGGACCACAGGGAGACGAACTCTGGACCGTCCGATCTGCAAATCAGATCGACGGTGTGGAATGGTTTGAAAATGATACCGACGGATAAATGAAAAATAAAAAGCCAAGGTTTAAATTTAAACAAAGGTTTTAATGTTTTTGGGGTGAAATATCTGTTTTAACGGATAAGCGCCCGACTAGCTCAGCGCCAAGTTCTGGTGCCAGGGCGCATGGATAAAAAGGGTTAGGGACTTAGCCGAAGGGACGGAAGTCTTATACATAGAGAATATGTATTTCAACGTTTTTTCAAGGATTTTGAAAGGAAATGAAGGTTTCGATAAGGCTAAGAAGGGGTATTAGAACCTTATCAAGAGTTTTTATGACGTGGAAGGGGGAGAAATATGCAAAGGAGGGATTTTCAAGGGAAATGAAGGGGTAGAAAATGAGGTTAGCTTTTGAAGAGGGGGAAGGGGAAAATGTTCCTTGCAGCAATAATCTCGCTTCGAAATCAGCAGGATTTCTGAGTGTAAGATGGGAAAATCAGTGAAGTTTTGGACAAAGAAAAGGCAGGAGGCCTTCAAGAGTCTTCAAGAGCCAACAGATTTTAGTGAGAAAAATTGTTCCTTGAAGGCTCAAAGATAGATTTAGCCACCTTTTGGGATAATCAAATTTTACAGGTGGCTAACAGGGGGCACTGCTGGCTGACGCGGAGATCTCATCCTTGGTGAAGCCACCCAATGGTGTATCCATGTGAGTGTGTTGTGGTAAGAAAGCCCAACCACTTCACAACGTTTGGTGAAATGAGGTTTTTTTGGCTCCCATTGTTGACAATGAACTGTATCAGGGAACCCTTTACCGAAATATGGGAGTGGAAGAGACGCTCCTCCTCCTTTCCATCCTCTGATTCCTCCTTCTGGATCTTCGCAGTGGTAACAGTGGAGTTGGGCTCTGCATCAATAATATGTTTCCTTTTTTCATTCCCCTTGTTAGGTTCTGATTCATATTTAGATCATGCATCTAATTTAGAAGCCCTCATCTCGGGCACCAATGAATGCTTGGCCCGACACTCACTTTTGTTGTGAGTGGAGCTCTTATGGAATTGACACCACTTTCTCGTGTCCTTCTTTGGCTTGCCAGTGTTGTTATTTTCTTGTGGCTTTGGCATGTTGTCTTGGGCCGCTAGCGTTGGCTTTGACCTTTGTTCTGCAGTTTGGGGGCACCTTTCGCTTGCTTTTGATTCGCAAATCCAAAGTCTCTCTTCTTATGTTTGAATTTCTTCTCAATCTTAGCAGCATAGTAGTATGTCGTACCAAACGAGGAGACATCGAGGAACTCCATTTCTTCCTAAATGTATCTATGCATAAAACTACAATAATTTAGCACCAAATGTTTCTCTGAATCTTTGATACCGAAATTTGTGCGCAGGGTATGGAACAGATTTGTTATCTCATGCACATCTTGATCCCTTTGCTCCCGCAGCGTAGTCCATTGTATGTACTTGTCCTCATATATACCCACATGATAGTATTGTTCCTTTATCATGTCTCAAAAATAATTCCAAGTGGGTACGGATGAGAACGAAGAGGGTTTTTTCTCTTCCTTTTTCTCATAGTAGGTTTCCCACCAATCCTTGAAATGGGGGGTAGCTTTGAGGAGTGAAAAAATAATCTTCTCCGGGTCGGAAAATTCATGAACTGCGAAATATAATTCTAATAGATTCAACCATATATCTATGATATCTAAATGCATCTGCATCTATTTGACCCTAAAATATGGGAATTTCAAATCTTACTCGTACATTAAAGGGAGTCCCAAGTCCAGAGTGGCTGTTAGATGTAGATGTGTCGTCGATGGGCAGTCGTTGAAGGATCTAAGCAAAGTTATCCATCATCGCGTTCCTTTTTTTCTCTAGGGCCTCCTCGAGCAATATTTTTATAGGATCTCTTTCTCCCTCATCTTTATTTTCGTCTCCCATGGGCAACCATCAGGGTTTGAAAGGCTGGTCTTGCAAAGGTTCAACCAGATCGAGCCCTAACTCCTTATACGTCGACCTCGTTGGGGACATGCAAAGAAGGATCAAGAAAAAGCAGACCCCTATAGTACCATTGATCTGGATTTATGCAGGAATGCAACAGAATACACATATAACCATAAATAAAGATATGTAGCAGAAATAGCACTTCATTTCATTAATATCAAAGAATTGAAATTTTCTTACAGACAAAATGGAAATAAACTAGCTGGGGCACCAGTAGCTTATCTCTGAGAAGAGATGTGGCAGCTACATGCCTCTGAAATATGTTACAATGAGGCTCAAGGGCCTATTTATTAGAGAGAAGAAATGGAAAACTCTAAGCATCCAAAAACCTAACTCTAGGAGATGAAGCGCTAAAACTATGGGCCCCGTTTGGGTAAATTGGTGTTCCAACTTCCCGAGGTCGTAACTTTGGCATACTATCTCTGTTTGATGCACATGATACATCTTTAGAAATATCTATCCGAGGAATACAACTTCTATCCATATTTCCTAAGAGCACAATGCCCAAAAAATGTTTTTTAGGGCCTCAAAACAGATCCAGAAGTTCAGGATCTGAAAAAATACTAAAAATAGTAAATTGTGCCGAAACTAAAAAACTGAAAGAGACAACGGTGGGGCCCCAAGTGGAATAGGTGGGTGGCCACCAATATCCACCTGGATCAGAGGTTGAATGGGTCACAAAGGTGCCAAAAACTAGCCATTGGAATAGTAAATGTGGAGAAGACAAATTTATTACCGTTTATGGGAGTGTCTAGGTTGCATTTAATGAAGGGATTTTACGAGATTTGGGAATATTTTGTCATTTATGGAGAAAAATTAATGTATAAGGAACTTTTGAAGATGGAACACAAGTATAAATATTTCCTATGGTCTTGCAATAGTTCCCTTTTCTTTGTGAGTGAATTATTTTTCTTCAGTTTGTTGATTTATGTTGCATACTCATTGTCTACGTCTCTTTTGGATCCAGGATTTGAGGAAGAGTTGTGCCACAGAGGGTTGGGCTACGTAATTCCACCGTGTATGACCACTACACAACCTGGAGATTACCCTGATATGCCAGATGTGCCTATTGCACCAATGGTTTAAACACCTGCATCCACAAAGTCTAAGAAGGGGAAAACATATGGTACAAGGAAATACCCAAGGGAAATCACTTTATAGCTATGCTCCGCTATGGCTGAGCACCTTGAAAGACCAATGATAGAGATCCCCTAGAAAATTATGGAGGAAGAGGAGGATGTGGCTGAAGTGGCTCTAATATCGTGGTTATTAACCTATGCCGCACCACGGAAACTGACGATAAGGGTTCCCAAAGATCTTGACAAGGTATGAGCCAACATCTAACTTCATTTGATCCCTGAAAATGTCCCGATGGAAGGTGACATGTCTTCCAAACTGTCGCAGCTCAGAATGGAGGATTGCGACATTATAGACGTGGATAAATTTCCTAAACTCACAAGAGAACTCTACCTTGAATATGTCTAGTATGAAGGGGAATTTGTGAACCTAGAGCCGAAGAGCTGGGTGTTGGGTCTACACAAGGAAAGCCTGTTGAGTTTACTGTAGATTCCTCACTTTGGGTGAAACCCAATAAACAATATATGTGTCTGGAAATTGCTCGAGCTTGTGCATGATGATGCACTGTGGTTGGGAGAGCACATTCTAACAGCGGTCTTACCGCCGAACTCACATTCCCAGTACTTTTCAGTGTTTCACTTAAACTGTATGTAAAGTGCATACAAAGCTTCCACAATTCTGGAAACCTCACAATCTCCCTTTATTCCACGCTGACAATTAGCTCTTAAGTCCGAAAGCGTTAATATCTCAGATCTCGTAGATTTGAGGTATTAATTTCAAGTTAGTATATGTATGAAGAATCTCAGATTCACTTCTAGTCAATCGATAAGGGTCTACTTAATCCTTTCTACAATTCATTTATCAAATTCCTAGAATTTGATTAATGAATACCTTGATAATTTTCATAAGCCAATAAGGCAACCCTTCTATCTCCCAATAGGGCAAGCCCTTGTCACGATGGAACCCACACAACCTGTGGATATGCGACTACGGGAAACCCACGCATTGGAAGGTGAACCAATCCACATTGGAACCCAACCTACATTCTTCCATATATATAATGCATACTTGCATGAATCGACCAAGGTAATTCTTTACCGTCGCCATATAACATTATAGCAAAAGTTGAATAAACATTACCAAGGTTATTCGTGCCTCGACTTGAATTGAAAATAAGGCCATTACAAACAACGGGCCCACACATCCAAACGTAGAACACACGATCTGATTCGTACTTGGCTTATCCTCCACGCGCCTTGGTTAAAATCCGGGCAAGTCCAACGTGCGATCACCGTCCGATGGCCCTCTCCAAAATCGACGGCTCTCGATAATATCGCTCGGCGTCTTGGTATGGGCGTTAACGTGCGATGGTGCACTTTAACCAGTGGTTTTCATGGTCCACCCTTGCCATGCATCAACAGGTCTATGTAATCACTACGAATTCTTCAATACCGCTTTCCGTATAAGAGTGGTGCGATGAATACCAGAAACCGTCCTTACTGTTCACTGTTCTTCCTCGTGGTTCCGTTGCTTTACTCCAAGTTCCGTGTTACGCTCTGTCGGGTGTATTTCCTCTACGCCTACGTTATATCTTGTTAAAGGCTCGTTCCGAGTTTTCTGCATATATACCAGCTCTTGGATATCTTCCCATTGAATTGGTCTGTATACTATGGCTTAACACGTTCCGTTACAGTTTAGACTCTCACTATGTTTGGTATCAGACTTCGGCAGAACGAGCTCCAATGTATCTTTCACCATATAGATTGGACTACCATTGCATTGCTTCCCGCAATGGCTTAACATATTAACACTAATTTTCGACACGATTCAACATACACTGGTTATACAGTCTTGTATTGCAACTCTAGGCCCATTCTCACGGGGTTCTTAATAAACGTTGCGCAGGGTTCTATTTTATCGATCCTTGAACCTTGGCTTGCTGAAAGCGGAATATTTTTACACAGCATCATTCCATACCAATTTCAGAGATTACTCACACAAGTAATTACAAAGGTTTAAATTACTTGTACAGGAAAGGAATCAATCAAACACATACATTAAAACCATTCTTTCATTCAGCTATATAAGAAATTATTTACAACTCCTCTTATGGCCAGATCTTCGATGTAATGGGCCGCCGCACTGTCTCTATTACAGTCTTATACAGCCTTATAATTCTCTAAGAAGATTTGTGCAGGTCCCCCAACTCTATCACAGAGGTTTATTCTTATACAACTACAAGGAATCGATTCAATTCCTTGATGACTCATAGAACCTTCAACTTCCTACAGTTCCAGTTAGACTAGCCTCCAAAACTGACTATCTCTTGAGGTGCCCATCAATCATTTGGGCAGTTACAATATTTTCCTTCAATTAACTAAAATAACTCAACTATGAATATTTACATGGGGAAACAAAACATGAGACCCCCCTTTAGGTTTATTTATGTACAAAAGTGTCTTGTGTTCAATGCCCCTGCATCAAACTCCCCAGGTTCAAATGATTCATGATCTCCTGATCATGTGCTTTCATCTTTATCTGCCTGGATCCCATACGTTGTTCTGCAACTGGTTATCTGTTGCAGCATTCTTCTTTCGCATTCCTCCTGTCTTCCAAACTTTATGCTGTAGATTTCCATAGGCTGTACCTTTGCATCCTCTGTCTGCTTTTCTTGTGCTGCTGCTTCCTTGTTTCCTTGCTGCTGCCCTTTTCTAAGGCATCTTTATCATTAACTTTCTTATAAATTCTAGTTCTTTGTCTAATCTTTCCTTTGACTGCCGGACACTTAATTTTGTTTGTTGCATTCTTATTTCTTCAGTTCTTACTGCTGCCCTATTCACTATGCTTACTGCCACCCAATCATCCATACCCTCTCTGAAACAGTAAAACTTTTGCTCCTCTACTGGCAACACTTCAGCTTGTTGCTTCAGCGCTCTCTCCAGCAACACTCCAAGTTGATGTTTTGTCATTTCATCTTCTTTTCTATATATCTTCAGCAAAAATTCTCGCCATCTCCTTTGGCCAAACAAATCTTCTCCATGCTGCAACTTAGGTCCAGCATCTTCTTCTTCTGCCTTGGCAGTCTTCCGCAATTTCCTTCCTTCTCCTTGATTGACTCCAGCAATCAAGTCAAGTTCTCTAGCCACTGCATCTTCATCTTCTGTTAGAGTGAAACTCTGGTTCTCCACTGTTGTAGCATCCCCAACAATCTGCCATGCAGTCTTCTCTTTAATCTTCCCTTGGCTATTTGAACAAACCAATTCTTCTCTGCTACCAATAGCAACAATATTTTCCTACATGTGAGACATGGTTGTCCCATCTTCATTCAATTGCTCATCCTTATTCTGCAACAACTCTTCTTCTTCTAAGACGACTCCAAGTAATGGATTGTCTTCTTCTTTGCCTGTCATCACAGCCACTTCACCAATTCCAAAACCCCAAGACCCAATGGTTCCTACTGATGATCCAATCACCAACTCTTTTCTATCTTCATCCCATTGTGTCTTCACATTATGCAACCCCCAATTCTGAAATTGAGGTCTTCTCTCTTGTATGGAATCCTGCTGATTCAGCATACTCTCTAGCAGCTCAATTTCTTCATTCCATGGTTTAAAGTCCTCCACAGAATCCTCCTTCTCTATCAATTGACTGCCCCATGCTTCCAACTTATCTCCATCATAAACAGGATCTGAATTCATCAAATATCTGTCAGCATCAAACTCACAAGGCCTTAGAGCCTTTCTCTGTTCTGCCAGCACCTCAATATGTTGTCCCAACTTTCTTTTCTTCTCAACCAGCACATCAGAATGTTGATTCCAATTCTTCAAACATTCCTTGAGTATGTTAGCTGGTCTCTCTTCTGCACCATCTTCTTCAAGGATGTCTCTTTTCTACAGCTCATAAAAATGAACTTTCTTCTTCCCATTCATCTCCGTCCTTACCATCTGAACACCTTCTCTTTGTGGTTATATCCTCTGCTCATGCCACAATCTTGGCATCTCACCACAATCTTCTTTATCTTCTGCTGTCACTGTCTCCTTAGTCTTCATCAGAATAAAATCCTGATTTCTCATCTCTGCAAAGACTCCAGCTACCTGTCCATCCTTCTCCACATGGCCCTTTAACAAAAGCAGCCTGTCATTATTAGCATTAATGACAAATTTATCTTTGTCAGCTCCATTGAAACAATCTCTCCTATAAAATAAGGAATTAATGAATTCGTTCTGCTACAGTAGTTTAATATGTTCTTCATCTGAAAGATACTCATCATACTTTACTTGGCAATAGTCAACTTCATCTGTCACAGTCCCATCATGTGAACTTCCTTCATTAGCACCTGCATTCACATACAATTCGTCAGTTGTAAAAACATAAGACCTCATGGTCTCATTTGGTGATTTGATCACCACATCTTCTTGCTATTCCAAGTCTTCCACATGCTCCAGAGATTCTTTAATGGTCTCTTCTTCAGAGTCCTCAAGCTGTTCAGCCTCCAGCTTCTGGCCAATATCACAAAATAAAGCTCTTCTGCTTCCAATATGTTGGAAAGTAGAATATTTCTCCAACTGTGCATGGACATCCTCAAAACATGTAGCTGTTCCATTTTCTTCCTTAGTGACAACATCAGCAGTTTGTTCTTTCTCATCTGTTGTTCCTGCAAACATAAAAAATATGTCAGATGTAAGGCTCTTGGACCCCTTGGTCCCACTTGAAGCTTCAGTCTCCAAGTCCTCCAAATACTCAATCACTCTGAGTATTTCTTTCTTCTTCTAAGCATTCATCATCTGCTCCTTCTTCCTTTGTAGCCTCTGCCACTTTACTTCTTCTTCATGAGCCAACCAACTCTCTAGATTTCTTCTATCCTCCTCTTCAGTTCATTGATATCTTCCCTGATCTCAGCAACTTATTTCCAATATTCTTCATCTGTGATTCTCTTCCTCATGCCAACTACTTTGGCATCTTCTCACTCTTTTTCTGTGGCCTCTTCCAGGACCTCTGCAATCTCTGCAGTCTCTACTATGGCTCTCAGTAGCCATTCCCTTCTCTATGAGTTCTTCACTCACAAGCTTCACTAAGCCTCTGCAACAACAAGCTCTCTTGCTGCAACTTAGCTCGCCAAGCTTCTCTCCTGAGCTCCAGCTTTTGGCAAGTACTGGTCCCCTCTCTTTGGAACCTTCTGAGCACTCTCTCCGCTCTCTAGGCTTCACTTTGTAGCTTTCTCAGGAACATCCCTTTTCTTCTTTCATCCAACCTCAGTTGGGAATTGTTTCAGGTTCTGCCACACTCTTCATGTACTTAGAATCCCTTGCTAGACACTTTTATCACTACTCTGAAAGCTTGTGACCTACTTCTGCTGAGATGTCTTCCTCAATTGCTTGCACTCTGTATTCTGTAAACAATACCTTCCAACCAGAGTTCAAATAATGCTCATCATCTTACTTCTCAAGATCTCTGAATGATCTTGTTCCTTCTCTCCTCACCTGCACTGCATCTACCTGCTGCAATCTTCTGTCTTCAAATCTAGATTCTGTTCATCTGGAGACCTTTACTGTATGTCAAATCAAATCTACAATTTCCTCTATTAAACAGATTCAAACGTCAACTATTTTTTATGTTTCAGTACATGTGCACTTCAAAATAAACTCTTCAACGGGCTAACTAAATTCTAGCTCTGATACCACTTGACATCGGTCTTACCACCAAACCCACATTCCCTGTACTTTTCAGTGTTTCACTTAAACTGTATGTAAAGTGCATGCAAATATTCCACAATTCTGGCAACCTCACAATCTCCCTTTATTCCACGCTGACAATTAGCTCTTAACTCTAAAAGCGTTAATATCTCAGATCTCGTAGATTTGAGGTATTAATTTCAAGTTAGTATATGTATGAAGCATCTCAGGTTGACTTCTAGAAAATCGATAAGGGTCTACTTAATCCTTTCTACAATTCATTTATCAAATTCCTAGAATTTGATTAATGAATACCTTGATAATTTTCATAAGCCAATAAGACATCCCTTGTATCTCCCAATAGGGCAAGCCCTTGTCACGATGGAACCCACACAACCTATGGATATGAGACTACAGGAAACCCATGCATTGGAAGGCAAACCAATCCACATTGGAACCCAACCTACGTTCTTCCATATATACGAAGCATACTCCCATGAATCGACCAAGGTAATTCTTTACCATCGCCATATAAAATTATAGCCAAAGTTTAATAAACATTACCAAGGTTATTCGTGCCTCGACTTGAATTGAAACTAAGGCCATTACAAACAACGGGCCCACACGTCCAAAAATAGAACACACGAGCTGATTCGTACTTGGCTTATCCTCCGCGCGCCTTGGTTAAACTCCGGGCAAGTCCAACATGCGATCACCGTCCGATGGCCCTCTCCCAAATCAACGGCTCTCGATAATATCTTTCGGTGTCCTGGTACGGCCGTTAACGCACGATGGTGTGCTTTAACCGGTGGTTTTCGTGGTCCACCCTTGTCGCACGTCAACAGGTCTATGGAATCGCTATGAATTATTCAATACCGCTTTCCGTATAAGAGTGGTGAGATGAATACTAGAAACCGTCATTACTGTTCACTGTTCTTCCTTGTGGTTCCATTGCTTTACTCCAAGTTCCATGTTACGCTCTGTCGGGTGTATTTCCTTTGCGCCTCCGTTATATCTTGTTAAAGGCTCGTTCTGAGTTTTCTGTGTATATACCAGCTCCTGGATATCTTCCCATCGAATTGGTCTGTATACTATGGCTTAACATGTTCCGTTACAGTTTAGACTCTCACTATGTTTGGTATCAGACTTCTACAGAACGAGGTCCAACGTATCTTTCACCATATAGATTGGACTACCATTACATTGCTTCCCACAATGGCTTAACCTATTAACACTAATTTTGGACACGATTCAACATACACTGGTTATACAGTCTTGTATTGGAACTCCAGGCCTATTCTCACAGGGTTCTTAATAAATGTTGCGTAGGGTTATATTCTATCGATCCTCGAACCTTGGCTGACTGAAAGAGAAATCTTTTTACACAACATCATTCCATACCAATTTCAGAGATTACTCACAAAACTATTTACAAAGGTTTAGAGTACTTGTACAGGAAAGGAATCAATCAAACACATGCATTAAAACCATTCTTTCATTCAGCTATATAAGAAATTATTTACAACTCCTCTTACGGCCAGATATTCAATGTAATGGGCCGCCGCACTGTCTCTATTATAGTATTATACAGCCTTACAATTCTCTAAGAAGGTCTGTGCAGGTCCCCCAACTCTGTCACAGAGGTTTACTCTTATACAACTACAAGGAATCGATTCAATTCCTTGATGACTCATAGACCCTTCAACTTCCTACAGTTCCAATTAGACTAGCCTCCAAAACTGACTATCTCTTCAGGTGCCCATCAATCATTCGGGAAATTACAATATTTTCCTTCAATTAACTAAAATAACTCAACTATGAATATTTACATGGGGAAACAAAACATGAGACCCCCCTTTAGGTTTATTTATGTACAAAAGTGTCTTGGGTCCAATGCCCCTGCATCACATTCCCATTGATGTTGTGCTAATCCATAGGATAATTGGCCTACCTTATCAGGGCACAGATCTAATGGCTGAATTTGGGGGAAAAGCATAAGAGAAAGTTGTCGCAGGAAATAGCAAAGCCAAATACCAAGTCCCACGCAAGAGTAGAGGATTTTTCGTGAATGAGATAAATGACCCTATTGTTTAGTTCGACATGCTCATCTTGGCATGCAAGATGATGCGAAAATGTACACCAAAGGAGGTGCTTTTTGAACCCTCACTCTATCAAGCGGTGCAGTTGAAGCCAAGGTTTTCTCCAACACTTTATGGCCAATACAATATGATAGCTGATTTCAAAGGCACTTTCCATAATATTCACATCTACACGAAAGGCTCCATGGAGGGATTTTCATACGATTTACCTATTTGGTCATGGAAGACAATCTGATCCGCATAACTGTAGAATGCCCACTAGCATGGTTGGATCCTAGTGCGTCCACATCCATTATTAAAGTTCCAACGAAGGAATGCACTTGTACTCAGCCAGAGAAAATCAATAAGAAAACAACACAAAATCCGATAGAGAAGGAAGCCATGTCGAAATCCACTAGCGACACTATTGACATGGAAAAAATATGGAGCCGAAGAAAAATGTTATTGTGCCAAAGGACACTGTGGAGTAGGAAAAAGCGTAGACTTATAAAGGAACAAATCATGGTTCTCTGACCGTTGGAGGAATGAGGAAGAAGAGAAAAGGTTCTAAGGACACTAGAGAGGAGTTCTGGAGGATGAATGGGGATTACTTAAATGAGATTACAAAAATAGTCAATTTTGCGACTGAGGATTGATGGATGGATATGGAAGTGCACTACCAAACTACACTCAAGGTCATATATGTTTTGATCCAAGAATTAAAAATCCAAGTGAGCCTAGTTCAAGTGAGCGTTGCTCAAGCAAGCCAAATGAGTGCACATGGAACTAGCGTGCATTCGATGGACATAGCCTTACCGTCAATCGGATATGTTTGGCTTGTGAATATCCCTGCACCGACCATCCATGTAGGCCCCATTCGGGGAGACTAGTTTAGAGGTGCAGGTGATATTAGTATTAACCTATATTTTTTACCTTCATGAAAGCTTCACCTGATACACAGTATGATTATCAATGAAATTCAGTTCCTTGATTCCCATGCTCACACAACTGTTGTAGATTCAAAGAAGTACATTGTAGAAGCACAATAGAAACAACAAGGAGTAGACGAAGCCTGCTACGCAGAGGAAACCCAACGCGCTACGGTTGAAGAAAAAATCCACCAAGTATGCAGTGAAGTTCCAATAGTCCTTGCCACAGTTTCCTCACAAGAGAAATTGGAAGGCCTAGTTGTTGACTTAAAATACTCACACGCCGAAGTACAGACTATCTGTACTGAGTTCGAAAAATTTCCAATTTACAAATGAAGTTGCATCCTGAAACTCAACCTGAAGTCCGCACGAAATGAGTTGCCGAAGTAAAGCAAGCCACTGATAGTATTGTTGTTGCAGTCATGCAGCATGAAACACTTTTAGATGAGGCTATGGGTATCTATACCGCAGTTTAGAATGACCCTATAGTTTAGCAGTTGCACAACGATATGCACATGAAATAACAATAGTTTGTTTAGATCAGAACGATGGTGCCTACCGTTGTTCTTCCACAATGCCTCACCCGCCTTTAGGAGGGCTACATAATCCAAACAGAGATCGAGGACCTACGTCGAAAAGAGAAGTTACTAGATGCATGAATGTAACCATGGGCTAAGGTGTCCCTTCAAATCTCGCAAACATTGGACACTACATTGAAGGTTATTCAGGAGATGCAGTTAAGTATCAATTTTCCCATTGAAGGGCCTACCACTGATAATTTTGTTCTACAAGTGCAAGGAGCTAATACACAGAGTCTGGAAATGGTGCTCCATCTCAAATATTTTTTCAGCGGGCTCCGATACAAGCTAAAGGAGTAGATTCGACAGTGACTTGGGACAAGTCACATGTGTTGTGTTGGGGGCCTGTTGGAGCGAGGTCCCCCAAGGTACACATTTAGGGTATATTTTTGTATAATTTTTGTATATTCATGTTGCGCGAATGAGTTAAGGGGAGTTGGGATGGGTCAAAGTCCCTATTTTATGTAAAAGGGTTTAAGGTTAAGCTGTGGGCCTCAAACCATTGTTTTAGACCATAATGTTTGTGCGCTAAATTGATATAAATGGATAGATGAAGTCTAAGGAATAAGTAGACTATTATGGATGTTTTTATCTAAGTTTATGTGTCTGTAATTATTTTGTAAGGGTTTTATTCTGGGTTGGGTAGAAATGCTCATGCTAGGTGTGTGTGCGGTGACTTAGTCCTGCCTGTGTGCGGACTTTGCTAGCTGTGTGCGCGGAAAGATCAAGTGTAAGGGAAATTTTGATGTACTGAATTGATCTAAATTAATACAAGCACTGATTTTGGCTGAAAGAATCGTGTTATCTCTCTATGTTATCTTTTTACGGTTTTGTCTTAAGTTCTCTTTCCTTATGTTATGCTTATTTGTATATGTCCGAATACATCCTTTATTTATGCATCAAGTTATATTGATAGTTTAATACATGAATGAATTTGATTAAGTAATTTCACATTAGATAGATTTGTATCTTCTTTTATTATAATACATCTATGAAAAGGTGATCTGTGATTCTGTGTTGTGATCTGATAAAGTATTATTCTATATTGTGCACATATATTTATGGTCGATATAAGTCTGCAGCCAATCTTCTTAGGTCCACTACATTATTTTATTCCTCAACGTGCCGAAACTTGGTTCCAACACCTTGCCATACTGCTTCAGGTGAGACTTTGATCTGTGCAAGAAGGTAATTTCTGAAAGGGCCAGTAGTTGGAGGGTTTATTGGTTGCGTGATAAACACTGAACCTAGGTCAGGACCCCACAACACAACAAGGATCATCCACCTCTTCCGATATCGTAACGAATTTTCTTTTTCTCATATATAATCTCGATTCCCTACTAAAATTTAGTAAAATCTGATGGAAGTACCACTAATCATCATTCTTGTTCATGCATCCAAACAAAAGGTCGTCTACAAAGATAAGGTGTGTAACCCTTTCTTTATTTGATACCTTAAGCCCCCGAATTATACCCTTATTCGTGGCCTCTCTAATTGAGCAGCTCAAGCAGTCCATATGAAGGATGAATAGAAGAGGAGATAATCCAAAGCCTTGTATGAGACCACGATGAGCATTAAAAAACCTCGTCAATTACCCATTAATACAAATAGCAAAGTTAGTTGATGAAATAAAAGCCACCATCCAATTGATATTACCTTGTAATAAGCCAATATTGTGGAGAATCAATATAAAAAATCCCTAATTGATGCAGTCAAAGGCCTTTATCAGTTGTACCTTAACTAAGATAGCATGTCCATGTTGAGCCTCCATTGAGTATAAAAATTATTGTGCCACTCCAATTGCGTCCTGAATCTATTTACCTGTCAGGACCGAAAACTATTTCTGGGATATAAATTTCGAGAGGTTCAATTAAATCCTCCTTGCTATCATCTTGGATATTATATTGTAGAGGGAATTAGATAGTGAAATTGGCCTAAAATATGAGAAGGTAAGAGGAGAAAAATTCTTTGGGATCAACATAATAAAAGTATCATTTAAACCCCCTGTGATGACACTAGTAATTTGGGACTCCTCCAATGTCACCAATATCTTAGGAAACATGAGTTCAAACAAATGAATACACAACTCAATACCCCATCAATTGGCCCTAGGAATTTTCTTGTTTTTTGTTATCTCAATCACCTCCAATAAATCCTCCTTAATAATCGACCCACCAAGCCTCTTTCTTGGTTCTAGAGAGAACATTTGTGGCATATTATCAATCATCTATATATGAGCATCATAATCTTGTGCCTTTGTTCCATAATGAGTTTTGAAATACCAATAAGCTTCGTGTACTAACCCCTTTTGATCAAATATAACATGCCCTTCTATTATCACTCTATAATTTAGAACATTGGCAAGACTAGAAAATAAAGCGCAACATGAAACCACTTGAAGCCTAGGATCTAGCCCTCCTAGACTCAGAGAGGGATCTCTCTATTAGATTTTGATTTGTTTAATTTATAGATATTAGGCTAGTTAAATTGATTATAAGATTTTTTTGTTTTATTGTTCTTGGTTGGATAAGAGGGGTCTTTCCTAAATAGTTTCCATTGGGCTATGGATTCAAAATAGGTTGGGTGTACACATCAAATCCTAGAGCGAATGTAAGGCAAGCTGACTACAAATACTGGTGTTTATAGCTGAGTGGAAGTATGGGATGAAGAAAAGTTCTTTCACTATTGAATTAATTGCAAATAATAATTCTTAAATCATACATAAGAAGAAAACCTTGAAATTGTAAAGACAATCAGAATTAAGGTACTCTGAAACAAAAAATCCTAATCTAACCTTCCTGATTTACAGATAGAATTATAAATGAAACAGATGAAGAGATTACAGTGGGAAAAACATTAAACATGAATAAGGAAAAACATCACCAGGAAACACAACACATGAATATTGCAGAGTGATCTCTTTATTGATCCTCTAGCTTGAAAAAGTGTGAATACCTGTAACGAAAAGTGTTTAGAAAACCAGGGTCCAACCCTTGTTACAGAATGAAAACTTGTATTTAAACTATTTACATCGGCTTGCCGTTATCAAAAAGGAAATCGATTCGTTTACTCTAAGAGTAACTTAAAATGGGTATTTGTGTTTCATGAATAGACGCATGTGACTATTTCTAGAGATATGTTCGAAGTAGAAGTGGAAGTGTCCCTTCGCTATAATGGCCCTCTAGCAGGTGCTTTATGTCCTTGTGGAGTTTTTATCTGATGTTGTGGCAGTTTTTTGTGCTGGCGGATCTAATAGACTAGATGCGCTGACACTAGCAATTCACTTAGCTTACATCTTCATTACTGAACTGAGTTGTCATCCTTCCTAGAGCCTACATAGATTTTCCCAACCCTCTGGAGTCAGGATCTTAGTCCTGTTCAACTTTTTGTAGACTTCGTCAGTCTCGGTGTACTTTATGAAAGTGGGATTTATTTTAAAAATGTGTTTCACCTCATGCTATATGAAAACATCATTTCTGATGACTTCATAGAATGATTTCCTGGTCACGGTGTTCTTCATGTTTGTGATCTTGGCTCTCTGTTTCACTTGCAATGGAGGATGGGCTACAAGAGAAGGGGAACAGACAAGAGAGAAATGGTATCAATTGATACTGGGGAAGGGGTAAGACAGAAGGGGATTGGGATCGGAAATAAAATAGCTGAAACGCGAATGTAACTAGGCTCACAAAGCACTGGTTGTTCTTTCTTTGATGTGAAATTTACCCTTCGGCCAAGGTTGGTTGTGATCTCCTCTGCGGGTTTCTGTAAATATCACAACCTATGGAAATTCAATAGTAACAACAATGTAAAATTTGGCGCCACAGTGAGTTTTGGGTATTATCATGTGGCTAGAGGGTAACCGTTGAGTTTGTGTGGGTCTGTTGGATAACATATTGATCATTCATGGTGAAACTGTGCTATTGGTGGGAGGGGATGTGACAGGGCAAAGTGGACAGGTGATGGAGGACGTGGTGAGGCGACATTGGTAATGGTCACATGGCGGCAGCAGTTTGGGGGATGGAAAAAAGAGATTTTCGGAGGGGGGATTTAAATGGTAAGCGATAATAGAGAAGGGGGCTATGAAACTGCATGAGTGCGACACGTGAAGGAGGGGGTGGTAATGGATACCGCCCATTTTGAAACCCCTCGTTTTTTAACGTATATCGGCTGAAGGGGGGCCGAAATAAATTGAGGACGGTCAATGGTGAGGTCAGGGGCAAGGATGGAGGGAAAGGTGGGGGATTTTTAGCACTGATGTGATGGGGTGATGGCACTGCGAGCCTGGGTCGAGGGATGAGCGTCGGGGGGAATGCATGACGTGGTGGGGATATGGGACCCGACGACTATCTCACATCACACATTGGAGGATTTAGCTATGCATTGTAGTGGTAAACCTTAAATATTGCGAAGTGAGGAGTGCAGGCAAGAGGGACGTGACATGGCAAGGAAGGCCCCACAGATTAGGGGAATTTTGAGGTCTAAAATGGGCCTCCTAAGGAAATAATAAAATAATATTTGATTACATCATCAAAATTTAGAAGGAAAAAGAAAAAATTGCTTTTTCAATTCATATTTTCAACTTATCTCGCAAATGTTTTACTCAAATTTTGAGCGGGAGTACTCATTGGATGAAAATTTTGATTCTTCATCCAAGGAGTACCCATGTTTCATACTTTCTATGGGTCCTGCTACATGAAAAATTAGAAATACATGAAAATCCTGATTGCAATCACGTTTTTTTATGTATTTCTCATTTTTCGTGTAGCAGGGTCCATCAAAAGTATGAAACATGGGTACTCCTTGGATGAGGAATTAAATTTTCAATCCAATGAGTATTCCCACTCAAAACTTGAGTAAAAACTTTCGGGGATAATTTGAAAATACGAGTTGAAAATGTAATTTTATTATTTTATTATTTTATTATCTTTTTACCCTTTTACTTAAAAAATGGTGAATGATCCCCCATTGTTGACATCATCATATTGATTCCTATTGGTGCTTATAAAGTTTATTTTTGTTGTACATTTTTCTTAGGAGGGCCATTTTAGACCTCAAAATTCCCTTAATGGCTATCGCAAATCGCACTTCTAGGGATTTAGTTAGTAGCAGTATGGGTAGACCTTTAAATTTGCGAAGTGCGTAGCGCGGGGAGGAGAAGTGACGTTGAGATGAGGGGCCCACAAAAATTGTAGATCCCACATGGGAGGGTTTAGTTTTAAGTGGTAGGGGTAAAATTTAAGACTCGTGAAGTGCGTAGTGTGGGGGGATGGAGGTGACGTGTCGGGATGGACCTACTGCATCGGGGAAGTTATAAAGCAACGAATGGTTGAGTGACAAGTGTATGAGGTTTCACATTGTGTCATATGTATTGAAAGTGGCCATAAGTGGGAGGTGGAGTTGTTGTGGTGGGGCCAATCGCATCACAAGTTAAACAAGATACATTGTGGGCTCTTCAAATGGTAAGTTAAAATATTTGCGATGCGAAACAATGGTTAAACAAGTAAGGTTGCAATCTTGCGATCGATGGTGGGGGAAGTGGCGTGGCAGGGAAGGTGACACCACCCATAGCCAGTAGATTGCATACTTTAACATTTTATTCAGCGCTATCCTATTAAAATTGTGAAGTGCGAGTTCTGGGGGGGGGAAGTGACGTGGCAGGGACAGTGGGACCATGCACAACCCGCAAATCACATATTTTACCATTTTCTTTAGCATTGTCCTTTTGAACTTTCGAAGCATGATTTGGTGCTTGGAGGGACTTGCACAACGCTTCAGATGAAATAGACTTCCCCTCAAAGGATTTTCAAGTCACCATTTCATTTTTTCCTTTCATTTCTTCCTCCTTTGCATATCTACCTACTCGAACTACTCGTCTAACATGTTTTCTTCCTTTGTAGGATGCATTTAAATTTGTAGACCCTGAAAATTTTCTTTTAACATTCCAACCTAACCTCTATCCCTTATTTATCCTATTGTTCCAAATTAAGTTGTTGAACCGATATCATTTTCTACCTATCTACTGATAATCCAAAATTAAATATATTTGGAAAATCTTATTTTCTAACCTATCAACTAATAAGCCATGATTAAATAGTTTGGAAAATATTTATTTTCTAACCTATCTGCATAAATTGAAAACTATCCAATCATGATTAAATTGTATGACTCGACATAACTATCTAAAGAGTACTGGTATTTGGACTTTCAACACTTTTAGTTTTATTTCTTTTTTTGGGGGTTCTTCTTTCTTTATTCCTTTTTTTCCCTTTCCATTCTTTTCTCTTTTCTCTTTTCTTTCCTCTATTTTTATACCCTCTTTTCTTTCTCTTTTTTTTTTTGTTTTTATTTGAAATCATTTGAGCTTTGAAAATCATTTCAATAATGAAAACCTTGCACAAAATATGAAGTATCTAGTCACCTTGATATCCTATAATTTATAGGGTACTAACAGTGGCTTTAGTTGGGGATGGCGCTTCTTCAAAAGAAGTGTCGAGAGCTTAAGACTAGTAGCTTTGGATGCTCCCTTTTCTCCACATTTTTAACTTCTTTCCTTTCTTTTCACCTAATTTACTTTCTATTTTTTATATCTCCTCATAGAATTAGGCTTAGGGCCTTCACTCCGGGCTTCAACCCCAACAAATGAATTATTGAAATTACAAGAATGTGGTATTTACAATGATGACAATTTAATTTGAGTTTAGAAGAAATAATTCTTTAGAATCCTGCCATTGAAAGGACCTCCAGATACTTCGGTACCATCCAAATCTTTGAGAAAGTAAGCGTTATTTCCCCTAAAAGCATGAATGATGTATGGTCCTTGCCAAAGATTATCAAACTTTCCATTTTTTCCTTTATCCTCTCTCCTAGAATCCCATAGTCAGAACCTTGTCACCTAAACTGAAATCATTTGCCTTGGTTCTCTTGTCAAAGATATTTTTTATATTCTCTTGCATCACTTGGGTTTTGTTGTAAACCTCTTTTCTGGACTACTGCAGCTCGATGGTGTCATTAATCCTCCTTTGAATTTCATTTGGTTAAACTTGGATCTCTTGGATTATCTTCATTACTAGAACTCCCAAGGAAGAAGGAAACACTACATCCATTCCATAAAGCAATTGTTATGGAGACATTCGAATTGATTTGTTTGTGGTGAGCCTATCAGCCCACATAGCATTGATCAACTTATTGTGCCATGATTTCTTATTCTCCTCCAGAATATGTTTAATGATGGTGAGCAGGCTTTTATTTGAATATTTAGCCAGTCCATTACCTTGAGGGTAGCAGGTCGTTGAATGCCCCAATGTTATATGATATATGTGACAAAAATCAACCCTATTTTTGGATCTAAAGGTTGCAACATTGTCTGGAATGATTTTCCTTGGACAACCAAATCTAGAAAGGATGTTGGTTTCTAGGAATTTTATGATGACAAATTTAGTGGCATTGCTAGAAGGGGTGGCCTCTATCCATTTGGTGAAGTATTCTGTAGTAGTAAGGATCCATTTGTGTTGAGAAGAGGATGGAGGGTGACTTTCTTCTATGAAGTCTAATTCCCACTGTTGGAAAGGGATTTCTAGACCAATCGGTTTTAGGGGTAGGGGCAGTAGCTTCTTGTTTCCTTCAAAGATTTTACATTTATGGTAGGTAGTAACCATGATATGGACATCAGGAAAAATGGTGCACCAATAAAAACAAAATCTCATGATTTTGTTACTAGTGGTTTTCGAGTAGAGATGGCCACCACAGTCACCTATGTGGAATTCAAGCATTGCTCTATCTACATTATCCTTTAATAAACATTTAAGAAAAACATCTCCAATATCTTTCCAATACAAAAAAATTTCCAAAGTATAGACCTTAACAACATTGAGTTCTAGAAATCTAGCCTTTGTTTTAGATAAAATAGGAAGAGCATTCATATTAGATAGTACGTAAAAAATATCAGCATACCATGATGAATTTAGGAATGATTCATCAATCAATTGAGTCTCCAGTTCCTTGTCATCATCTAATGCGTGTACCATGTTGATGGCTAGTGCATGCAAGTTATATTCTACCATCAACTCAGCTAGTCCTTGGCCTTTGATAAACTTGGTAGGATTTATTTCCAAATTGTACTGTAGGATCACTGCAATCCATTTCCCCCTTTTTCCATCAGGGCCATTTTCTGTTAGAATGTCTTTTACCACTGCATTTGGAACATAAGAAATGATATGTGAATGTAAAATATAGACTATAAAATATTTCAACGCTTTAACCAATGCAAAAGCCTGTTTTTCCATGATATTATATTTCAGAGATGCATCTCTTAATGCCTTGCTAAAAAAGGCTATTGGTTGTTCTTGTCCTTCACTGTATTTCTATAACAAAAGAACAGAAATAGTATGTTCAGAGGAAAAATAAAAAATCATCAAATATTTAGTGAAATTTGGGCCAATTAGTACTGGGGCCTTTCTCGATGCTAGCTTGACCAAGTAAAAAACTGTTAATTTTCTTCAATGGTCCACTTTATTTCTGATCATTTCTTTAGCATGTTAGTGATGTTCCTGAAAATTTCTGCCAAGTTAGGTATAAATCTCCTTAGGAATTTGATTTTACCAATGAAGGATTGGAGTTCTTTCAAATTTCTGGGGTGGCTGATTTTCAATATTCCTTCAATTCTGCTGGGGTCAATTATGATTCCATCCTTAGAGATAATATGGCCTAACAATTTTCCTTCTTCTAAGCCGAAAAATGTCTTCTTATGATTCAAGGAGAGTCCAAATTTTCTGCATTTTTCGAAAACCCTTCTCAAGTGTGTTAAATTTTCTTCATCGGTTTTAGAAAAAAATTAGTGATGTCATCCAAATAAATCACACTAAAGTGGCCAATGTCTTCAGAAAATGCAATGTCCATGGCCCTTTGAAAGGTATCTCCAACATTCATTAGTTCAAAGGGCATTTTCACATACATGAAAGTCCCCCAAGGAGTTGTAAAATTTATCTTATCTTGGTCATCAGGGTGTGCTAACACTTAATTGTAACCAAAGAAAACCTCTAAAAAAGATATCCTACTGGAACCCACTACCCTTTATAATATGAGATCCATCTTAGGTAAAGGGTATTTATCCTTAAGATACACATTATTAAGGTTTCTAAAGTCAATGCAAATTCGAATCACGCCTATTTTCCTCCTAGTTGGGACAATATTGGAAACCCATTGGGAGTACCTGAGTGGCACTATGATTTTTTCTTCATACATCCTTTTAATATCTTTCTCAACTAAAGGTATTAAAACAAGATTTATTCTTCGCAATTTTTGTCTGAATGCATTTTTATTTTCTTTAATTGCTATATTGTTTTGAATGATGCTGGTATCATAGGATTTCAAATCCTCATAACTCCATGCAAACACAACAATAAATTCTTTGAATAGGGCTATATATTGTTTATTCATAACAGTAGGCATAGATTTAGATATTTTGATGATTTTGGGGTTCTAATCTATTCCTATATTACATTACTCAATGTCCATTTCAGTTGGCTCTATGTTGGGTTTTTTGGCCACATCATTAAATTCAAATAAATCTTCGAAAAGGACTAGCCCCCTGGGGAGATTATTTTATTTAAGCTGGAGTATTTCAAAATCCTCTTTTTCCATGTCTTGTTGTTTAATAGTATTATATACAGTGTTGTGAGATGGGATATTTACATTAGTATTTACATCTAGAACAACGTTTTCCAGAACAACGACTTGTGTTTCCTTTGTAGTTTGTACCTTCATAAGGTTGTCTCCCTCACATTCCATATCCACATGATTGTTTTAAAATTCATCTCTAGATTGTAGGAAGCTCTTAATTTGTTTATCACTAACAGAAGATTGCTAGTATCTCATGTTGTCTGGTACTGCAAGATGGTGTTTGACCTCAATGGTATGCTGCTTGTTTGGGTGAGGTAGTTTACAAGTGCTTGATGAAACAGCTAGGCCATTGACTAGGACATTTTGGTTTCTAGGAATGCTTGACAAATCATATTCCTCAAAGGTCCTCAAGAAATCAAGGACAAAATTTGTATAAGCCCTTAGTCTATGGTTTTTGGTTGCATATAGCCCTTTAACCTGTTTAATGACTAGCTTAGAATTACCCTACACAAAGATCCTCCTTGCTCCTAATATTTTCAACATTGTAATCCTAACATCAAGGCTTCATATTCGGCAATGTTGTTTGTCAACTAGAACTTTAATTTGTATGAATGAGCCTGTGCACTATTTTATCCTATGTTATACACCCAGATTCCTGCCTTGGAGCTAACTTGGCCACATGAGCCATCAAATCTCATGTTCCAAAGAGGTTCATGGGCATGGTCTCGTTGCTCTATTTGGGTTTGAATGTTAGTTTTTTCTATGGAATCATTTTCTACCTAGGAAATCTGTGAATCAATGATTCCATCGTTATAGAAAATGAAAGAATCCAGTTCAGTGTGAACAGAGTACAGAGGATATTTGTGAGGATTTTCTTGGCTACTTACAATGTACTTCATCAGTGTTTCTCTATAAATCTTCCTCGATTGACCAAACACTAGAATGGTCACATAAGTCATTTCTAGTTGCAGATTTCCTTGTAATTACTCCCCCATGAGTGAGATAATAACATTCCATATTTTGGGGGAATGTCTACCAGAACAATATCCATCACTAAACTCTTCGTATGTATTTGAGCTAAAGTGACACAGAGGTCCTTTATCAGGCCTAGCCACTTAACTTTTCTAGAATCAAAAGAGTATAAATCCCTGTAGGGTCTAGTGATTTCAAGGCCGAGTTTCTCCATGATTTCCTAGGAGATTAGGTTGTGTGAGGCACTAGAATCGAACATGGCATTATGTATTACTTTATCATTGATATTCAAACTAACATAAAAATGGGGAACCCATCCTTCTTGTGGTCTGCCATCAACCTCTGGCCCAAACAAGAGTTGAGGCTGGTCATCACTCAAATTGACAGTGTCTGTAATCTCCCCTATATTTAACACCCTTAGGACTTGAGATCTATAGACATTTTTGTTGACCAGTTCAGTGAGAGGGATAGAAATCTTTACCTTCCCAAGTTCGTTCTCAATACTGAAGGGGGTTTGAATTCTCAGTGGGTTCGACATATCAATCCTTAAAACCTCTATTCTTTGAGTAACTTCGATCTGTTTTCTTGTACTGGGGATGTTCTCCTAAGGGTTTCTGGTAGGAACATCTACGGGTTTCTTGACACTGTTCTCTCTATTTTTATTTTCTAAATTATTTAAAATTTTCTTAGTGTTTTCAGTTGTTTTCTTAGCTTCGGATTCAAATTATTTCTTGGTAGAGTTCTTTGAATTACCTTTATTTGAGTTTTCAAAATTCTTTTTTCTCCGTAAGTTGTACATTCTGTGGACTTAAAAATTGGTTGTAGTCATCTGATTCCTCGGGTCCGAGGTCAGCTTGGGCTAGTGAGAATAAGTCCTACTCTTCCTCAGTGAGGAACATATAATCCTCTTCATTTATTCCCATCATATTTATCTGATTTCATTCCTCTTCATCCACTTTCCCTTTATTATCATCAACGTAATTTTCTTGAAAGGGAGGCTCGATCTGCTGATTAGGACCCCTCTTCTCTCTATGACTAATTTATGGAGGGTTTCTTCTCAGGTTTTGATTTCTGTTTTGGGGTGCCAGTAGGTTGTCTCTGGGTATTTTTCTTCCATTAAAACTCATCCACTCCATCATCCTTTACCTATTCCTTACCAAGTTATCAATCTTGGTATCAGATGTGGAAGCTATAGGATCTTCTCTTATGCTGACTCTCCTCTGAGTCCTCATCCTGGTCCTTTTAGCTAACAAGTTAGCCTCTACACTCACAACCTTCTTCTGCATTTCTTCAAAGGTTGATGAGTCTCTTTCTCTAAGCTAATAGTGCATGTCTGGGTCAGATTCATCCAATAATTTATGTAGGACTATCCCCTGGGGTGGTCTCATATTAGGAGGGAGTGTGTTGTATAAGTTTTTGAACCTAGTACAATAGTCTTGCGCACTCTCTTCAGGGGATATTTTGATAGTCTCATACTCTAATAGGATCTGAAGTGGTTTTTTCTTCACTTCCCACCTACTGATAAAAATTTGTTGGAAAGCAAGGAGATCATGGATACTATTAGTAGTTAGGTCCTTAAACGATTTCCTAACCTCACCCCCTAAACTATAGGAAAATATTCCCAAGTGAACACTCTCATCATCAATTTCTTGTAAGTCGAAACAGTCATTCATCTTATCAATGTGTTTTTGGGTTGTCATAGGACCAGTGCTGTCAAACTGGGGAATCTTGGACTGGTAGTCTTGGGCATATGGGGTAACGAGGCTGGTCACACCAATGGGGCATATCTGGTTTCCATGATTGGTGGAAGTGGTGGAGGAATATGAACGATGGATGAAGGTAGATGGGTAGTGGTGTGGAGTATGGAGGGATAAGAAATTGTAAAGTCAATGAAATTCTGAGATTTGGTTCTGAATAGACCTAGTTCAAACTGAAAATCAAATTGAATGTTTTTTAAAGTGACCAAGCTATCAGGTAAGGAGCTAGATCTATGAATAACCTTGCTATTGGTTAGAATTTCCATTATGGGAAGTTTCCTCAATATTTTCCTAGGATTATCTACGATAGGAGGAGGGCTTGGATATGGATGGGATCTGGTGGATATTCTTTTGGGAGCCATAAATTAGCTCAATATCATGGATAACAGATTATGAATATGAGGAGAAACCAACCTTCAAGGGAAATTTGTATCATTTAGTGTTTTTTAAGCCGAGGTTTCTGAATTAGAGTGAAAATTGAATTTTTTTAAGCTATGTTCTCAGTATGGTTGCCGATATGTTATCACTCTATAATTTACAAGATTGGTAAGACTAAATAATAAAGTCCAACATCAAAACCACTTGAAGCCTAGGATCTAGCCCTCCTAGACTCATAGAGGGAACTCTCTATTAGATTTATATTTGTTTAAGTTTACGGATATTAGGCTAGTTAAATTGATCATAATAGTTGTTTGTTTTATTGTTTTGTTTGGATAGGAGGGGTCTTTATTAAATAGTTTCCATTGGGCCATGGAGTCAAAATAGGTTGGTTCTACACATCAAATCCTAGAAAGAATGCAAGGCAATATTACTGCGAATGCTGGTGTTTATAAATGAGTGGAAGTATGGGATGAATAAAATTTCTTTCAGAAATGACATAAGAGCAACTAAGAATTCTTAAATCATACATGAGAAGAAAAAATTGAAATTGTAAAGACAGTCAGAATTAAGGTACTCTAAAACAACAAATCTTAATCTAACCTTACTCCTTTATAGATAGAATTATAAATGAAACACATGAAGATATTACAGTCAGAAAAACATTAAACATGAATAAGGAAAAACATCACCAGGACACACAACACATGAATCTTGCAGAATGATCTCTTTGTTGATGCTCCAACTTGAAAAAGTGTGAATAATTTCAATGAAAAGTGTTTACAAGACCAGGGTCCAACCCTTGTTATAAAATGAGAACATGTGTTTAAACTATTTACAGCGGCTTGCCATTATCGAAAGGGAAATCGGTTCGTTTTCTCTAAGAGTAAATAAAAATGGGTCTGTGTGTTTCATGTACAGATGCATGTGACTATTTCTAGACAGATGTCCTCAGTAGAAGTGGAAGTGTCCCTTCGTTGGAATGGCCCTCTAGCAGGTGCCTGATGTCCTTGTGGAGCCGTTATCTAATGCTGTGGCGGTTTGCTGTGCTGGCGGATTTGACACTTTGGATGCGCTAACACTGAAAATTCACTGAGCTACCAGCTCCATCACTGAACTGAGTTGTCATCCTTCTTGGAGACTACATAGATTTTCCTAACTCTATGGAGTCGGGATCTTGGTCATTTTCAGCTTTCTATAGACTTTGTGAGTCTCGGTGTATTTTACGAATGTCAGTTTCAGCTGAAAAATTTATTTCACCTCATGCTGTATGAAAATATAATTTCTAATGACTTCATAAAATGTTCTCCCGGTCATGGTGTTCTTAATATTTGTGAGCTTGGATTCTTGTTTCACCTGCAATGGAGAATGGGCTGCAAGAGAAGTGGAATGGAGAAGGGATAAATGATATGAATTGATACTAGGGAAGGGTAAGACCGAAGGGGATTGGAATCAAAATTGAAATAGCTGAAATGAGACTGTAACCAGGCTCACAAAGTGTTTTTTTTTTCTTTGATGTGAAATTTACCCTTCGTCCAAGGTTGGTAATGATCTCTTCTACATTTGTCTATAAATATCACAACCTATGGAAATTTAATAGTGAAAACAATGTAAAGTTTGGTGCCACAGTGAGTTTCAGGTAATAACATGTGGCTGGAGGGTAACCATTGAGTTGATGCAGTTCCTTTAAATAATTCCATGACCATTCATGGTGCAACGGTGCTATTGGTGGGAGGGGATGTGACGGGGTGGAGTGGATAGGTGATGGAGGAAGTGGTGTGGTGGCATTGGCAATGGTCACATGGTGGCAGCAGTTTGCGGGGCGGCAAAAATAGCTTTTCGGAGGCAGGCTTCAGATGGTAAGCAGTAATAGAGAAGGGGGGTACGAAATTGCAGGAGTGTGACATGTGGAGGAGGGGGCTAGTAATGGATACCGCCCATTTCAGACCCCCCACCCCCTTTGTTAGCATCTAGCAACTGAAGTGGGGTTGAAATGAATTGAGGGTCGTTGATGGCAAGGTGAGGCGTGAATATGGAGGGAAAGGTGGGGGATGTTTACCGCTGATGCGATGGGGTGTTGGGATTGTATGCTTGGTTCTAGGGATGAGCATCTGGGGGAATGCGTGATGTGGCAGGGAGGTGGGACCCGACGACTATCGCACATCGCACATCGAAGGATTTAGCTGTGCGAAGTAGAGGAGAACCTTAAATATTGTGAAGTGCGAAGTGTGGGGGAGAGGGACATGACGTGGCAGGGAGGGCCCCATGGCTATTTCAAATTGGACTTTGCAGGACTTAGTTAGTATTAGTAGGAGATGAGGGGCCCAAGAAAATCACAGATCAAACCTCGAAGGGTTTAGTTTTAAGTGGTAGGGTAAACTTTAAGACTCATGAAGTGCACAATGCAAACGGATGGAGGTGACGTGGCGGGATGGTCCAACTGCATCGGGGAAGTTATAAAGTGGCGAATGGTTGGGCGACAAGTGTATGAGGTTTCATATTGTGTGATATGTATTTCAAGTGGCCAGAAGTGGGAGGTGGAGCTGCTATGGTGGGGCCAATCGCATCGCAAGTTAAACAAGATACATTGCGATCACTTCAAATGGTAAGTTAAAATATTTGCGATGAAAAACGGTGGTTAAACAAGCAATGTTGCGATCTTGCGATGGATGGTGGGGGAAGTGACGTGGCGGGGAAGGTGAGACCACTTGCAGCCCATAGATCATAGACTTCTCACATTTTGTTCAGTACTATCCTTCTGCACTTGTGGAGTGCGAGTTACTGGGGTGGGGGGGGGGGGGGGGGGGGAGTGACGTGGCAAGGATGGTGGGACCACTTGTTTCCCATAGATCACAGACTTTACCATTTTTTTAGAATTCTCCTTTTGGACTTGCGAAGCATGATTTAGTGCTTGGTAGGACTTCGACAGTGCTTCAAGCGAAATAGACTTCCCCTGAAAGGATTTTGATGTCACCTTTTCATTTTTTCCTTTTGTTTCTTCTTCCTTTACATATCTACCTACTTGAACTACTCATCTAACATTTTTTCTTCCTTTGTATGGTGCATTTAGGCTTGCAGACCCTAAAATTTTTCATTCTAACCTAACCTCTATCCCTTATTTCTCCTATTGGTCTAGATTAAGTTGTTGAACCAATCTCATTTTCTACCTATCTACTGATAAGCCAAGATTAAACAGTTTGTAAAATATTTATTTTCTAACCTATCAACTGATAAGACAAGATTAAACAGTTTGGAAAATATTCATTTTCTAACCTATCAACAGATATTGAAAACTTTCCAATCATGATTAAATAGTATGACTCGACAAACCTATCTAAAGAGTAGTGGCATTTGGACTTGCAACACTTTTAGTTTTTTTTTTTTTGGGGGTTCTTTTTTTTTTTCCTTTTTTTTTCTCTCTTCATTATTTTCTCTTTTCTATTTTCTTTCCCCTATTTTTATACCCTCTTTTTTTTCATTTTTATTTAAAATCATTTGAATTTTTAAGATCCTTTCAATAATGAAAACATTGCATGAAATATGAAGTATCCAATCCCCTTAAGATCCTATATTTTATAGGGTACTAACACCTTCCAAATCACTTATGCACTTGCTGACATTCCTTTGTTTCCTTGTATTAGCAAAGGTCTGAAGGAATTTTGAATTTTTATCACCCACCTCCACCCGAAGTGAAAACATTTGTAGCATCCTTTATGACTCTTGTCTCAATAGAATATTGTTTTTTCCCCAATGAGAATGGTAATCCACCTCTTATGTTATTAAGAAATTGAATATTGGATCTAGTGGAACATTAAAATAGATCATAGATTATAAATATCAGTCACCACATGCTTCTCCTCCAGTTATTTTAATAATCCATAGCTTAGTTTCCCTTTTTAAACTTGAAACTTCCCCGTGATCAGATCCATCACACCAAATGATGTCTAAGATGTATGTCGGCCCTAAACCTCTACAACCAAGGAATTATATTCCTAATTTTTAATCCAATTAGGATCAAATTTAAATTTAAAGCAACCCCTTCGATCCATGCCTTCTCACTTTAGTTGAATCTCCATATCGTTCGAGATAAAAAGGGGACTAACAAACGAAGTAACCCTAGTTAGCGATCCAAATAATGTTGAAATAATGAAAAATTGTTAAAATATTTTAGAGATACCTTCCACCCCTGTCTTGTATTTCCTCCAAGTTGGGACAGGGACCCCTAGACATACATCCCTAAGGTCATGTAATTCAAAAAATTCATAAAAGTAATCAGATAGAGGGTCTAACAAGGCATGAGTCTCGCACATCTCTTGACATCCCATAGTCAAGTTAAGGTCACATGCAAAGATGATAGAAGGAAGGGCAACAATTATAGAATGAACACAATTATTCCCAAACAAAAACCTTCCATAATTTGGAGCATACATGTTGAGGAAACGAATATGATGACCAGTACCCCGACAATGTCCCGTAAGTAGAATGCCAGCGTCAAAACTAAAAGTTAGTGTTTTGGAAATCCCACGATCCCACATTGCACAACCAACAAACCCTCCAACTACTATGACTTTCGGCAATGACCTACTTGCAGAGATCAAAGTCTCACCGGAAGAAGTATGGGGGGGTGCTAGAACCAGGTTTCCACATCCTTAGGAGAATTTAGTGTAGTGGTCCTGAATAGAATTTAACAGAGGATATACAGATGCACACATCAACAGATCATTAGAACAATAGATCAATTCTTCGGAGATTATCACAAAATTCTTCAGTATGTATTCATGCACTGTAAACATATATACTTCAATAAACCCTATTAATAAATGGATATTCACACATAATATAATTTATTCGAGCATGTATATTACATTAACCATAAACAGAGGTAAGTAAAGAGGTTCATATCTTAATGCAATTAACAAATAAATAACACATCACTCACATAACAGTCCATATTTCGCCAAAACGGTCTTCTTTATTACAATCTAGCAGTTCTAGTACATTCAGTCCTTCAATACATTATACCTTTCATGCAAACAGCTAGTGGATTCTGCACACTACCAATACTTAGGCATCCATGCACACCAAAAGCAGGAGCCTTTCTACCCAAAAGCCCATATTTATATCAAAATCCTTAACAAACATAAATCATCAAATATAAGATATATTTTATGGATTCGATCTATTCATATTTATAAAATCGTAATGTGCATATACCATGGTCTCAAACCATGGTTTGAGATTCATGGTTTTCCCTTTAAACCCATTACATTGATTGAGGGACTTTAACTAGCCCCAAAGCCCCTTTAACTCTTTCGCGAGCACACACAAAAATATATCGACAAAACATAACCCAAAATTATACCCAAGCGGACACCGCTCCAACAAACCCCCAAAATAAACTCGTGACTTGTCCCGAGTCAGTGTGGGGTGGTCTCCTTAATCTTTAGTTTGAGTGCTTCGATAGATCTCTTCAGCGACAAGACCACTCTGATGCTCTACGCGGTAGCACACTACGCTTCATCCACTAACATCATAGTTTTCGGACCTTCAACTTCCATATTGATGTTGCGTTGTGTTTTTTGAAGGCTCTTGAGGGCACCATCCAATGTCTAATATCCCCAAATGGGAATACACATCAATGCATGCTGAAATAATGCACTTCTGGGAAATATGTGCACTGAAATGAGTTTTCAGCTCCTGGATACCTTAGATCATTGGATCTGGGGTCTAGATCCAAAAGGAGAGAAAAAAAAATCAAACTAGTTGTGGTAAATAGATCTCCCACCACCTAGTCTAACTGAAAAACACCCAAAGAGAGGGGCTGCAGCTAGGTACAATAAACTGCTTCAGAAATAACGTAGTTTTGGAAAGCATGATCAGGAGGCCAAAAATAGATATCATCTTTTGAATATACAGTATAAAATCGGATCCATAATGATACTCTTACATTGTACGATAGAAGGTAGAGGACAAAAGAGAAGAAAACCTCCAGAAAAGAGGGTTGCAACACATGTATTAACTACAAAATGGCTTAACAACGTTATTTTATGGAGCTGTAGCAGCTGAATGTTACATGTCATATCTAGAGTAGAAATTTGTACAAAATATCAGATCCATTTCAGATATGTACACTAGAAAGGCTATATTACAAGATCCGCTTGGGGTTTTGATCAAATCATGCAATACAAAGAGTAGATCTAAGTTTTAAGTAGTAGATCTGCAATATTATTCAGAAATTTATGAAGATGTTATACATTAGAAATAGGTCAGATCTATACAAAAAATGGATCAAAAAGCTAATCCATGGATCATCAAAGTGAAAGGAAAAGCCCAGCACCAGATATCTCTTCTCAAAAAGAAGATCAAAACACCCTACAAATATTCCTCTGAAAATAATGCAGTCTTGGAAGGGAAACTGCATTGTAGCCTAAAGCACTGAGTTGGCTTGATGTCAATATGTGAAATATCAGCTCCAAAGGTTCAGAACTCTCTTTCCCTTCGGATAGAAGACTTTTCCAGTGAAAAAAAGGCCTGAAATGGCCTAGATTTGAGCAGATCTGACCTCCACTTGCTACAGCTTGCAAGGACAACCTAATCCTGAACTGGATCAGCGTTGTAGTTGAAAGGTGAGCTTGGCCAAATGCAAAATAGTGGATGAAATTAGCAATACTCCTCCAAGAAATCCTCAATGGAAGATGTGGTATCCCTGCATAGGAACTCCCAAGTGCTAAGCAGTATTATTCTCAGCTAAACAGCAAAGAATGGTATTTGTATAAAAAAAAAAGATACTTAGAAAATATACATAATCAACAACCTTCTTTTGCTGCTCTCCTCTTCCGTTTATAATATGAAGTCCTTGTCAAACCCTAAACCACTTCAATGAATTAGCTCCTTTCACATGAGGGGCCTCCATCTAAAACTGCGTTGTCCACCCATGAGGTACATTGCATCTAGACAACACTGTAGATTTGGTTGACCCAGTCTCATAGCTCAAACCCTTTTCACACCTGCAAGTGATTTGTTACATGGCATAGATTTATCCTTGTTCATATGGGCATTGATTTATTCATTCTTTTTAGGAGTTTTACATGTCCTCCTTTATTCATTTATTCATGCAACAAAAAATGAGACAAAAATGTATATTCCTCTTAGTTTAGGCTAAGTAGGAATATTACAGTCCTGCACGCCAAAATGTTGCTTGTCCTCTAGCAACTGATAGGGTGAGTGCTGCAGTACTTATCCTCCTCCATCGGTGACACCATTAAGGATCATGTCCTCCTCATAAGCCAAGTGTTCACCAAGCCAACACAACATGAATTGTTCCTCCAAGGTCATCATAAGATTTACATAGTCCATCCCACAAGGAGTGAAAAACTCAACAAAAATAAACATGGTTGGAGCAATCCTTTCTCTAAAACATATAGCATGTGGTACATAGAGAAGTTCCATTCCATGTGGTACATACTACTGCCCATCCTCTCTCCATACAATCCCATGAAAAGTACAACTATATCATCCAAGTATGGAAGCATAATGACATATATACAAACATAAATTTGAGCATGAGGAGGGGGGTCAAAATCCCACACAGGGTGCTAGTGAAGTGTATCTCCTACTTGCATCAGATCAATGTATGGTAAGTGGTTTCTCCACCACTTACTTACTGCAGAAGCTGTCTCACCATCGATGAAAGTGTGAGATATGTTTGCTTCCTTTGGGAAGCACCCATCATGAAAAGGAATCTCCCTTTGTATACCAAGGGAGTGGCCAAGTTCAGAATTTGTAGTGGCCCAAGGTTTGCCATGAGATCCATATGGTACAACACTCCTCTTGGGAGCCATGGCTTGAAACAACATGGTGAAAGAATACATCAAATCAGAAAATAAAGCTTGCATTACATGTTCAGATTTTTCACCATCAATGTTCCTTTGAAACATGGAATTGTGCACAAATTTCTCTCCCTATTTAAGAGAAGGAAGAAATGACTGAAATGACTTTTGCATAGAGTCATTTAGCTGCCCTAACTCCACATATATCTTTCATTATAGAAAATTCTAATGTAGCTCTCCTCCAAGGCCTTCCCATTCAAAACATCTCATGATAGTGTTGTAGATCACCATAGAATAGGTAGGGCTGAGACAAAACTCCTTGAAGGCCCTTTGTAGCATCTCCTCCATGAGCTTGGAGGCTCTAGGAAATAAGACCCTATCATAGTGATACATGACTCCCTCATGGATTAGATGACCCTCTCAATGCACTTCGCCATCCAGCATCACACAAGTGTATAAATCCTTGGAGTAATCCACCAACAACTGGGATCTCCAAAATAGATCTACACTTCCCAACAAGGGTAGCGCTGATGATGTGTCAATAATATTTCCTACCTTGTTGCTAATCTCTTCTTTGATACCTCTTATTCCAAAGGTATGAGTAGGAAGGAAATACCTCCCTTCTTCCTCCTCCAACAGCGTAGAATAAAAAATGTAGGATGGTGAGGATGATGAGAGAGGAGAATTCCCCTTCTCATGGCGCTTTCTCAAGCCTACCACCGCTATAGATGTGTATCTTAATGCTCCTTTCCCTCTTGGATCTGATTTTGGAGCATGAAGTAGTGATATATCTCCCACTAAAACTAAATCTGATGGCCTCCCTGGTGGTTTTCCACTAGATGAGAATGTCCTTTGCAAGAATCTCATGAACATGAGAGAAGGGACAGTGCGATCCTTGCTTCCACTTTGCAAATCCATCTCTGTTTTCTATGTGGAAGTGTTAGGTGTGGGGTAAGAGTGCATACCTCTAATCATGTGAGGTGTACCACTCTTCTTTTCCACCCATTCCATTTGCAAATCCTCCCAATCAGTCGTGAATTTACCCAATGTAATCAACCATTGAACACCCAAAATAACATTGGTGTCTGGTATGTCAACTACAAATAAGTGATCCACCAAAGTGTAGGATTCCATGGTGACTAGAAGTGATGGAACATAATGCATGCATTGAATTTTTCTATCTCCTGGGACTAGAACATAAAATCCCTCAAAGGTATCAGTGGGTATGGCCCTCCTTTGCAGAAAATGATCATCAATAAAGTTGTGGGTGGCCCCACTGTCAATAAGAACAGATACCCTCTGATTCATGATTGAACCATGAACTCTTAGGGTAAAGTACTTAGGTACTCCCCTCAAAAATGCAAGAGTTCATCCAATAGGAGAAAAATCTCCACTCCCATCTCCCGATGGTGATGGCTCTCCCTCAACATTTTCAGCGCTGTGACCCCTCCTTGGTTCTTCATCTTCTTCTTCCTCCTCAACATCTAAGAAGAATTCTATGTAGTGCGCTTTCCCAGCAGCACATCTATGTCTCGGTGCCCATGATTCTTGGCAACTGAAACATAGATTCTTCTTCCTTATCTCCCTCTGGATATCAATATCAAGAGGCTTCTTGACTGAGATTTCCTTGGAAGGAGAAGCTTTCTCTTCCTCCCCCTTAGAAATGTAAGAGGACTTATTTTGGAAAGTTGCCTTTACTTTTGGCAAGGCATCTTGAAGGTCTCTAGCCCTCTCAATGGCATCATTCAATGTGATAGGCTTGGTAGATTTCACCAACCCATGCAAAGGTTCATCCAAGCCATCGATGAACATGTACACCCTCGTTGCTGCGGATATATCACGAACCATAACAGATAATCTTAGAAACTCGGAGATATAATATTCTGCATTACCTGAATGCTTCAAATTTTGAAGGCTCATGAAAGGTCCTTATGGATCCTTTCTGTCAAACCTCTCCACCAGTATTCTAGTGAATTCAAAATAGGCGGTCACATTGGCATGGCCCAATGTAGACAACCCATGGAACCACCAATTGTGTGATTCACCTTCAAAGTGCAGCGCTGAAATCTTGATGGCTTCCATCTTAGGGAATTTGTTCAACTGGAAAAAGATATCCAACCTTTCTACCCATGCCTTGGTAGAACTGATAGATGACCCATCAAACTTGGGTAAAAATAATTTTCCCATAGAGTGATGTCGATCATGATTCTGAGTGAATCCACCATCTCTATATTGATACCTTGGTCTTCTTTTGTCCTTAAGATGACAAAACTCTTGAAAGCTCAAGTGGTCCTTGAATCTCTAATTCTTGGACTCGTATTCTTCTATTCTTCATGAGATGCTTGCTCATGAAGCCCTTCATTCTCCACAGCCAAAAAGGTAGGCATAGTAGAACGTTGTGGAGCTTGTGGCTAGTTTACTGGTTGATCATTCCAGTGGTGAGACATGCCAGAGCTTTCCCCGGGATGAGGCCTTCAAGGAGACTCCTTGAGTCTGTATATTCTCATATATTTTATCTTATTAGCAAGATATTGCATGGCTACCACAAGATTTCTTGCAAAATCTTCTCCTTCTTTATCACTTCTAGTCTTAGGGGCTTTACCCTTGTCTTGGTCATTAGTGGTGTAATCAAACTTTTTGTGACTTTTGTTATGGTACCTCTTCTCCCTCTCAGTAAGAGGCTAATATTCTTCTGAAATAATGTTGGCTTTGTCTCTTCAATGAAAGCACAAGTTGTGCCAAGAAAGGAGCTCTGATACCACTGTAATATCCCCAAATGGGAATACACAACAATGCCTACTGAAATAAATCACTTATGGGAAATATGTGCACTGAAATGAGTTTGAAGCTCCTAGATCCCTTATATCAATGGATTTTTGGTCTATATCCAAAAGGAGAGAAAAAAAAAATCAAGCTAGGTGTGGTAAACAGATCTCCCACCACCTAGCCTAGTTGAAAAACACCCAAAGAGAGGGGCTGCAGCTATGTACAACAAACTGCTTCAAAAATAACGCAGTTTTGGAAAGGATGAGTAGGATGGAAATAATAAATATCATGTTTTGAATATATAGCAGAAAATTAAATCCATAATGATACTCTTATATTATACAGTAGAAGATAGAAGACAAAAGAGAAGAAAACCTCCATAAAAGAGGGTTGCAACACATGTATTAACTGCAAAATGGATTAAAAGTGTTATTTTATGGAGCTGCAGCAGATGAATGTTACACTTGAGATATAGAGCAGATCTATGTACAAAATATCAAATCCATTTCATATCTTTACACTAGAAAGGCTCTATTACAAGATCCCCTTGGGGTTTTGATCAAATCATGCAATATAAAGAGTAGATCTGAGTTTTAAGTAGCAGATCTGCAATATTATTCAGAAATTTCTGAAGATGTTTTACATTAGAAACATATCATATCTATATATAAAATGTATTATAAATCTAATCCATGGGTCACCAAAGTGAAAGGAAAAGCCCAACAACAGAGATATCTTCTCAAAAAAGGGATCAAAACACCCTCCAAATCTTCATCTGAAAATAACGCAGTCCTGGAAGCGAAACTATGTTGTAGCCTAAAGCACTGAGTTGGCCTGATGCCAAGATGTGAAATATCAGCTCCAAAGGTTCAGAACTCTCTTTCCCTTGGGATATAAGACTCTCCCAATGAAAAGAGGGCCTGAAATGGCCTAGACTGAGCATTTCTGACCTCCACTTGTTGCAGCTTGCAAGGAAAACCTAATCCTGAACAGGATCAACGTTGTAGTTGAATGGTGAGCTTGGCCAAATGCCCGATAGTGGATGAAATCAGTAAGACTCCTCCAAGAAATCCTAAATGGAAGAGGTGCGATCCCTGCATAGGAACTCCTAAGTGCTAAGCAACACTATTCTTAGCTAAACAATAGAGAATGGTATTTGTCTAAACAGACAAGATACTCAAAAAATATGCATAATAGACAACCTTCTCTTGCTGCTATCCTCTTCCTTTTATAAGATGAATTCCTTGTCAAACCCTAAACCACTTCAATGAATTATCTCCTTTCACATGAGGGGACTTCATCTAAAACTGTGTTGTCCACCCATGAGGTACATTGCATCTAGACAATGTTGTAGATTTGGTCAAGGTTGACCCAGTCTCATATAGCTCAAACCCCTTTCACACCTGCAAGTGATTTTGTACATGGGCCAGATTTATCCCTGTTCATATGGGTAATGATTTATTCATTCTTTCAAGGAGTTTTACATGTCCTCCTTTATTCATTTATTTATGCAACAGAAAATGAGACAAAAATGTATATTCCTCTTAGATTAGGCTAAGTAGGAATATTACACAAATTTTGCGACAACTGTAGGGCTTCCTCATCAAAAGGCTACATCCTAGCTTCCAAGATGCATATCTTCGATCTTAGTCTAAAATTCATTGCCCTCATAAAGGCAAGTAAGTCTCTGCGCTATCAAAAATGTATGCATGACTATCCATATATCTACAAATTGTTTCTCCTTAACGTGTAATTTTTTGCGTAGTTGCTCCACCATTGGGTCATTTTGAACATACTTCTAGACACCCATGGCTTCATCTAATAACTAGCCCCACGTTGTTACTATGATTGAGATGCTATATCTAGCTAGCTTTACCTCTGCGGTGCCCTACACTCTAACCTCTGGTGGTGTTTTAGGTTGTAGCTTCATTTGTAATTTGGGAATTTTCTCTTCAAATTCAACCCAAATGGTATGTCCTTTATAGCGATATGCCTTAAGTGCAACGAAAAAAACTTCTAATTTTTTTGTAGGTGCGGCTGAGGCAGGGAGCTTTTCTAGGTCACCACAGAGTTTTTTGATCTTGGCTTCCAGTGTGGGGTGCCGATCCTCACCTGCGCGACACACCTCCTTCGCTATCTGTTGATTTTGCTGTAGAACTGCTGCCTGTTGTTATGATTCATTAGGAACATGTTAGGCACGATCCTCTCTATATTTCAACTCATCCAAAATCATGCTATGGATCATGTGGAGCTTCTTAGTTAGCAACATGACCAAGTCAATGTTGATCTCTCCATAGGCTCTTAGTGTCAGATGAAAGGTCGATGACTCTACTCTGATAGAAGGTGCGGGGCTCTCAATTAGGCAGCTCCACCTGGTAGAAGGCATAAATGTGTTGATTGGATGTCTGCTAGTACGAGGCATGCTCTCTTGAAGCTGGCTCGCTTGCGCTATGCTCACCTGAATCAGGCTTGCTTGTGCTTTGAGTTCTTGGATACCCCTTTTTACTCCATCGAGTGTAGCTTTGTACTCCACCTCCATATCGGTCCACATACCTTCTGTTGTTGATTTAATGGTGTTTTCAATTTCATCGAAATCATCTTTGATCAAGGTGAGGTCCTTTGCGCTGGCTAATTTGGACCCTTTTCACTTTTTCCGCAGACCTCCCCTAGCCTCAGAGCCGCACTTAGTCCCCTCGGTGGTCTGAACCTCAGTTTCCTTAGCACCTGCACCATTTATTTCCAGTTTTGTCTCTTTCTCTAAGTCAATTGTGTCTCTGGTTGTAGTCAGTGTAGGCTCTGCTTCAACATGTTTTTCCCTTTTATCTATATCCTTCATGGTTCTAGGCTTCGTTAGAGTCTTCATAATTGATTATGATTCACCCTAGTGGTGTGCAGATCTAACCAGGCAGACGACCACTCTACCATGATACACACAAGGTCATCTTCGGTGACCAAATATGGAAAATCATACCAAACACCCTCAACAGTTCCCTTTGCATGGATATAGACATTATGGAATGTTTCCTTGAAATTTGCAATCAATTTTTATTTCTCATACAAGGTTGGGGACAACCTTGGCTTCAAATGAATTTCTTGACATAGTGAAAAGTCGAAAAGCACCCAAAAGATCTTGTTTTCTGTGACCCTGGCTGGAATATTAGAATTCCACAGAGTTGCGTAGCGCCCGACATCGCACATTTATAGCTTGATCTCTGGGAACCGCATTTTTTTAGGGGTCTTACAGCCAATGAGTGCAACGAGGAGTACTAGCCATGCGTAATAGAAGTTTTTCCCATTCTCCTACACCTCACGCACATTTTCCAAAAATTAAGTGCATAACTCTTGTGAACAATTGTACAAGACACCTTTCTCACACTACCTAATGAGATCAATAATAGGTAAGGAAAATTGTTCCAAATTGAACCATAGGGTCGCTTATCTCGCTGAAAACGAAGCCTCGAGTGTTTCGCGACACCTAATATTTCTTGACCTTCTAAGCAACCTCCTTTTCTTGACCTTTCCCACTGAATGCTTCCACAGGGTCCGTGCCCTGATCAGGTAAGCTGGTGATCTGATGGATCAACAAGGCATAAATTGGTATGTGCTCCTCGAGCCATAAACAATCATCATGAATCAACATGAGTTGTTGTCACACACAAATATCGTTGATCGGGTTGCGCCCCAAGTGGGTAATCTATAGCAAGTTCAAAAATCCTCATTTGTGGAGGCCCAACACCTAGGGCATTGGCTCAACCTTGACTATTCCATCATCATAAAGAATGTGTTCTAAATACATGTTAGGTGCAAGCTCCAAAAATTTCTCTTGATCGGCGAGGTCCCAATCCTGCATCTTGAGCAATGGAATTTTAGCGAACGTATCACCCTCTATAGGTACGTTCTCCGGAAATAAATTCATATTGATGTAAGAGCACACTTTATCAAGATCCTTTGGGATCTTCACCAAATATTTGCATAGTGCAACATAGGAAGGAAACCACAAGATGGGATTGGAAATCTCTACCACATCTTCCTCCATGATAGTCTCTGGAAAGTCAGTCATTGGCTTATTTTGGTGCTCTGCCATGGTGGAGCACAACTTAGGATTTTTCTCTAGATGAAACTTCTGGGACCCTGAAGATTGTCCCTTTTAATAATCCTTCCTAGGAATTTCAACAATATAGACAGTAAAAATGTTGTTCCCAGAAAATTATGCTATATAACTGAGAAATGTGACTTGGATCCTTTATTTTATGTATTATAACCCTTACATACAGAATTGGATCAGAAAAAAACATTTTAGATATGTTAAATAGATCTCCCAAGCTCAATACAGCTCAAAAATACCCAATCCCCATGACTTATGCCAAACAAAAATTATGAAGCATATGAAATAATTATTCCATGAGGGTTTCTGTAGAAAAATATGGAAAATAACATATCTGAATATTATATTATTCAATGAGCCAAGAAAATTGAGATCTAGCCCCTTTTATACAATGTAGAGATAACCCGGCAAAGGTTTCATGAAAGCACAAGTACAAAATGGTAGATCTGAAAATCACACGGTCTACTACAAGTCTGCACTAATATGGCTGAATAATACAAAATATAGCTAAAAGATCCTCCTTACTAGCCTTCCAGGAGAGGGAGAGCCCCTTCTCCTAATAAACTAACTCAAAACCTAGGATTTAACCCTACCACAACAACAACTAGAGAAATGATGTAGTTTCTGCAAGAGACTGTGCTATAGAAGTTGGTGACTGCTTGACCCAATGTCAGATATTGGAAATGTAGCCCAGAATTCTCCTCTTAGATCCCTTCAACAATCTGAACCAAGAAAGATTATGGAACTCCCGCATGAGAATCCCTTGCACTAAACAGCGCAATAAACCCAGCTAAACAACTAAAGCATGCATGAAGTCATAATACCCAAACATAGACAAGATTCTGAATGACTCTCATGGCTGCCATCCCTTCCTTTTTATTCTTGGTCAGCCTTCTGACCCTGGACCCCACACATTGATGATGTTACTTCCTTGCAAAGAGTCCTCCATCAAAACTGTGATGTCCCCGCTGGTTTTCCTCCTCTTTTAGCAGCATTGTTGATTTGGTCAACATAGATCTAGTCCTCATGCATTGCCTCCTCTCACACCAAAGGTGGCTTTATTTTTCCTACCGATACTAATCCCCTTTCACATAGGGAATGTTTTATTCCTAATAAAGAGATTTAAGGGTATCCCTACCCCATTTATCCTTCTAAGCTACAAAATAGAGCAACATATAATATTCCAAATAGCAGCATCTAATTGGGAATATTACAGTCCCTCCCTCCAAAAATTTTCTTGTCCTCAAGCAACAACAAAGAAGGATGTTGTAAGATCTTCTCTCCTTCCCAAGTGGCGTCCTCATCAAGAAGATTCCTCCATCGAATCAGATATTCTTTGATCACTCGGTTCCTTAGCTACCTCTCTCGTGTCTCCAGGATTTCCTCTGGTTGCAAAACTATATGGCCTTCATCATCAATAGGTGGGAGAGTCACATTGGCAGCTACATTTTGTCCAATGGCCTTCTTGAGGCATGAAATATGAAATATATTATGGATCTTTCTCCCCTTCGGAGGCTCCAACTCATATGATACCTCTCCAACATGACGAATCACCCTATATGGCCCATAGAAACGTGGTTTGAGCTTCTCAGCCCCCTTCTCTTTGAGTGTAGATTGTCTATAAGGCTGAAGATGAAGATAGACCAAATCATCTACCATAAACTGTCTCTCTATCTGACCACGGTCTGCATATACTTTCTTCTAGTTTTGTGTAATAACAATGTTGTCTTTGAGGGCCTGAAGTATGTCCTGACTCTCTTGAATCAATTCCTTGGCCCTGGGAGCTTTTCTTTCTCCAAACATCACATCAGAAAATGAGAGTGCATCATACCCATAGAGAGCTCGAAATGGGGTCATACTAATGGACATATGGTAAGTGGTGTTGTAGAAATATTCCCCCAAATGGAGCCAACATAGCCATGCCCTCTACTGTCTTGAGACAGTTTATCAAGTAGCCTTCCAACCACTTGTTTACTATCTCGGTCTGTCCATTAGTCTGTGGAGTTCTTGCCAAAAGCCACCCATGAAGCAGCTATCCCGATCACTGACTATGGTCTTTGGGAGACCATGGAGCCTAAACACATCTCTGAAGAAAATCTCAAGTACCTGTGAAGTAATGTGCAAAAATGGAAAATAATTGTGAGTTCTTTGTTAGTCTATCAACAACTACAAAGATAGAATATTTACCCTGAACGGTAGGTAGGTCAGTCATGAAGTTCATGGAGATACTCTCCCACTTTCCTTCCATAATGGGAAGTGGTTGCAATAATCTGGCAGGATGGGTGTGTTCTCCCTTATTCCATTGGAAAAATTTGCACTCCTTAATATGTTGGAGTACATCCTCCTTGAGACCCTTCCATGAGAATCTCTCCCTTATGGCCCGATAAGTCTTTGTGAATCCTTGATGCCCTGCAAGTGGGAAATCATGTCATGCCTGTAAGATATTATCTTTGAACTTAGAATTCTTATCTAAAAAGACCCAGTCCCGATAATAGATGATATCATCCATCACTCTATACCTCTCATCAGATGTCACCCCATCAAGTTTTTTACATGAAAATTTTTCTTTGGAATACTCAACCAACAATTGAGCCTTCCAATCTGTGTCCATGCCCCTTAAGGATAGTGCTGCTGGCCTCCTAGATAGAGCATCAACTACTATATTTATCTTCCACTTGACATACTCTATGTCAAAGTCATATGCTTGGATTTTTCTTACCCATTTCTATTGTCTCTCTTGGAGCTGCTTCTACTCAAGAAAGAATATGAGACTGTTATGATCAGTCTTCACCCTGAATTTATTCCCCACCAAGTATTTCTGGAATTTGGCTAAAGAATGCATAATAGCCAACATTTATTTATCATATATGGGGATATAACCTCTCATGTGGCAGAAAATTCCTGTTCTCAAAGGATATAGGAGGCCATCCTTGCATCAAGACTGCTCCAATACCTTCCCCTGATGCATCACACTCTAGCACAAAAGGTTGAGAAAAATTTGGTAGAACTAATACTAGGTAGCTACTCATTACCTATTTGAGCTTATCAAAAGCCCTCTGCACTGTAGGTGTCCAAATGAAAGCTCCCTTCTCTGTCAAATCTGTAAGTGGTGCTACTAGCTAAGAGAACCATTTGACAAACTTCCGGTAATATGTGAAAATGCCTACAAATCCCTGGAGTTCTATAACATTACTTAGCTCAGGCCAATCCCTGGTAGCCTGGATCTTTTCTTCATGCACTCTTACTCCATCTACTCCAATGATGTGGCCTAAGTAAAGCATATTTGTGAGCCCAAACTCACATTTAGAGAGCTTAGCATATAATTTTTTCTCTTTAAGAATATGCAATACTATCTCAATATGTTGCAAATGTTCCTCCCATGTACGGCTGTAAATAAGAATATCATCAAAGAAGACCAATACAAAATTTCTTATATGACCGCGAAAGATGTCGTTTATGCAAGATTGGAATGTTGCTGGGGCATTGGTCAATCCAAATGGCATTACCAAGAACTCAAAATGCCCATAGTGACATTTGAACGCTATTTTGGGGATATCTTTATGCATCACCTTGAATTGATGATATCTGGATCTCAAGTCAATTTGGAGAAATATTTGGATCCTCTTAGCTCATCCATGAGCTCATAAATCCTGGGAATTGGGTATATATTCTTCATGGCCTTTTTTTTCAAGATTCTATAGTCAATGCACATCCTCAATGTGCCATCCTTATTATTTACCAAGACCACTGAAGATGCAAAAGGACTAGTGCTAGGCTGGATATGTCCTAGAGCTAATAGGTCTTGGATGCCCCTTTCAATATCATCCCTATAATCTTTGGGATGCCTATAAGGGGTGGTAGTCACTGCCTGAATCTGTTGCTCCAACTCAATAGCGTGCTTAAATCCTTGATTAGGAGGCCTCCCTGGTGGGATATCTCTAAATACTATAGAGTACCAGTCTAAGAGAGATTGTACATTTGGATGTACTGGTGAATCCTTGCCCCCAAATTCAGAAAAATGCAGTTCTACTACCCATTCTATGTCTCATTTTCGTAAGTCTCCTTCCATCCTGTGGGTTAACAATCTGAAGTGGGTAAGTGTGTATGCCTTTGATCTTCTAATGCTTCATGTTCTCCTTTTCTGTCCATTCCATTTCTAGAGTCTCCCAATTAGTGGTAACTCTCCCAAGAGTGATTAACCATTGGACACCCAATATGATATTGGTGTTAGGAATATCAACCACAAAGAAGTGGTCTATCAGAGTGTAAGTTCCCGGGGTAATAGACAATTTTGGAACATACTTGGCACACTACATGGTTGTAGCTCCCCAAAATAAAACTGGGAAACCTTCAAATTCTTTCATGTGGATGCCCCTCCTTTGTACTAGCTGTGAGTCAATGAAGTTATGTGTAGCTCCACTGTCTACTAGTATTGATACTCTTTTCCCCATAATAGTATCCCTAAGTCTTAAAGTCAGATATTTAGGGAATCCTCTTAATGTTGCAAGAGCTCCCCCCCTTGGAGAAATTTTTTTTACTGCATCTTCTATAGGTGGTACAACGCTAGTCCTCTCCTCTTCATCAGAAAATATCTCAATGCAATGTGATTTCCCTGCAACACATTTATGGTTTGGCACCCATGGTTTCTGACAAGTGAGGAAAAGTTTTTCCTTCCTTAATTTCTTCTGATAATTATCAAGAGGTGTCCTCCCTTGACCCTCCTTTGGCCATGAAGAAATCTCTTGCTGCAATAATGCTTTTGCCTTGGGCAAAGTAAGTTGTAAATCTCTAGCTTTTTCCACAGCTTCTTGGAGTGTAGTTGGTTTAGTAGATTTCACCAACCCATGCAATGGTTCAACTATCCCATCAATAAACATGCATATCCTCCTGCTCATAGTGAGGTTGGATACCATCACTAAAAGCTTCAAATATTCAAGAATATAAACTTCTAGATCTCCCTTTTGTTTCAGCTTGGTTAGCTCAACAAAGTGGGCCTCTATATCCCTTGGATCAAATATTTCTACTAGTCTCCTGGTGAAAATTGAGTGTGAAGTGATATGAGCATTCTCAAGTGTAGTCAACCCATGGAACCACCATTCATGAGCATCCCCTTCCAAGTGCAGCGCAACTATTTTGGTAGCCTCTATTTTAGATACTCCGTTGAGTTGGAAATAAGTATCCATATTCTCCATCCAAGCCTTGGCTGTGCACTTAGGTGATCCATCATATGCAGGAAAGAAGAACCTTCCCATAATACGCTGTAGGTCTGATTCCTGCATAAGTCCTTCTTTCATTTGGTGATGACAAGCTCTTCTTCCATCCTTGAACCAGTAGAACTCTTGAAAGCTCAAGTGTTCTTTGAACCTTTGGGATTGGGACTCATACTCCACAAAATAATCACCAAGGGTTTCTTCTTCACCTTCCTCAGATATGAATGTGGACATAGTAGAGTGTTGTGAAGAAGGGCGTGTGGCTGATTTTTCCACACAATGTGATGTGCTGGTTCTTGCTTCATGGTAAAACCCTTTAGGGGCTTGCTTATGCCTCATATGCTTGAGATATTTTGCAATTTTCTACATGGTTTGAAGAAGATGCTTTGGAATCTATTTCTCCTCCATAAATTTAGAATATTTTCCCCCATAGGCTGAGCCAAGAACATAGATCTGATACCACTGTAATATTCCTTCTTACGAATTTCAACAATATAGATAGAAAAAATGTTGTTTTTAGAGAATTAAACTATAGAACTGAGAAAAATGACTTGGATCCTTTAGTTTATGTATTATAACCCTTACATACATAATGGGATTAGAAAAAAATCATTCTATCTATGTTAAACAGATCTCCCCAGCTCAATAAAGCTCAAAAACACCCAATCCCCAAGACTTATGCCCAACATAATTTCTGAAGCATATGAAAGAATTATTCCATAAGGGTTTCTATAGAAAAATATGAAAAATAACTGATCTAAAGATTATATTATTCAATGAGCCAAGAAAATGGAGATCTAGTCCCTTTTATACAATGTAGAGATAACCCAACAAGGGTTTCATGAAAGAACAAGTACAAAATGGTAGAGCTGCAGAGATAGATATGAAAATAATGCAGTCTACTACAAATCTGCATTAATATGGCTGAACAATACAAAATATAGCTGAAAGATCCTCTTTACTAGCCTTCCAGGAGAGGGAGAGCCCCATCTCCTAAGAAAATAGCTCAAAACACAGGATTTAACCCTACCACACCAACACCTGGAGAAACGATACATTTTTTGCAAGAGACTGTGCTATAGAAGTTGGTGGCTGCTTGACCCAATTTTAGATAGTGGAAACTAGAATTCTCCTTTTAGATCCCTTCAACAAGCTGAACTAAGAAAGAGTATGGAACTCCCGCATGAGAATCCCTTGCACTAAACAGTACACCAAACCTGGCTAAACAACTGAAGCATGCAAGAAGTCATAAGGCATAAACATAGACAAGATTCTAAATGACTCTCATGGCTTCCATCGCTTCCTTTTTATTCTTGGTGAGCCTTCTCACCCTAGACCCCACACATTCATGAGGTTACTTCCTTGCAAAGAGTCCTCCATTAAAACTACGCTTTCCCCACTGGTTCTCCTCCTCTTTTAGAAGCGCTCTTGATTTGGTCAACATAGATCTAGTCCTCATGCATTGCCTCCTTTCACACCCAAGGTGGATTTATTTTTCCTACCTATACTAATCCCCTTTCACATTGGGAATGTTTTATTCCTACTAAAGAGATTTAAGGGTCTCCCTACCCAATTTATTCCTCTAAGCCGCAAAATAGAGCAACATATAATATTCCAACTAGCAGTAGCTAATTGGGAATATTACACCCTTCCTAGTTTAGTCTACTGTAGGGGTCTCAACGGCTTGCGTAGAGGGTTCCTTTCTTGGCTTATTGACAGTCATGTTGGGTGGTATTAACTCGCCTAAACCTCTATGACGCAACTCCTCCTCAAACAATGGATCAATACTAGACATAGAACTTAGATAAGCTTTAGAAAGCAGAGTGCTCAAATTGCAAAAATTACACATAAATCAAAGGGAACTAATGCAACCCCTTCGATCATATTTATAGCTTAGGCACGCCTTAAAAGGTCTCTTGTGCATTAATGTATCTCCATTAATGATAAAACAACTCCAAATATGGCATAATCCAGTCATTAAATGCAACTTAAACGTTCCTCCAAATCAGAAGAATATGGTATAATCTAGATTTAATATTTCAACGGCTATATTATAGCACCTCTACAACCTAGTCGACGTCTGCATGTAGCTACTGCGCCTTCATCACACCTGTCTGTGCATCCACCATCCTTGCTGCACAGATCCATATTTCCGACTATATAGTCATTTGGTGCATGCAGGGAGAGGATCATCCATGTAAGGCTTCAATCGGCTACCGTTGACATACCCAGGAAGGCTTTCTCCGCTCAATGTGGCCAGGTGCACCGCACCTCCATCAGTGATTTCCTTAACAAAACATGGTCCTAGCCAATGCATCTTGAACATCCCTCGATGGCACACACTCTTTTTGTTGTACAACAAGACCAAGTCCTCTTTCTCGAAGACCGTCGATCTAATATGCCTATCATTCCAAGCCTTTTTGCACGCCTTCTGCGCTTGCTGATGGAAACCTGCAATTAAGTGATCTTCTTCTAGCATGACCAACTGCGACAATCGTTCATCCATAATATCATGTTATTCCATATTTGTGAATGCTGCAATGCACATACCTGGAACAATGTACTCCATTGGCATAATAATTTCCTGCCTAGACACCATCCTAAACGGTGTCTTTCATGTTAATTTTTTCACGTGGTTCTACATGCCCAAATAACCACAAATATGCACACATCCCAATCATTCCAGTCAGCATTGCAAACCTTAGTGAGCATAGTCTCCAATATCTTATTTAAATATTCTACCACACCATTCGCCAGTGGGTGATATGGAGTAATTTTTTTATGATGAATCCAGTACTCTTTTTCTCAGAGCAACAATAGTTTCATCCATAAAGTGCTTACCTCGATCACTCATTAAAATATTAGGGCATCCAAACTGAGTCAAAATGTTCTCAAAGATGAAGTACACAACTATGTCTGCACTTGAATCCTTCATCGGCTTAGCTTTAACCCAACATGTCACATAATCTGTTGTAGTGATTATGTAACGCGCACCTATCTCCTTCCTTAGAGGGTCAATAGGTCCAAAAATATATATGGACCATTTTTCGAAAGCTTGCAATGCCATCTATGGGTGCAAGGGTATCTCATCTCTACGCGATGGTTTTCTTGTTCTTTGGCATACATCACAGGCACAACAATTCGCATATCCATTGTTAGTATGAATCTTTTGTCAGAAAAAGACCACTTTAGCTACGCATAAAAAATAGCCCTAACATCAATTATGGCTGCCAATATCTTCAAATTTGTAGTTAGTTGATCAAGACAAAGCTGCACAAATCCAGATCTATGCATAAAAAGACATTAAGTAGTAAAAATGAAGTTTTTCTCCATGCATCCAATAGACAAGACAAGAACAATATTTTTGAAAGAATTTTTATATTAAAGGGCACCTGAGAGGAAAAAAAAAGGTGTTTCCAATTCTCCTCAATGGGATGGTTTCTTGAAAGTCCTCAACACTTCAGATCTAGAATTTCTTTCTCTTGTTGGTGTAGAAAACCCAGACAAACATAGAACTCAAAGGGAGCTCACAAAGAAAATAATGGAGAATGTGACAATGATAATGGCTCAAAGTCAGACCAAGAGTATAGATCCAGAGCGATCTAATATGCAATGAAAGGTGACAAATGAATGGGAAAACCCTTCTATTTATAACAAAATATTGGGTGATTCTAGATCTTGGTGCATGACTAAAATAATATTAACTGAATCTAGATCCACCTTTTACGGAATATTTTATTATATTTGTTGGAGGGAAAAAGCATTTGACTTGGGTCAAATCCCTTTATTTATAACTAATAAATAAATAAATAATTTATTTATTATTTTAAGGAAGTGGTTGAATGATAATTAAATAAATAATGATTTATTTATAAATGATATAGTCATATTTAACAAGGAATATTATTTAAATAAGATTTAAATAATTATTCCTAGAAAATAACAAGATAAATAAGGATTTATCTAATTAATTTCCTTGTTTTGGGTTAAATATGACCCAGAATAACTATTTGTAAATAATAGATAAATAAATGATTTATTTATTATTTCAAGGAAGTGGTTGAATGATAATTAAATAAGTAATTATTTATTTAATTATTTATAAATGATTTAGTCATATTTAACAAGAAATATTATTTAAATAAGATTTAAATAATTATTCCTAGAAAATAAGAAGATAAATAAGGATTTATCTAATTAATTTCTTTGTTTTGGGTTAAATATGTCTTGGAATAATAATTAAATTATTTTTTAATTAATTATTCCATGAGGAAAATCAAACAAATATAGATTTGTTTAATATTTCCTTTTGGGGTTTCTTGTTTAGACCATAAACAACTTAATAAATGTGGTTTATTAAGTTATTTTACACAGTGAAAGCAATTTTACTTAGGGTAAAATTGGTCTTACATGTTGTACTTGGGTCCATCTAATGATAATAGGTTAGATGACCAAAAAATGGTGTAACATCCATCATTGTGCAACATGGGCCACCATAAACCAGCTTGTAGGATCTTCTGCATAGTCATTTTCCCTGCATAGTGACCTCTGGAAACCCCTCCATGAGCTTTGGCTAAGATTTCTCGCCTCTCAAATTGCAACACATATCTTCGCAACACTTCATCTCCACCCATCTAATATAGCTGACTGGAAATTAGAGTAAAGTGAGCTGCGCGCGCTACTAGTTCTTTCTTCTGTTTCAATGTTTACTCCTCGGGCGCACATTGAGTAGTCAAGAAATGAATGATATCAGAAAAATGATCATCAACCACCTTTATAGAAAATAACTGTGCATCAGCTAAACCATTCTCCAAGCTAGTCAAATCTTCTCCATTTTAAATTTGTAACAGATGGTTTGTCCTAGCATTCAGTCTCCCATGTTCCACAATGACTTCAAAATCATACTCCTGAAACATAAGAAACCACCTTCAGACCTTCCCCCCTAACACATGCTTATTGACCAGGTACTTCAACATAGAGTGGTCAGTAAACATCTTGAAGTGGCCTCCTAACAAATAGTGGCAGAATTTCTACAGTGCATAAACCATAGCCAAGCCTTCCCTTTCCATGGTTGAATAATTATGCTTTGAGTGCGATGCAGGAGGCATCAACATGGACATGGGATACCAATCTGGAAATACCAATATGGGCATAGTGACCATATTCTCATTCAGAAATTCAAAACTCTTTTGACATTCTTCATCCCAACAGAATGACACATCCTTATTGAGAAATTTCTCCATGGGCGTAGTGATAAACACATAATATTGGATGAACTTCCAATAATATCCAGTATGACTGAAAATTGAGCGTAGTATTTTGACATTAGCAGGAATTTCCAGATTAAAAATTACTACAATCTTCATGGGATCCACCATCAATCCTTGATGGCATACAATATGACCCATCAATATCCCAAATGGCACACAAATCATGCACTTCTTCAAATTAAATGAGATCTGATACTCCCTACAAGTATCCAACATTAGGCACAGACTTGATCCATGATTCTTCAACAACCTAAAGACAGACTAGTCATTATTGTAGACTTCTAAAAACTTGTGGATATATTCCTTGAATGTAGCTACTACTATGCAAGAGAAGATACCAGGCGCATTATTCAATCCAAATGGCATGATTGTATACTGAAAGGATCCCCATTCCATCGCAAGCGTTGTCTTAATCCTCTCTTCATGCGCAATCCTGATCTGATGATGTCCTAAGAACTCATCTGTAAATGAATAAGCCTATGATCCTCTTACATTTTCCAAAATATCATCAGAAAATGGGGTCATGAACGGATCATGAATGCAGACATCATTCAATTTGTACAGATCCACACAAATACTTATTTCTCCTTTAGTCTTCTTATCCTGCACCACCATGGGACTCACCCAATCAAACTCTTCTACTCACTCTATAATTCCTTCAACAACCATTTTTTCCAATTCTTCCTTAAATTTCTACTTGTATTTGGGATTCAATCATTACAGGCTCTACTTCACAGGTCGTGCATCTAGTTTCAAAGTAATATTCATCACTCCAAGATCTCTAATTAACCCTTTTAGCTCACAAAAATTTGTAGGAAATAGGTCTTGATATTCAGTCAACATTTCAACGACCTTTCCCATCGTATCATCATCCCATCAATCTCTCATACTAGCTAATTTTGGTTTTTCTGCTGATATAATGTTCACTTGTCAAATATTTAGAGGCTCAATGACATCTAGTGACTCAATTGAAGGCCAAAAAACTGTGTGTTTTCCTTCAGATATAAGGGTTATGATATTCCTTGTATTTTCTTCATTTTCTTCAATAGTCACATTTCTGCAATTGACAATATCCATCACCTGTGCATCCCATTCTAGATAAGCACACTCTAATTCTGGTTTTGTGGTGTCAAATATGACCTCTTGAATACCTTGTAGAACTTTATCGAAACAATCAAATCCAATTTCAAAGTTGAAGGTTAATATAAAACTCTCTATCAGCGCAAACTATTCATTAGTTCCTCGGCACAGCTCGATTTCTAGCTACCAAGCCGTAGGAACCTTTCCCAAGGTATGGATGAACATGTGAACGCAATATGGTCTCGACTTTGTGCCCCATACTTCGGTCCATTTAGCCAGATGTTTGTGCAAATCACTTTTTCTAGAATAGGGTTCTTCCATTCGGGTAGCTTGACACTCAAATCGTAGTATCATCATTCAAGTGCATTCTACCCAGTTACCCAAGTTTCCTTTGTGAGTCTCCCATCATCGTGCTTGGTAGAGTACAATGCTATATCTAATTCATGGAATCTCTCTGCTTTTGGAAGATTCCTTTCAAGTTCTCATAAAATCATGTTCACATTAGTTAAACCATCATAATACGGTATTTATCTTACCTCTAATGATATGCAGTGAAGAGATATGGTCACTCGATTGTAGCGCAACAAAGATACTTCTTGTTGTTGGTTCTTCCAGTTCTCTAGTTCTTCATCTGGATCTAAGAAGTAGGAACTATGTTTTTCCCAATGAAGCCTGCCATCACCTGATGGGTTGATCCAATCATCATCTCGTGCAGTCATATTATAGATATGGTCAACATCATCGTCTGTGCACATCAACTCTATATATATTTCACCTTCTGCAAGATCTAGGGGAACTACAACTCCAATTCCATTTTTCTCAAATACCATACTTCTCCTCTTAAGATTTATGATGTCATCCATATCAATAGCCTAATCCAAACCCAAGCATAGTATAAGGATTAGTATCATCCACAATTTGTATGACTTCGAAACCTATAAGTACCTTTACTCTTTCAATATGTACTACCACCTACGAGAGTATTCCTAATGGAATGATTTTCTGTTGATACACCATGCGCAACTGAATTGTAAACCACTCTGATTTAGGCTCTTCCATGTGCTTCCAAGTTTGATTAGGTAAGACATTTGCATCAGATCCTATATCCAGAATGACTTGATCCATGTCATAGGAACCAATCTGAGAAGTCAAGCACATCCCTCGTCCAGTTCTTTTTTTGTTATTATATATCTTATTGATAGCATTCTATTCCATCTGGGGATGTTATTTTTCCATGCATTTATCTATCAATGATTGAATATTCTCCACTCCCTTTCTATTGTGCAATAGTTTGATAAAATATTGTAAGAATGGATTTATTTCTTCATCTACTCTGCCTACATCCACAAGTTTATTTGATGTTGATGTACTTGCTTCTATGAACCCCTTCTTCACCTCTACAAATGTGTCTTTTTCGTGTTGCAAGATAAAACCATCATTTTTCTCAAGCGCTTTCCAGATCTAGAGACCAACATTCGGCTTCTTTCCTTTGTCCTCGCTAATGGATGAAACACTCATAGTGACAACATTCATGCTAGGATCTTCTTCACTCAACTTTTCTCTTACCATATGAATGTTTTGCATAGGAGTCTTCATTTTCTTTTCCTGCATCTTATCAATCAAAATAGGAAAATATTTAATTACATGATAAAAATCCCTAGAGTACCTACAATATTGTCGCGTTGTATTTGGACAATCATGCGAATAATGGCCAGCATCTCCACATTTGTAGCAAATGAGTCGTCCCCTCCCTCGACCAGCTCCTCCTCCTCTTCCTTGTCCCCTAGTATCAAATCCACCACGCCTAGACAGGGATACTGGTGAGGTAGGTTCAACACGCATTCTATAGAGCTCAGCTTGGTCCATCATCAAATCAAAATTGCGAAATTTTTTTTCACCATGTCCTAGTGATGAGAAAAACTTGAAAAAGGGCTAATTTATCTCATGCACATATTTTCCAATTCTTGGATAGTAATACATCGCATGCAGACCCATAGCCTGATAAATTTCACACCATAACGTAGGTGATCCCCTCGGCCTGCTGCACTCTTCAGTGGGATTGGTCCTCCAGCTTGTAGATAATCATTAAATACGGGGCATTGATCCTTATGATGCCCAACAACTTTGCATCATATCCACCATGCATTTTTTCACACCTCATTTCCCTTATCTTTGTGCATAGTCTGAATTTCCAAATGCATCACTTCTAACTAACTTCAAATATATTGGTTCCAAATATACGTAGATGATATCGACAAATATTCTAAATTCATTGCAATTTCTATGGCCTCAGCCTATGTGGAAATATTCTATTGACTAAAGGGCTGGTGCAGATGTGAGAGAACCATAGAAATAAACCATTCCTTTTTTTTAGTATCATCAATAGTGAATCCACTATCTTTGATAGTGTGCTTTAAAATATGATCCACATCCCATACGGTTTCATTCAACTCTTGACAAATCTCTTTTAACTCAGTGACACATTGTGAAAATGACTTCGACCTCTTAAATTGGTCATTTAGCGTAGCCTTTAAATCATCAATAGTGGCATTAGGATTCAATGATACTACCTTATATACCAATCCAACACATGATCTTGAAAATCATTGGATAACTGCGCTTTCTTAACATCATCATTGTTCACCTGTTGTTCTCTCCATACAACATCAGTGACAAACCAAAATTGTTTTGTATCTTCATTCCCAATACCTCGGAAAGTAGGCAAATAAAAAAACGAGGGAATATCTGCACCTGGCGGTGGAGGTGGATTGGATGACTTATGAGATAATTTGGGAAGTGAAGTGGATGGGATCTGATCTATCACCAATGCTCGAAGATTATTCTGATCTTGTGAGACTTCTTCTTCCTCAGAGTCCGTAGATTCACCAGAGCTACTAGCCTTTGACTCTTCATCCCTATCATATTTACCCTTGAGAGGACTGTAAATAAACCCTTCTTCTAGATCTGCATGGTAAGTTCTTCCACTGCACGTAGTCGGGCCTCTTCGGGATATTCACTCAATATGACCACACAAACTACCATGTTCACACAATAGCATATTAATCCACAACTTCAAATAGCATAGGAACTTTGCTATGGGACCTTTGAAAAATATTCTTTCCGCTTTAGAGTAAGATAAAAACTGATCAATAGAAAACTCAGTCACAAATCCTCACAGAACACTATCGATCTAATGACCTATCGTGCGGGTAATATTATTTCTAGTCTTTTCTAATTTTTGTACAAATTCTGGTGTGCACTAAGTGGCTGCGTCTTCCCTTGCATAGGTATTAAGTTCAGTCAATGGAGATAACCACTCATGCAACTAAATTGCAAAGGAATAAAAATATATCTCGTGGAATTCCATATAAATATACTTTTGCACGGAGTCTTCAACAGAAAATTTAGAGCTTCCATTCTCTTAGATACAAAATTCAAGGATATTTTTATCAAGCCAATCGTGTAATTCTTTCTACGTAGGATGCCACAACATAAATTATCCCTCAAAATGATCTCAGTACTGGCAATGGGAACATTTTTTGGCTTGAACGGTGCTCAACAAGGTTCAAAGTTTATCACGCAACCAACAAACACTCCAACTACTAGCCCTTTCGCTAATGACCTACTTGCGCATATCAAAGTCTCACCCAAAGCGGTATGAGGGGGTGCTGGAATTAGGTTTCCACACCCTGTAGAGAATTTCATGTAGTGGTCCTAAACATACTTATAACTGAACTATATTAGATGATATATAGATGTGCACATCAACAAATCATTATAATAACAGATCAACTCTTCATAGATTATGGCAGTATGCTTTAATATGTATTCGTGCACTATAAATAGATATACTTCAATCAGACCTATTCATCAACTGATATCCATGCATAATATACTTTATTCATTTGTGTAGATTCCATTAACCATAAATAGAGGTGAGTAAATAGGTTCAGATCTTAGTGCAATTAACAGATAAATAACACATCAATCACATTGTCGATTCACAGAGGTGGCTTATTATAGGCAACCTTAGTGCTTCTCATTTAATTTTCAATGCGAGGTAAGTATTCTTATTTCAAGAGTGTAAGCACAGTATATGCGAGTGAGGTCGACTGATAGCTACTCTATGTTGCTTATGAAAAAGGATTATCTAATTCTCAAAGTTCAATCAACTCAAAGGGAAATGGCTTGGTAGAATGTAGCTAACTATTCTGTCTATTTCAGAATGGGAGAAACCTGTAATTGAATAGCATAATGATGGATTGAAGAACAATCTTAATGAATTGAACAAAAATCTTAATGAAGTAAAAAACAATCAGAATGAAGTGAATCAATAATTACTTATACAATTTTACAATGGAATTCTCTTTGCGAACTGACTAATTGACATTAACCAACAATTGGACACCTTACTGTGCTGAAAGAACCATCTAATCCATAAATATAAATAACATTGAACAAAAAATTATTCTATTATTCGTAAATCGACTGCAAACATATTAGAAGAAAATGGAAAACATATAACAGTGATAAATCCGTATTTTATACCAGAAAATACGAATACGATTATTCTAAATCAAGAAGCATGAATGCTAAACTACTCTGAAGAAAGAGAAACTATAACTTTATTGAGTGGAAAAGTAATTTACAACCACATCATATAACTGGATATTGATTCTGTAACTAACGCACAACACAGAAATTGGCGAGGAAACTCTCAGGGGTTGGGCCCAGACCACCAGAAGCTCTAATGCAATGAAAAAATCAAAGGATAATTGTTCAAAACACCAAAAACACTTTATTAAATCAAGGGATACTACAGGAATACAATTGGACAGTTCAGTCCTGATGTTTTGGTTACAAAAGGAAATTCATATTCGACTCCCTATCTAGTTCGTCCCTAGTCCTGTAAAAGGCATTTTCACGTGATGGGATAGTATTTTCCAAATGACAGCCCATTGCGCATGGCTGTCATTTGGGTTATCGAGCTTAGATCTATCTTTCTGCCTTCTGCTAGTTTTTGGGAGTTACTGATATTCCATGCGTTCATGTCTGTCGATTATCTTCCGTTTATCGTTGGTTCGACTGCTCTACCTTCTTGCATATAGAGATACAATAAGTCAAATTTTTGTTATAGAAATGTTCCTTTTGTCGTTAGCCCAATTGCCCTAATTTTCATAAATATTATCTTTCTTTATTGTTAAGATGAGGAAGAATTTCTAAAACTGTGTCACAATTCGAAGTAATCATAGGGTGAAAACATACCTTAATTCTAGTGCAACATACTCCCCCGACTTACCTATTTTCAGGTCCTCGTGCAAACAGATGGTTGAGATGTAACTGTGTTAAGGAGTAGGCAGGGTAGACCTCTTCCTTATATTCTCTAAAACCCTGTTTCTATCTAATTATTGCAAAGGCAACATTTTTGTGCCCTTATGGTAATTCATATTCATGATTATAGCCCTCAAGAGGATACTAGATAAGAGCGCATATGTATCTAAATTCTAACCATGTAGGGACCATGCTGAATACCAGGTTACTATATGAGAGGAATCTGGAGGTGGCAGCCTTGAAATTTATGTAGCCAAATGGCTCCGTACTATTTACATTGTTTGTGGATACCATTCATCTTTGTTTAGATGTTTCCAAGGCTACTTCCCAAATATATTAAAAGTATTCCCGTACATTTTCTATAATGTCTTTATGGATGGGTCCTAGCCTGGTCCTTACACCTTTCCTCTGCATGAATTTCTTGTGTTGGATAAACAACTGCAGGGGTTTTGTAGGTTTTGGAAGATGTTATAGGCCTTGGCCCACCTAATCTGGTTCTTAGCAAATGAGAGGAAGGCTTGGAGTTGAACATCTCCTATAAAGGGACTAGGATTGTTGTTTGTGTCCTCTTCTAGAAAGAAATTTTGCATATAGAGTTCACATAGAAGGCGTTGGAGCTGTTCATCTTGATCATTGCAGTAGTGGACAAAATCTTCTATGGTTTTGAAAGTTGTTGACTTCCCTGCCCCAACGGCCTTGATTTTTAGTACTAAACATCATTCTATTAAGAAAAGGGCATAGTTGGTAGCTGGTGCCCTGCATGTTAGTGCATCATAATACAGAGAAAAAATCTTAGTGATTTGTTTCTTGGCTTGCTCCAAGTGTTCTTATGCCATTTTCACCTTTTCCTGTTCCTCTTTGAGATGGGAAAATCTTTCATCTTCTATGGAGGAGAGGTTTGTGAATTTCTTTAGTAGTGCTTGATATTCTTGTGTTGGTACCACCTCCTTCCTACATTGTGCTAGCTCATTCTGTGTTTGCACCAGTTCATTATGAAATTTATGATTAACAACTTTCTCTAGCAGGTGGGCATAGGAAGGGGCTTCTTCTATTTGGGTCTCCTTCTCTTTTGTAATTTTCTGCTCAGTTTGTGCAGAAGCTTCAATGGTGTCTACTAGTTCTGTCTGAATTTCAGACTTAGTAGTACTTGCTTGGTCAGTTTTCATCCCAGCCTCAGCATTGTCAGCTAATTTTGTTTACACCTCAGCCTTTGTAGTATCTACCAAGTCGTTTTTCATCTCAACCTCAATAATGTCATCTAGGTCAGTCTTCACCTCGGCTTCAACGATGTTTATCAAGTCGACGACTAATTATTTTTGGGTTCCTACGGTGGTGCTTTCCTTCTTCGGCTTTCAGGCCATTTTTACCTCCTTCAATTCTTTTCTCAAATGTTTCACCATTTTCTTTAATATTTTGTAGGCCCTACTCAATTTCTTAATCTTATTTTCAGCTGAATTCTCACCTGCCCAGATTTCAACAGGTTGTGGAGGAGCGGCATTCTCATTTTCAGGAATGGTGTTGCCAACCTCAGGGTTGCCTGTGATGGTGTTTCTTATTTGAGATTCAGAGTTTACTTCTGTATGAGGGTCCTGACTAGGTGGGGTATTTCTACCTCCCGGTGTCAAGGGGACTGTTTCTATGCTTGTGTTTTGCTCCACATGGACAGTGTCTCCTGATTGATTTTCTGATTCCGTTATCCCCTCTGCCTTTCCTTCAATATTCACCTCCTAATTCCCGAGAGGGGATAGAGCACAACTGGCATGTGATTCCTCTTGGAAGGGTAGAACTTCAGTGTGGCCAGAACTACTGGCAATCGAAGACTTATCTATGGGTTCCCCTTGTTCTTCTGCTTCCGATAGGCTTCTAGATTCTCTACCCTCATTTCCTCTAGGACTCGAGCCATCTCTTCCAAAAATTCTTGCAAGGGTGTGTTTTGAAGGCTTTAGGGTAGAGAATAGGATGGCCTTGCCTCCTCTATGAAGTCTGAGGTTCCTTGAAGTGTTTTGGACCGTTTTTTCCTGCTTGGTTTTGAGGTTGTGGTACGGGTTATTTTTTCTTCTAGGTATGTTTACCCTGGGAAGCTCAATTTCGGTTTTGCCATGGTTTACCTCAGGTACCTATGTAGCAGGGTTAACAAAATTGTCCCAGACTATCTGCTGCTTTTTCAACTCATGTATGGTGACTAGTTTGATTAGCCCATTGTGACTGACTACTGCTTGGGGATTTTTAGCTCTTCTTAATCGACCAACAGTGTTATGCAATATATAATTTAAGAAAGTAGGAAGGTTAACTGAAATATTTTGCTTAAGTACAACCAAAATTTTAATTTGATGAGGTTTTACCATGTCTTAGCATCTGTCACATGTAATGAACCTTTGGATGAATGTCGTCAATTCCTGCCATGGTTGGTGTAGAGAGCTAGGGTTAATCCCTTTTCCTTTTCACTCCAATGGCTCCTTTGGGTCTTGATATGCTGCAACGGCCTCTCATAGGAGGAGATGTCTCTCTTTCCATATTTACCCTTCTACCGGTATTCCAAAAACTTCAGAAATTATTTCCTCTATGACTGGTATGACTCAACCTTTGATTCTGGTCTATCCTTCTTGCAGGTTTTTCAAAAACTCAATTGCTACTTCTGTATCAAATCCTTGTAATATGTGTACATATGTTAGCCAGCCAACTTCTTGGAGGATGGCACTAGCTGCATCTGAAATAGGGAAGTTTGAAGTCTCATTCTGAAGAGAATTTCCTCCCATGGCTGGTGTGTTTTCCTGGGTCTCTTCCTCTGATTGTATTCTCTCTCGACTCTGTTGTTTCGAATGAATGTTGTATGCAAGTGAAAAAGAGATTGTGGTTTTGTGAAGGTAACTTCATGCCTTACTTGTAATTCTCCTCTGGTCTTATTAGAGTATATAATGGGATTTGTGCAGAAATTTTGCATGCTTGCCAATTTAATATTGGTTACAGCCCATCCCTTGAAGTAAGGGCGCCCACGTCCTCAAGTATAAGATGGATTTTTCAAATCATGAATGCGAATGGGGGAATGTTAGGATTTAATAATAATTGCCTATACATGAAGGAGGTGGTCATGGCTTTCAAGTTTCGTGGGATTGAGTAATTATAAGCATATGCAATGTAAAGGTCAGATTTGGAAGTTTCACCATGATTGCATCTCATGCGGAAGTGACGAGGAAGGGAGAGGGAACAATATAACTATTATTATGATATGATGTATTTATTTATTGAAAAAATATGACGGATGCAAGACTGAGATAGGCAATGATTGGTGTTGTCATCCCGAGGTTCAAATATGTAAGCATATCTCTGTTATAGTTATTCATGTGGTAGATTATAATTATCACTAATTCGAGGAGTAGCTTGAAGGAGAATGGAAGATAAAGTATATGTAAGAGTAATTGGCTATTGATAAAACATACTTTCATACCATGAGAAGAGCCACTGTTTCCAGCTGGTGTTCATAGTCTCGGCAGGGTTTCTATTTTAACCCAAAAGAATGAGCCGAGATTCTTATGTAAAAATAGTTATTATGCCAATTTTGTAGAGAGATCACCATGCTGGTATGATAGCCAGGTAACCATAGTCCCAGTCACCAGAGCTATAGCCAAGCGACCAGGTCGGCTCGTGACAAGACCTCCTATCCTTCAAGCAGTTGGGAAGGTCATTACCCTGGTGTAGTGGCTATTGTAGGCATGTCACTTGCTAAGCTCTTATGAACATGGTAGGCTGGCTCGTGATGGGACCCCCTATCCTCTCTTGAAAATTTGCATGCAAGCATAGTACTTCTTTTTGAAACATAACATTTTGATTTATAAGGAGGTCATTGTGCAGGTGCGATAGCTTGATAGTCACAATTCCATTCACTAGGATTGTAACAGAGTGATCAGGTCAGCTCGTGATGAGACCTCCTATCCTTCAAGCAGATGAGAAGGTCATTACCCTGGTTTGATGGCAATTGTGGGCATGTCACCTATTAAATCACTATGATCATGGTAGGCTAGCTCATGATGAGACCCCTATCCTCTCTTAAATATTTTCATGAACACATAATATTTTCTCTTTATACATGAAAGGAGGCTCATTAAATCTTTAAGAGTTAGGGATGGTGAGAGAAGTAAAAGAATGCCAATACAATTAATACCCCTTACTCCCATTTCTTCCTATCGAAGGGAAATACTACTTGAAAAGTGTAGAAAGATATACCATCATAAGGTCATGTATTGTATGATAACATATTTGAATTGGGGAGGAATTGACCTTTCATTTTAGGTATGTACAATGTCAGCTTCTAGTTTAGGGATTTTAGTGCCAAGGAATCACCATACTGGTAACTTTACTACTTCCCTCTCTTCTTCAACTGCCATTCCATACTCAGAGATGCCTTTTATAGCTCAAGTGTGGATTAGGGAAAGGGTGTTTGATAAAGGGAATAATAGGATGAAAAAAACGGGGTTGTTCAATTTGAACAACAACAAAAAAATGCAAAACATGGTTTTTCGACATAATTGAACAACAATTGTTCAATTGGATTGAACAACAGCCGTTCAAAGGATTTGAACAACAATAAAATGCAACTCACAGCTTTTCAATCCATTTTAACAACAGTTGTTCGAGAATTAAACAACAGTCGTTCAATGATTGAAAAACAAAGAAAAAAAATTAAAACACAGAAATACGACTATTCAATCTGTTTGAACAATAACTGTTCAAGGATTGAACAACAGTTGTTCAAGTCTTGAACAGTGAGAAAAATAAAACACAAATACATGGTTGTTCAATATTATTTAACGACAACTGTTCAAGAATTAAACAGTAGACATCTAGTATTGAATAACGAGAAAAATAAAACACAGAAACACAGCTGTTCAATCTGATTGAACAACATCTGTTCCGGGATTGAACAAAAAAAATTCAAGGATTTAACAATGAGAAAAATAAAACACAGAAACATGGTTTTTCAATCCAATTGAACAACAACTATTCGAGGATTGAACAGCAACCATTCAAGGATTGAACAACGAGAAAAATAAAACGAAAAAACACAGTTGCTCAATCCGATTGAACAATAGTTGTTCGAGGATTGAACAACAACCATTCAAGGATTGAACAGAGAGAAAAATAAAACACAAAAACGCAGCTATTCAATCGGATTGAACAACAGCAAAATGAAAAAACATGAATGTTCCAATTGAACAACAGCCATTTGAGAATTAAACAGCAACCATCCAGTATTGAACAGTAAGAAAAATAAAACACGGAAACATAGTTTTTCAATCCGATTAAACAACAATTGTTTGAGGATTGAAAAACATTCGTTCAAGGATTGAACAACGAGAAAAATAAACACGACAATGCAAGAGGATGAGAGAGAGAAAAGAAACAAGATACAATTGCGAGTATGAATAATGTACAACAAAGTAAAAACTAGGAATATCAAGGACCTTATATACATTACTTACAAATGATGGTAGAAAAATTCTCATGTACTTGAGGTTGTGGTGTTATCACCCCCTTGTGCCACAATGTGGATGGTGGGATCGTCTCATACCTGTTGGAAAAAATATTCCTTCGTGAGAGGTTTGTGATAGAGGCGTACTCTATGCCCGTTGACTCAAAATGTTGAACCGGATCCATCTATAGTGGTCAAGGTGAGTGTTCCATTGTCGTGTACTTCTTAAATTTCGTATGGAACGAGCCACCTTGTTTGTAATTTTTCGGGAAAATATTGGAATCTGGAGTCATAGAGGAGTGCCCAATCTCCTTTTTGAAATATATTTTTCTTGATAAGGTTGTCATGCCACTTAGCTCGCTGTTGTTGGATGATCACTATGTGTTGCAGGGCTATTAGGCGTATTTCGTCTAATTCATTTATCTATTGGAGTCTTATAGCTTGGGCTTCCGTTAAGTCCAATCCTACCCCCTAGGCTATCCTTAGAGTTTTGATTTCAAATTCAATAAGGAAGATAGGTTTTCTCTGAAATACTAGCTTATATGGCGAATATCCAATGGTGTTTTGCCAGGTTGTACGATAAGCCCATAAGGCTTATGGTAATCTAGTGGCCTAGTCCAAATGATGTGCTGATACAATTTTGGTAAGAATTGCCTCCAAAAAAATTTTGGTGCTTTCGACTTTCCCGTTTTCCTGCGGGTGGTAAGGAGACGTAACTCTATGAATGATGTGGTGATTCCTTAGTGTGGCTATAATTTTATTATCTACGAATTGTTCCCCCCCATCGGTTATCACTTTCCGTGGAAAACCGTATCGCATGAACATCTCAAAAATAAAATTAATCGCCGATTATTCCATGGCTCTTGATAAGGCCACTGCTTCTACCCATTTGGTTACATAATATGTGGCAACCAACATGCAAATTTTCTGGTTTAATGGTGGGTTGAATGGTCCAACGAATTCTAGCACCCATCGTTTGAATGGTTCTACCACTAATTGTGGTTGTAGTGGAATTTCATCAGCTTGGCTTGGGCAACCCATTCTCTGGAAGTTATCACAAGCTTGGACATGTTTTTTTGCATCTTTGAGAATCGTAGGCCAATAATAGCCTAATTATAACACTTTGTGCCCCATTCTGTTTTCTGCGAAATGGCCACCACAAGGTTCATCGTGACAGGCTCGTAAGATGTCATAGATTCTTCCTCTCTGATGCATCTGCGTATGTGGATGTCGGCCCCTATATGGAAGAGGTATCCACCAATCCAAGAGAACCTTGCGCTGCGTTGTACAATCAGTTTCCATTCTCTTGATGTTAAGTCTCTGGGAAGCTTCCCTACTGCCAAGTAATTTTCCATGTCTGCATACCATGGAGTTTTTACTGCTACAACAAACAGATGTTCATCAGGGAACTGGTCATGGACTGCTAGTGTGTCATCCGTCTTTGGAACCCTGGATAGGAACTCTGTGACCACATTCTCCTTTGTTGGAAGATCTTTGATTGTTATATCTAATTCCTGCAATAGCAGCAACCAACAAGTTATTCTCCCATTCTTGATTAGTTTATTGGCTAAATATCTAATGGCAGAGTGATCAATATACAGGAGTACTTGATAGCCAGGTATATAGTGTCTAAATTTATTAATAGCATAAATGACAACTAGGAACTTCTTTTTAGTCACTATATAGTTTAATTTGGCCAGAGTGAGGATTTTGCTAATATAATGAATAGCATAAGCCTTTTTGTCTTCTTCTTGGAAAAGGACTACTCCTATTGTTGTGTTGTATGCATCTGAAGAGATGTGAAAAGGAAGTTTCCAGTTAGTCCCTTATAGAATTGGTGCTGTCGAGATCAATTTCTTCAAATCTACAAAAGCATTATCACATTTATTAGTCCAATGGAATTCAACATTTCGAGTTAATGCATACAAAGGTGCAAATATTTGTGAGAAATTCTTTATAAATCTACGATAATATCCTGCATATCCCAAAAAACTGCGTACCTCTGTCTATGTACAAGGTGTGGCTAATAGAAGGATTACCTCTATCTTAGCCAGATCTACCTGTATTGAAGTTGCATAGATGTAGTGACCTAGGATCACTCCCTCAGTCATCATCATCTGACATTTCTCATTGCTGAAACATAACCTAGTAGAAATACATTGCTCCAACACCTTTTCTATCATTTCTAATGCTTGATCAAAGTCCTCACCATATGGTGTGAATTCATCCATATAGATTTCAAGCACCTCATTTATTAATTCATAAAAAATACTGATTATGGCTCTCTAAAATGTCGCTGGGGCATTACATAACCCAAATGGTAAAACCTTGTTAGAAAAAGTACCACATGGGCGGGTAAAGGTTGTATTATCCTAGCCTTTGGGTGCTACCTAGATTTGATTGTAACCACTCAACCCGTCAAGGAAGGAGAAGAATCATTTCCATGCCAATGTGTCAAGGTCTTGGTCAATGAAGTGAAGGGGGAAGTGGTCTTTCTGTGTTGCTTTATTTAACTCTCTGTAATCCACGTAGATTCTCCATTTCTCATTATTTTTAGGGACAACTACAAGAGGGCAGACCCATTTTATGTCTGATATAGGATAAATGAAATTTACATCTAACAGCTTTTGGAGCTCCTCCTTTACAATATCTTTTAAGTGCAGATTTAGCCTTTGTTGAGGCTGTCTAATGGGACGGGCTTCCTTATTGGTATAGTTGTGATGGGTGCATAGCTGAGCATCTAAACCTTTCATGTCTGGGTAATCCCAGGCGAATGCCCCTTGATACTTCTGAAGAAATTTTATGAGCCTTTGCTTTTGGTTATCATCCAAATTGCCATTAATATTCAAAACCTTTCCTAGCTTAATCTCAATAGGTATGATGTTACATACAATGGTTGTGGGAATATGTTGATCCTCAAGGTATATCATAGGATCCTCTTGAGCTTCCTCTTCAAGGACTGTTTTCAACATTTTGCATTTTAAATTTCCAGATGTGGGTGGCTGACTCATAAAATTATTGATTACATCGTCCTCAGTTTGATCCTTAAATTTGAGAGCTTCCACTAGTGTCAGAGGTGGATGAATGTTTTTCTCCTAGTATGTGCATGGATGTTTGTGAATTTTTACTGTGGGTAAGCTTGGTTTGGAAAGAAGATAAATAATGATATTTTTTATGGAATCCCCTCTACTGATAGTCATGCTGCATGTTCGACAGCCTATGTAAGCATCGGTTGTGGCCAACCAAGGTCACCCAAGACTTAATTGGTGTCCATCCATCCTATTCTTTGTATTAATAACTAAGAAATAAACTAAATATTCCCATGAGTCCATAGAGACCAGGATGTCCTACATGATTCCTTCCAGTCTAATAACAGACCTGTCAGCAAGATCCAACAGTGGAGCTGTAGGTTCTAAAGTTGATATGTCTAGTTTTTCGCAGGCCCCTGTGGTTAGGATATTGATGGATGCCCCTAAGTCAACCAAAGTGTTTGGAAATGAGTGGCCAGAGATTTGTACAATCACAATGGGATTTCCTGGGTCCTCATATTTCACTGGTGGTTCCTTACCCAGTAATAAATTAGATAGCATCCCTACCACATGAACGGTGGGCGCAGCCTTTGTTTTTTTTACTTTCTTTTCCCCACATAGCTCTTTAATTGTCTTTGCGTAGATGGGAATGTCTTGGATGGCCTGGAGAAGATGGATTTTGATACAAATTTCTCTCAACTCCCCCAGGATGTTAAAATCTGGAGAGATTATCAGTCTGGGCTGAGTTAAAATTTCAGGGAATGGGAGTGGAGACATCCTAAGTTATTCAAGCCGCTGTTGGTCAACCATTTTACCTACCTCCATCCTCATTATATTTGCTTGGCTAGGATTTTTTGAAGTTGAAGCTTGGAATCGAGGTGGAGTCATGTCTTATACTAGTAAGATAGTACATCCTGATCTCAGCCTTAGTTCGTTGCATTACTTCGGCTCCACGCTGTGATTTCTATTTTCTATGATATGAATTAGCTGAACGAGTCTGTTGTTGGGATTAGGATTGAGTTGGGCTGGAAATTGAGGGCGTATGACAGGTTGTGGGTTGTGCTATATTGGGTATGGAGATGGTAGCATAGGTTGATTCTGGGTCCCTGCTCCCATTGGTAGGTTGGTCATTCCCAGGGGTTGCTGCCAATTCCAATTAGTGTTTTGAGGAGGAGGGTTTGGCCACGGGCCTTGATATGGAACATTTTTCCAATAAGGGGGAGAATAAGGAAAGCTTAGCCAATTATTCCTTGATGAGGGCTGGGCATGCTAGGGTGTTACAGGAAATGACTGGTTCGACCAAGTATAAAAGGGATTTTTATTCTGCCAAGATGTTGCAGGGTTTTGCTGGTTAAAATACAGAGAAGAAAAGAACTGAGGCAGGTCTTGAGGCATACCTGGTTCTGCCTGCCATTTTGGACGTTGATTCATTATGTAGACTAGTTTTGTCTCTTCCTCTGCTTCCTTGTAAACTGCTTTCAGCCAAGGGAGTGAAGGAAATTGATCTATTGTATGATCCTTAGTGCAGATGGCATAGGTCTAAAGCATGTCTAAAGGGAAATCCCTTTGGATGTGCTTCTTCCAACATCGTGGGAAAAAGACTGCCAATTTCTGTTCCACTATAGCTTGTTTATGCTTGGCTTGTAAAACATCAAGTTGTGTGGTCAAAGTACCCAAAATGCCAATTTTTAAATATTCCAAAAGATTGCCAAACTCTGCTCTAGTTACATTGCCATTAGACTGCTTATGATATTTTTTCATAGAATCACGTCCAATTGGATGATTGCGCACACTACCCTGAGAGCATCTAATACACAGGAAAATAATCTCGTCATATCCTTCCTGGTAAATATCCCCTTTTCCCATTATGTTTAGTGTTTCAACCCATTCTTCTTTCATTCCTTTAATCATTGTGGCTTTTAAGATGTCTTTAGATAGTGTGGTATATGCACACCTTTGTAAATTGTATTGAAATATTTCTATGTACTCTTCTAAACTTTCATTTCCTTTTGCAGACATATTGAAGATTTCATATCTTAGATCTCGGGTCTGGCATTAGTCTTGATATTTATTAAGGAAAATTTTCTTCTTTTGGTCCCAGTTATTGATAGTTCCCCCACCTAGTCCCATGAACCAACGTAGTGCTACTCCCTTTAAGGTATAGGGAAATAGTTTCAGCTTTTGAGGATCAGTGGTGTAGTCATACCCCCTACGTAAGACATAAAATTCAAATAGGAATGCATCAGGATATTTCGTGGTAAAACCATGGAAGGTGGGAATTTTGTGCAAGGGAATGGCTTTCATAGGGGCATTTGCATCATGATCAACAATAGGGTACTCCAATGTTGATTTATGCCTCTAATTCTGATTTTGATTATTTTCCATTTGATCAAAGAGGTGCCAGAAATCTTCGTGGATTTCTTGTTCTGGAGGAGTAATCTTGGTGGGTTTGGGAGGAAATTGTGGTGGAGGTTTTACAATGCTTCCTTGATTTGGGATCCTGAGTACCTCTATCTCGGCCACGTTTTCAGGGGATTTAGGCTCTGGAGCTTCTATTTGAATTACACCACTAGTTTCTCCTTCCCCTTCCTATAAATTGCAAGAACCTCCCTCTCTCGAAGGGATAGTGCCTATATGATCGGTAGTATGAAGGCTTCGCTCAGATCCTTCTATCTCACAGTGAATCTTGGCGTAGGCTACATATGGTGAGGCTACCACCTGAGGGAGTGTGATAGGACTTTGAATGGAAATAGTTTTGGGTGCTATGGATGCCTGAGATTTATCATTCTTAATGATTTAATCTATATATGTTGTTCTTCCAAGGATCACTGGTCCTTTGGATTGTGAGGGTTTTTGCAAATGATTTCAAATTGTTTCTATCTTTTTATTTCTAGTCATAAAACAAGAGCACCTATTCTACTGGTCTTTGCACAATTTGTTGAGAAGCAGGCTAGAGAGAAATAATTTTTCTTGCTGGCACGCAGGTTCTTACCTCCCATTTTTAATACCCAATTCTTCACAACACACTCTCCCTGACAACGGCGCAAAAAATTTTGATTCATAGAGGTGGCTTATTATAGGCAGCCTTAGTGCTTCTCATTTAATTATCAACCCGAGTTAAGTCTTCTTATTTCAAGACTGTAAGCATAGTATATGTGAGTGAGGTTGACTGATAGCTACTCTATGTTGCTTATAAAAAATGATTATTTAATTCCCAAAATTCAATCAACTCAAAGGGAAATGGCTTGGTAGAATGTGGCTAACTATTTTGTCTAGATAAGGATGGATTGAACAACAATCTTAATGAATTGAATAGAAATCTTAACGAATTTAACAACAATCACAATGAAGTGAATCAGTAATTACTTATACAATTTTGCAATGGAATTAACTTTGCAAATTGACTAGTTGACATTAACCAACAATTGGACACCTTACTATGCTGAAACCATCTAATCCCTAAAGATAAATGACATTGAACAAAAATTTATTCTATGATTCATAAATTGACTGAAAACGTATTGGAATAAAATGGAAAGAATCTAACAACGATAAATCCTTATTATAAACTAGAAAATATGAATACAATTATTCTAAATCAAGAAGCACGAATGCTAAACTGCTCTAAAGAAAGAAAAACTGTAACTTTATTGAGTGGAAAATTAATTTACAACCACATCAGATAACTAGATATTGATTCTGTAACTAACGTAAAACATGGAAATTGGCGAGGAAACTCCCAGGGGTTGAGCCCAGACCACTAGAAGCTCTAACGCAATGAAAACCTCAAAATATAATTGTTCAAAACATCAAAAAGTCTTTATTAAATAAAGGGATACTAGAGGAATACAATTGGATAGTTTGGTCTTGATGCATTGATTACAGAAGGAAAATCCTATTTCACTCCCTATCTAGTTCATCCTCGGTCCTTTAAAAGGAATTTTCACGGGATGGGATAGTATTTTCCAAATGACAGCCTGTTGCACGTGCCTACCGTTTGGGTTCTCGAGCTTAGATCTATCTTTCTATCTTTTTCCAGTTGCTGGGAGTTACTGAGATTCCATGTGTTTGTTTTTGTTGGTTGTCTTCTGTTTACTGTTGGTTTGGTTTCACTACCTTCCTGCATATGGAGATACAATAACTCAAATTTCTGTTATATAAACACTGCCTTTGTCGTTAGCCCAATTGCCCTAATTTTCATAAATCTTTTCTTTCTTTATTGTTAATATGAGGAAGATTTCATAAAACTGTGTCACAATTCGAAGTAATCATAAGGTGAAAACATACCTTAATTCTTGCCCAAGACACATAATAGTCTATATTTCACCAAAAAAATCTTCTTTATTAAGAGATATAGTTGTTCCATTACATTCAGTCCTTAAACACATTTTTTCCTTCTGCGCACATAGCCAGTGGAGTCCGCACACATCCAAGACTTAGGTCTTCGTGCACACAGCTAGCATGAGCCTTTCTACCCAAAAACCCAATCTTGGATCGAAATCCTTAAAAAAAATACATCATCAAACATAAGATATATTTCTATCAACCTGATCTAGCCATACTTATACTATCTTAGCATGCAGATACCATGTTCTCAAACCATGGTTTGAGACTCATTGCTTTCCCTTTAAACCCATTAGTTTGATTGAGGGAATTTGACCCACACCAAAGCCCCTTTGACTCTTTAGCGCAATGCACACAACAAAATATTGATAAAACTTAACCCAAAATTGTACCCCAGGGGACCACGCTCCATATAAGAGACGATGGAAGGATTTAGAGACCACAACATATCCTTGAGTGCTCTAGAATTTTTGGCCACACCCAAGCCCATCATTTTCAGGGATAGAAGATTCATGGGGGCACCTGTGACTCAGGTATTTCCCCTCTAAGGAACAGTGTAGATGTGCAGGCATCAGTGAGAGAAACCCCCATAAGGTGATGTTACACAGAAATTTGTCACCGTCCATGCAATCCCCATCCTGCACATTGGAGGGATCATTCCGTGACCTGTGAGCAGAGACAAGACTTAAAAATACTTTAATTGTATCCCTCTGAAGATGAGCTTTCATTTCCCTGATGACATCTCCTTGCAAAAGACCCTAAAAATAACTCTTTTTTCATTGGCGCGGTTTCGTAGTTCAGCCCTCGCGCCAAGGGGGAAAATCCTCCAAAGAGGGCACGCCAATTGGCGCTCTGTCATAGAGCCACACCCGCGCCAACCATATTAAGAGGTATTTTTTAAAAATAAAAGGCAGAAGTTTCGTCCTAACAGATTCCTGGACTGATATCTATCTTGAGTTGGGAGGTTTGGCTACGGATTTCCATAGAGAGGAAGTGGTTTCCCACATCTCATGGAAGCTTCCTTGATGATAGGGCCAATCCCATAATTGTAGAGATCCCAACTCCCCTTCCTCCTTCTATAAAAGCTTTCTCATCTCCATGGCAAGCTAATCACCAAGTTCCCAAGAGCTTTCACATCCTTATGCTGCAAAAGCCTTATTGATTCCCTTAAGGCCAAATCCAATCAAGGAGACTATTGCCGAGTATCTGGAGAGAGAGGCTTGTCCCATCCTTGACAGGCTCTATCGAGACATGTTCTGCTGACGACCCACCAAAGGAGAATTCGGCGTTGAAGAATTGGTTGTATTCTTCTTTTTGACTCATCAATGATAAGCGACTATCGGTTATGGTTCCACTGTTGTTCTTAATCATGTTCATGAGTTATGTTCTCTTTGACTAACATATAGTTGTATATACTGGATTTTATGCTTGCGTTTGTGTTGTTTCTTGCATGTGTAGGTGTCCTATCACGGAGATCGTGAGGATTGTGATCTACCAGTGCAAAGGAACGGGAGCACCACCTCTTCTACAAACAACAGCGTTGGATTCTAGGTAAGCCTTCCTTGCAAGTCAGTTTATTTACAATTAGGAACCTGCACTGTAGCATGTTTGATTGTTGCTAGACCCGATCTGGGCTAGTAGCGATCGCCTCTGTCCGCAGAGGGGATTTACCTCCTGAACAATTTGGCCACTCCGCTGGGGACTTAGCTTGTTGTTTGAGTTGTAAACTATAGACGGAGTCTGAAGCACAGCCAGATAGCCTTCGAAACGCTCTTCCTCTGCATTAGCGGAGTAGATCAACGATGCTTCAGTCAATCTCCGGTTTGGTTTACGGACTGAACAACTTGGAGCATTTTCTTCTCTTTTCCGGTCAACTTCTTGGTCTTGCTTGCTTGGTCAACTCTTTGGACTGATTTTTCTTGTTTGTCTGGCTTTGTTTTAGCCTTGTCATCACTTGTCTATGTCTGAGATTGCTTGTTTTTTCATTTTTCCATAGTGAACTCGGCTGGCGCGCTTTTCAGCGTTACAGTCGTGCCCATTGGCGCAGGTTGCCTGTGTATCACCTGTGCCATTGCCTTTCTGGCGCTAATTTCAAACTCACAGTCGCGCCAATCCTGTGAGCTATTAGGGTTTGCTGTGTTTCATGCTTTTTGAGGCTGACTTGTGATTTTGATCTTGTTTTTTCGGCTGTTTGAGTGCACTAGAGTCTAGTTTGACTGATTGTAACCTCCATCCTTTGGTTGTTTGCCTATTTCTTTCGATTTTGCATTCAAGACCTAGGGCATCTAGGTGCTTTTGTGAGTCGAGCCTCCCTTGGGATTTTTTTTATTTTCATTCATTTAGTCGACTTTGGGATTGCTCCCTTGCATTCATTTGACAGTTGTCTATCATCTTATTGCGCTTTTTGAGTGATTGATTTCCTTTTCATTCGAATTTTGCTTTGCTTCATTTTGGGCCTAGATCACATGGCTCATTAGTTTCTTTGGGACTTTTCTTGGTTTTGAGAGACTTTTGGTCGATTTGAGATCTGATTGTTTGTGCCATCGAGTGAAATTTTCTTGTTTTACTCTCTTAATATCATTTCTTGAATTACTTTTCATTTTTTTTCGGTTTTATTAGTACATCTAGCTATCAAACATTGAAAATAAAAAAAATCTCTTTTTCTTTTCGTTGAGTAGTGCAAATTAAAATCTTTTCGGTCTTATTAGCAATTAGTGAGTTTGAAAGAAAAGTTTTAAGTTTCATTAGCTGCATTAGAGATATCACTGATTGTCTTCCGATCATTTTGTTTGTGTAAAAAGCTCTCAACTCTTCTGTAGCTAGCTTTCATCGAACGAAATGGTATATTGTGGCATATAGTTTTGCATTTAGGAGATTTTTGAGACGACACATTCGTTAGGGCCTGAAAACTGAAACGTAATTGAAGATTAACTTTAAAATCTACTCAATTTACACTAAGGCAACATTGAAATCTAACGAAACACATTTAGAGGTCTAGGCTAGAGACGTGTTCCGGCGTCTTAAAACCTAGTAGCTGTCGTCCGCCTCTTGGCTTTAGACAGCACTAGTACGGACTTGCGCTCCTCGTACCATCGCGTATATAAAGGGAGACCCCACTAGGTTTCAATCCTTTATCCATAGGAAACCGAGTCTGCCGCACTATACCCGTGATACACCGAACACAACATTCAGGGATATTTCCTGCACGTACGGAAAGTCCTTGGTTGATTTCTTTTTCATTATTGAAACCAAGGTGTATATTGCAGTTCGCAGTTATTTGGTACACCCTTTTGCCTAGTATTCCTGAGTAGTCATTTTGATTCTATCTGACTCTCTAAATTTGAAAGGATCACCAAGCGCTTGTCCTTTCACGCTTGTGTCAAATCTAAAAGAGATAGAGTCACCTTTTCGACCGTTTCTCGCCTCTTAAAACATGAAACGGTGAAGTTTCTTATTTTTAAATGTGGTAAAAATTAATCACCCACGATCACACGCCTTGTTAGTCTCTTCTTGTTGACCGTTTGATTGTGTGTCTTGACTCTTTTTCAGCCCGTGTGTGTGTTTGATATTTTTCGCTTGTCATTGCTGCCACAGTGGTGGAACCCTTGGTTTCGTCTACAGGTAGTCCTTACACGGATGATTCATCAGAGGTTTCCCAATCCTCTGCTGAACCACAGCAGCCCCTTGTCTCCAATTTTCTTGACAAGGGACCAGTTCTTTCTGAGCAACCCTTTGGGGGACCAGTTGAGTTCAATTGGCCCTTTTCTGACCCTGTGTCAGAATTGACATTAGGAGCTGATTTCCTTTCTCTTACATCGGGTTCGCCCTTTATAGCTACTGTCTTTCCTCCTAGTCCTCGCCATCTATTACAAGATCTAGCGGCAGGCTCAAACATGAGTGATTCTGGTGAGGAAATCCCAACGTCTGGTGAAGACTATCAGCTCTTCCCACGAAGATTATTTTCAGGAGACAACTCTGAAACAACTGTCATGTCAACGTCCAGTCCCTCATTACTGCTGGGGTACAGGTCCTTGGGTCAGATCATTTCCGCTGCTACCTCTATGGGAGTGTCAGCTCCTTCTCCGAGGCCAAGTTCTCCTTCACCGGGGGTGTCCCCTCAAATGCCCATTACTTTTGTACCCGTTCGACCCACTGTCTGTGTGGTTGCCTCTACACCCGTTGTCACGGCACCCTCCGCCAGGGCTATGCCGTCTCTTGAAGACGTTTATTTAGCGACTCCTATACCAGAGAACATCTCTCCGGAGGAGTATCGATTGTCCCTGCAACAGCCGAACCCCGAGGTTGGACCATCCTCCCAAGATCCCAACCGCTCTTACTTTTTGCACTATGCATAGGATGGTACACCCGTGTATGCTTTTCCAGGTCAGTATGATGAGCACGGGGACATTTTACGTCTACTCGCTCCTGAGGCTTACCTCCATGCTCAAGGTTTACCTTATAACCAGGCTTATAACCCTCAAGGGAAACCTTTCCAAGGCCAACCTTTGGGCCAAACTGGCTATCCTTATGACCCACAGGGGCAGCTCGTGCAAGGCTATCCTGCAGGCCAGCAAGGGCCATCGTACGGTCTGTAAGGACAGTATTACAGCCCTTCCGGTCAACCTGTACAGCCTCAGCCGGGGTACCAACCGGGACCGGTCTATGGTCCTGGGGGGAAAATCCAGCCTTCTCAACCTATGCAACTGCAGTATCCTGTTGTTTCTAACGTTGCATATCATCTGGGACCACCCTATGGTCCTACTCCAGGTCAAACCGGTTACCAGCAACCACCTGGACCTATTCCTCCAGCAGGCCAACCGGCCCATCCGGTACAACCTGGTGTTCCGCCTCTAGGCCAACCGGTCCATCCGGTACAACCTGGGGCTCCTTTACATCCAGGTCAACCTGCGCAGCCGGCACAACCTGTCTATCCAGGTCAACCTGTTCACTCAGGGCAACCCGCTCAGCTGAGTCAACCTGTTCACTCAGGGCAACCCGCTCATTCCATTAACCCTGCCCAGCAACCGATTCATTCGACGCCGCAGCCAAATCAACAGCTGTGCCCTAGTTATCCGGCTTCGCAGGGTTCCACCTATCAGCAGCCGACTCATCCTCAGGGTGGTTATTATCCTCATGGTCAATCTCAACCGAATTATAACCAACCCCGAGGCTCTCAGTATTATCCTCCTCCACCCGGTCCTACCTATACTCAGCAGCCAAATCCAAATGCTTCTTACACTGGGCCGACACATAATCAAGGTCCGTACTCTGGTTATCAAGCCCCACACGCTGGTTACCATCAGCCAAATCAGTCTGGTTATACGACCTACACCCCCTACGGTCAGAATCCCACAGGATAGAACCCATGGGGACAAGGATATTCACAACCAGTGTGGACTACAAGTACCGGTCCTCATCCCGGGCCTGGCATGCCGGTCAATCCGCCATTTCCGTTCCTAGCCACCTTGGAATTGCCGGATGTTTCAAAATTGACCAATGATCCGATTTTTCATAATCCGTATTGGCCTCCGGTTCCTACCAAGATACCAGGTGATTGCCCCAATTTTGAGGGTAAAGTTGGAGAGGACCCCCAAGCGCATGTGATGACGTATCATCTTTGGTGTTCGTCTAACTCTTGGGTCGATGATTCAATTCGTTTGCACCTCTTCCAGCGCACTTTGACTGGAGCTGCTGCTAAATGGTACATAGAGTTATCCCATGGCATCTTCTAAGATTTCAATTCCTTAGCCATGGCTTTTCTGATGCACTTTCAGTTACTGGTTCGCTATGAAGCCGGGACACACCTCCTGACTTCTCTTAAGCAGGATAAAGCCACTCACATTTCTAATCACATTCATGAGTGGCGGCACCTTCGTAGACTGATCAAGTGTCATATACCTGATCAGATACTAACTCACTGGTTCACCACCTCCTTCGTGAATAAAATCGCCTAAGATATTGTGATGGGAGTGTGTGTGACGGAGGAACAAGCCATTGCGCGTGCCCAATATCTGGATCTTGTATATTCTCAGTCCGGCACGCTTTATGATATCTTGCCTGATGCTCCACGATTCGGAACCTCTAAGGCCCCACCTACCCCTGCAGTGGATGGTGTCATTGGCTCCGTGTCTCAGAATTCGAAGAAATCTTCGAATGGGAAGCAGAAGTCTAATTCTTCCAACAATACTCCTGCTAATCCTGCCCCATCCGATTCTGGCAAAACGATGGAGGTGAACGCCGTTCAGGAAAATCCTATGGAGAAAACCTCCAAAAGGAAAAAGAAGGGCAAAGGTAAATCCAAATCCGACGCTCCAAAGCCAGAATCCAAATCTCGTACTGAGGATGGTTCTCAACGTAAACCGAAGTACCCCTGCCTCATTTGTGAAGGAGACCACTATACTAAAGATTGTCCACGACGATCCAAGGTTAGTCAAATTCTTAAAGGCTCTAAAGGGACTCCGACAGTTCTTAAAGAGCCATTCCCGTCTCAGAAAACCTAGATGGTTGAACAACCGTCACCATCTGCACCATTTGGGTCCCAAGTTTTTATGATGAATGATGCTGCACCTATCTCTGTCGTTACGCGTTCGAAGGATTACAACGAATCATGGCAGACACCCGGGAAGGCAGTCGCGGATGGACCACCTCCCCCACCTATCTCCGGTTCGTTGGAAATCGAGAAGCCTACTCCTGAACCTGTTGTGAAGCCACCTTCTAAAGGTGTTCTTCGAAGATCTTCTTATAATCCGAATGCTCGTGCCACTCAACACTACAGTATTGTTGAGGATTTGGCACAGGCGCCTTCCACTATGTCTGCACTAGAAGTTCTTCAAAGTTGTCCTTCGCAACGGAAGGCTTGATTGTCTGCAATCGGTGGCATAGATCCCACCGATTCGAGTCTTCTTAGCTTCGATTTAGAGAATTTCACCCCCCGACTTCCACATCAGATCGCTCTTGTTATTCAAGTCGGGATCAACGGTCTGAACATCCACAGGGCCGTTGTGGATGAAGGTGCTTCTACCTGCATCATGTCATCCGCTTGATGGAAGGCCATTGGCTTTCCGGACCTTTCGTCCTCTCCCAATGCCCTCGAGGCATTTGATGGTCGGGAATCCAAACCCCTGGGTGTTCTCGAGAGTTTAGCGATCACTTTACAGGGGAAGACTGTGAACGTAGAGGTAGAAGTGGTTGACGCTAGGCTCAAATACAATATACTTCTCGGTTGCAGCTGGACTCACGCCATGCTATGCGTGACGTCCATCGTCTTTCGACTTCTTAAGTTCCCTCACGAGGGCAAAATCGTCACGGTGGATCAGTTGTCCTTCTTCACCTCCACCTCCGAGAACAACGTACCATACATGGATCAAATACCAAATCCCCGTGACAGTGTAGGACTTGGTCTCTTCAAAGACCCCGTCCTCATGGGTATCTTTCCTGCACCACCACCGCACACCGCTCAAGTTAACATGATTTCTAGGTCTGATGACCCCTGGCTCGTTCCTACGCCTGAGAAGGTGTTTGAGTTTGGAGAATCAATGCCCTTGACTCCAGTAGAGATTAGCTAATATGAAATTGTTTCCACATCTGATCCTCCACCTCCTCAGCATGCTCCTTTGAGCATGGCTCTAGATTTCTACTCTCAATCCCCCTGGCTTGGTCAGGCCGATTCACCTGATCTTCTAAAAGAGACTTTTCCTTCCGATGAAGCCATCATTGAAACTATGTCTCTTAAGGAGATGCCTTGGGGCGATGGACATCATTGCTCCTCTTTCATGCCTAGCTTGGGGGCAATGTCAGATTGTCTAGAGCGTTATGCATCTCAAGTTCCTACTCCTCCTCTCCAAATGCCCATTTTGACGCATGAGGTTCTGTCGGAGGGAAACCTGAGTAATATCACTCAAACCATCCCGATCAACATCTCCGTTAAACTGGGGATTGTTGGGAACGTACATGATCATCTCCCTCCTCAGCCTCCTCCTTGGAGCTCGTCGGAGCATAGTTCTTCCACTTGTGTTAAGCTCCTAAAACAATAAAACAAGCTGCTACGAGGATAGTTATTTTAAGTGTGTCAACCTAGTTAAAATAATGAAACACGAGCATTTTCAATTTGAGTTTTGATAGATTTAGTTCAAATATCTTTTGTTTTCAACCTTCACTCCATTTCCTATGGACTGAAGCTTGGGGGGCATGCACCTCGAATTGAGACACCATGCTGGGGGGCATGCCCGTATTTTATGTACATAAGTGTGTGTTTTTCATTTGTGTGCATGTGTGGTGTGGTGTGCGATGTAAACATCTTTCTGCTGATCGGGTCTTCCTGATTGTGCAGATGTCCATCTGTCCGTTTGTTGGTTTTGTGGATGGTGCCTCCCGCAGTACCAGGAACCTGTCTTCGGCGGCCTGGGTAATCTATGATCCTGATGGTGAGTTGGTCAACCTGCAAGGTGTGTGTCTCATACGTACTACAAATAACATCGTGGAATATAGTGTTGTATTAGAATTATTAACTGAGGCTGTAAACCTTGGTATCCATGAATTACTTGTGTATCTAGACTCGCAACTTGTAGTATTACAACTGAATGGTCATTATTCCGTCAGAAACCCATCCATTTTACGTTTGTATATGCGTATTCATTTACTGGAAATAAATTTTGACTATATTACATATCAACATATACCCAGGCATATGAATACATTAACAGATGTAGTAGCTAATTTGGTGTTAGATAGACATTTGCACAATTTGTAAAACAACATCACGTGAAAAGAAAGATCCATCCAGAAATAGATATGTATATATATAGATATCGGAATGTTTACATAGTGTGCGTCGCATAGAATCAAAAAATATACATGTTTGCCTTAATACATCCGGAGACGACATGTCTCTCAAAAAATATGCATGATAAAAGCCCTAGGATTCTAATCCGTGTGGTGCTCATGATAACAAGTGACTGCATGCACTAAGCATCTCAGAAGTCGGTGGAGGCGACTAGGCACTCCCACCATATGTCTCTGGTATGCCATCGGTACATCCGCTAGCTGGGCATAGTCTGGGATCCCTCGGGAAATGCCCTCAAGATTCTGGATTAAATCCCCCCCCCCCTTTGCACCCTCTGCCTGAGGATCAGGTGCGGGAAGAGTCCTCCGCGCAATAGGAGACATACTGGCTGGTCTCTCTGGGCCCACGTCTGCATACATATAAAATGTGTCAGGTTGGACATGTATTAACAAAAAATTATAAAACATAAAAATCAAAAAGAGAAGAGGTCATACCCAACTCCTCATCCCAATCATCTCCTTCTGGTAGTGGGAGATCTGGGTCTGTAGTGAAATCGGTTCCTGCATATGGCCAGTCTTCCACTACGATCAACTGACGCCGCAACCACCCAAAAAACTCCGGCCTCCAGGACATCTGTTGGCCTCCTCCAGCTCTGGGCATTAGTGCTGCCCAGCGAGCCATTCTTGGCTCTCATGGAATCGGCTCAGCTACTATGGCCCCTTGGCCCTGGAAGATTGGTAATCGTTCCAGAATGAACGATACCAGGATGGAACCGTAGCCAAAATATTTAAGCTTGGCTTGCTTGCATTTCGTAAGCTATCTTTTCATGTTTATCATCACTGCTGTGGCCCAGTCAAACAATAGGGGAGTCATACACTCTGAGGCTAGAAAAAGTTGGGCCTTTGTGGCCTCGTGTGGTGCCTGCGACCCCGCAGCCTGCGTGATGGTATGCAGCACCACTCTTAGTGCCAGGTCAGGAATGGTGTGAATGTCCACTTTCCCACTTCCAGATCACAGTCGTGCCCTCGGGCACACTCGTGCCATCACTTGCTCCATCTTCTCACTAGACGGTCTGCTCCCTGTCAATATGGGCACCGGACCTCTGCGCGATAATCTGGTTATGAAGTATATGTCAGAAACCTCCATTTCTAATACCTGGTCCCGTAACTTGAACAATTGTTCCTGTTCGTCCCATATGCTCATCAGGTACTGTAGGATTTCGGGCTGAGCTCGTAAACAAGGTGTCAGGAAGAACCTTTTTAGCCCACAGTTCTTGAGGGCATTCATGCAAGTTTCATTCTCCATGGCTTGTTCATCCTCTTCACCGTGCTCTCTCTCTTTCCACTCAATCACCATTTTTCTCGGTTTCCTGCATCAACATGGTCACAAACCCTTAATTAGATCTCTGTTGAGCTTCAAAATTCATCCAAATTGATTAAAATCTCAAATTTTTAGGCGAAAATTTGGGTTCCGCCGCTGGCGCGAGCCCTTTGCATATAAAATCCCATTGGCGCGGGTCCATGCCCGATACCTGCGCCAATGAGCGGAGCCCTAAAAATTTAAAAAGTTGCCACAGAAATCTAATGCATGATGGAAAACTATTAAAAAATGGATTGAAATAGAGTACAAAGAAGCGCCTCTTACCTGGAACTGACGGGAATCTGAATGGTAGCCCGGATCGGTCGCAATCGCTGTCAGAAGTTCGCACAGAAAATGGACCACTGCTACTCTTTGGTGAGGTAAAAAGTAAAAAGTAATTTTATTTTTACCATTTGACATATTTATAACTTTTTGAATTCAAATTAGGTCTTGAAAGTTATTTTTCTGAATATTTTAATATATTTTGTCGAAAATGGGTTTTACACTTGCCTTTTTGTGCAGCAACAGGTCTTTCACGCAACTTAGACGATGAAACGAGTTGTATTTTATACTTTTTCAGACTCGGTAAATACACGAAAAAGTCACTCTGGAGTCATCTTTCAACTCTTTTCTGACTCTCTAAACATGAAAAGATTTCCGAGGCCCTTGTCATTTCGATCTCATTAAAGTGGACACGAATCAACATCTAACCAGTATACGTTTACCCCTTTTTTGGGCTGGGATGGATTATTTACGAAAAAGGAATACCCTAGCCCATCGCGACTAGGAGGTTTTCTCGGATATTGTTTTCTACCTTTTCGGGTCCGAGGAACTATCTACGAAAAGGGACCACTGGAGTTTACTTTTCTGCTGTCTTTTCAAACTCTCTAAATATGAAAAGATGCCGATTTCTTCCTTTGTCAGACTCGTTAAACCCTGATGACATTGGATTCAGTCGAAATGACGTTCTCCAAGTTCCTCCTTCCTAGGGCTCGTTAAATGTACTAGGATGGATTTTCCCGAAGGACGGACTTATATTGCAAGCATATGCTATCCCCTTCAAGCTTGTTATAAAAAATAATTGGGGTATTCGCCAGAAATGGTGGGGGAAAATCGAACCAGCATCATTATCGTGTCGGCAGTATGTCGCTCTTGAACATGGCACTTGTCTGCATTCGTGTCGGGTTGGGGACATCTCATCTCATTTTTCACTTGCCTCCGTGGGTTTGGATAATCCATTTTGACCTCTCATCTGTTCTTTGCCTCGTCGCCATGACCTCTGATCCGTTGATGTCAAATACTGCCAAGTCCACTGTCGTGCCGTTTATATGTTCAAGAGAAGTTGACCTCTGCAAAATATCAACCTCCGTCTAATTCTCGTTTGATCCCGATTCACAAAATACATCATGTTCCTCTGTCTCGTGTCGATGATGTGGGAAACACTATGGCCCACCTTCGATCGAGGTCACTTCCTGTTGACTTCAGCTCATTATCCAAGAAGCTGATCTAGAGACTCCCTTATGGTACCTTGGAGCCTGCATGCCTCAATGGCTGGTTCATCGCATTCGACGTGATTTTTTCATCATTGGCCTCTGATCGAGTGATTCTACGGGTGTTCGATGCCAGCTCATTGATTCGCACGCCGTAGATTGTACCTATAGTACCTTGAGGGCCATTGTCATTATTGGTGGTTCCTCTCGCGTCTGTTAACAACTTTCGTCATTGCCTGGTAATCAGGCGATGTTCTTGAATGTTTGAATTTAGCTCACATATCGCCCTTGTTCCTTTTTTGGTCGAGACAGAGCGCGTGCCTGGGTTATTTTCACCATTTATGTTGTCAAATACTACGATATTGTGGATTATTATTTACATGACTCACTGATTGGATGGTTACGACCATACCCGAGTCTATTTATCGATCCTCACTGGATGGCTGCGTCCATGCCTTGGATCTAGATTATTGTATACTCTGTTATGGATGGCTACGCCCATACCACCTATATATATCATGTATCTGAGACATCAGTTGTACTTCGATCCGCAGGTTTTCCAATGGAAGTGTTTTCAGTCGGCATGTTCTCGTAAAGCATTTCACCCCTCTCTCTCCCTTTCAGGCCTCATGCTTTAGGGGGCATCTGTTACACATCAATTTTTCATCGTCCCTGCAATCCCCATCCCGCACATTGGAGAGCTCATTCCATGACCTGTGAGCAGAGACAAGACTTGGAAATACTTTTATTGCATCCATCTGAAGATGAGCTTTCATTGCCTTGAAGACATCTCCTTGCAAAAGACCCTAAAAATAACTCTTTTTTCATTGGCGCAGTTTCGTATTTTAGCCCTCGCGCCAAGGGGAAAAATCCTCCAAAGAGGGCGCGCCAATTGGCGCTCTGTCATAGAGCCGCACCCGCGCCACCCATATTAAGAGGTGTTTTTTAAAAATAAAAGGCAGAGGTTTCGTCCTAACAGATTCCTGGACTGATATCTATCTTGAGTTGGGAGGTTTGGCTACGGATTTCCATAGAGAGGAAGTGGTTTCCCACCTCTCATGGAAGCTTCCTTGATGATAAGGCCAATCCCATAATTGTAGGGATCCCAACTCCCCTTCCTCCTTCTATAAAAGCTTGCTCATCTCCATGGCAAGCTAATCTCCAAGTTCCCAAGAGCTTTCACATCCTTATCTTTAAAAAACTTCTTGATTCCTGAGCCAAATCCAAGCAAGGAGACTATTGCCAAGTATTCGGAGAGAGAGGCTTGTCCCATCCTTGACAGGCTCTATCGAGACATGTTCTGCTGACGACCCGCTAAAGGAGAATTCAGCGTCGAAGCTTTGGTTGTATTCTTCTTTTTGACTCATCAATGATAAGCGACTATCGGTTATGGTTCCACTCTTGTTCTTAATAATGTTCATGAGTTATTTCCTCTTCGACTGACATATAGTTGTATATACTGGATTTTATGCTTGCGTTTGTGTTGTTTCTTGCATGTGCAGGTGTCCGATCATTGTGATCTACCAGGGCAAAGGAATGGGAGCACCACCTCTTCTACAAACAACATCGTTGGATTCCAGGTAAGCCTTCCTCGCAAGTCATTTTATTTACGATTAGGAACCTGCACTGTAGCATGTTTGATTATTGCTAGACCCGATCTGGGCTAGTAGGGATCACCTCTGTCTGCAGAGGGGATTTACCTCCTCAACAGGTGATTAGAAACCCACTGTGATCTAGCCTCATAATCATCTCCCAATGCCAGATGAATGGGAGTGGGATTGATACATTTAGATACTTTTATATATTTGCGTTGACACTTCTTCTTATGGGAAGTTGAACCAATGTCCCTCAAACCTTCGTCGACAGGGCCATTTAGGAAGAAATAATTCCTAATTTCCAATGGCTCTAGGATAAACGATGATTCCCCTGGGAGACTAGCCATTTAGGAGTATGGAGAGATAATAATATGGGGAGAAGGGTAAGAGTGAGGCCAAGCAGCTGATTGAGGGTAAGGATCAAATACTATGGAAGGAAAATTAATAGGCATCAATGACCCATCATTATTAGGGACATGCAAAGGGGGCATACCAAAATTATAATGAAATTTGGACAGGGATGAGGGAGAAGACATGATAGAAATTAGAATTTGTGCAAAGAAAAGCTAGGGATGAGGTAGATCAAGATCGTCCCTCAATCCCTCCAAACCTTTAACCTCCCAAGACATTGAATCCAATGAAATTGTAGAAAAACCTGCTTCAAGGGGAATAGATGAGGGCATATTACCCGTGGTCGACACATAGAAATTAGGTGGCCTCATCAAAGGTGCTTGTCCAACCTCCATACCATAGTCTAAAACTGGTGACAATTACCCATATTCAAATCCCTCTATAAAACTCTGAGGGTAGGAATGCCAAAGATTTCCCATTGCATGACATAGAAGTCTCCTAAACATGAATCCCCAATAATAAATAGAAATACAGATAGAAGAGATCCCTCACCGAATATCCAAATCCTCTAGTAGACCCATTCAAAATTGCATTCCAACAAGAACCTAGGACATATGCTTATCTAGTTAACCCTTACTACGACCATCGAAATAGTAGAAGGAACCCAATATTTTCACGATATTCCAAATTGCTACTTCATCTCATAGCTAAACCAATAGCCCCGATAATTTGGCCTAGAAAAGGTTTCTTTGTAAGGTCTCTTTGAAAGGGTCAAATACGAATGCCATAAATGGCCCATTGCATGACAAAGCAGCCTCATAAACATGAATCCCCAATAATAGGTATAAATACAGATAGAAGAGCTCCCCCACTGAATATCCAAATCCTTAAGTAGACCCCTTCAAACTTCCATGCCAAAAAGAACCTAGGACATATGCGTATCGAGTTGAGCCATACTACCACCATCCAAATAGTAGAAAGAACTCAATCAGTTCGTGATACGCCAAATTGCTACTACGTTCCATAGCTCAACCAACAACCCCGATAATTTGGCCCAGACAAGGTTTCTTTGTAAGGTCTCCTTGAAAGGGTCAAAGCCAACTCTCCATCTTTAGATCCCCAGAACTACACTCCATTTCACCCAAGGGGCCTACGGAATAAGCTATGAATCCTGTGAAAACAGGACAAGAAAGAAAATCCAATCGTTATACATGAAACTAATCTTTGGCTGGTATTTAAGCCAAGGATACCACTAGTGTTCAATCCAAATTTTTATCTTCTCTCCCGAAATTCACAAATGATGTCACTTACCCACAAATGCCTATAGTTTTAGTCTCTCGAGGATTTCCTAGTATGATTCTGCACCCATTAGGATCAGGGGATCACCAGAGAAGGCTTTCAAGGCACACTAGCACTAACAACTGAGTTTACTCATTGCTTGTGTAGTAATATGTGAACCAGAGTTGTCAGAAAAAACAAGGACGCCAAACGATGTTGGAAGGAGAGAATTCCTAGAAGGTTGTGCATGATGCAAAAGGTTCTCCCTCTCGGTACATTCAAAAATCGCTTCAGTGCATATGGAGGAATTACCCAGCTTTTCCTCCATCTTCTAACTAAAAATATGGTCGAAGCTACACAAGTTTCGATAAGGGTGCCAGAATACCATAGGGCTTCCATGAGAACAAGTCTCCAATAAATATAATGATCTCGAGCCCCCCACCAATCTACGAGGATATACCCCTACCTAGCACAAACGACCTCAATGGAAAAAAGGTTGAAGCAGTAACTCCGATAGATGAACGAAGAAATTTGAAAAAATGAACCTTCAGATAGGTCTGAAAATCAAGAATCTCGGAGAAAGATCCTACATGTCAAACTTGTAAGAGAAAGATCCTCCATGGAAGTCAATGTTGCTTGAATTAGTCCATATGTTCTGCTTCCACTATCCTTCTTCTGAAATTAACGATAATCTGGTTCTACGATGACATCTAAACCTCTTTCCACTTCTTGTCGATACCTCCCGTGAGAGGTAATCTCTTCGAGCTTGTTTCCTCTCTAATGCAATGCTTAGTAACTATGATTCCTTTCAAAAAAAAGGATATATTCCTTAGGGCTTTCTTCTCTGAAAAGAAGACTAAAAGTTAGATACTGGTGTGAAATACTTGTGAAGCCCTCAAAATCTATCAATATTTCCACATTTATGTTTTCTGTCTCTCTTCATGTATGTGCCATTCCAATCAATAGAGAAATTTGGGTTGAATAAAGTGACTATCACTGTGGAGCACCTTTCCTATGTTGTTCATATACTTCGTACCTGTGTATCCATAGTAACACGAATATATCCCTGAGAGTCCTCCTGCACAAATAGTTAGACTGGTTGTTAGATACTATGAATCTAGGACTTGAAAGAGCCCAACATAGTCCATCTAGATAATTCTCAAAGCCTCCATGGCTTCCGCTCCTCCCATAAGCTATGTTTGAGCCCTGGAGACTACCTGAACTGCACTAACTATTTGGATAAATTTCAGACTATATGAGCCAGTTGTTAATCATGTAACTCAGGTCCTCCCAGTCATGGGCCTTTCACTGCTTCAATACTTCTACTTAGTCCCACCTAGGGAGCCGACTCCAAAATAATTCTACTCCCTACAAAATCTGTAGCACAAAAAAAACTAGTATGTAAAAGTTAAACAAAAGTTCAGAGGAAGTCTGTCAACTTCCTCTAGTCATGTAGAATATAGAAGGAGAGTTATTCTTCCTAGTCCGAGTTGATTTTCCTGGTCCTTTTCCATCCTGGTCCGTGCTCTTTCAAAAATTTTGAACTCCAAACCTTTCTTCACACATGACCCGTACTGCTCAAAATGTGCCTACCAAGCTATTTTACTGCAAGATCCCTCCTAAGCATTTAGAAGTTGGAATTAAGGGAAATGATCCATACTTGAAAATGAGTATTACAAATAGGGAAAGAAATAGGGTGGGGTTGTGTATATTATATATCTACATATGCTAGATATTACCAAAATAATGGAATGATTCATAACGTTCATTAAGATTTAGATGTCCATATTTCCTAGAGATACCTCGATGCATTGAAAGATTTTGTACATATTTTTAAAAATTTTATGGCTAATAATTTTTTTAGATTGTTAGAATCATTTGAATTGAATTATTTCATTTGATGCTTCAACATGATTTTACATGCTTGGTGAAAGTATATTCATCATTTTGGACTAGAAAAATATGCATATTTAGAATTTTTACAATGGAAATGACGTCTAGATAATATAAAAGGTATGTATTGTTATTTTTCAGTATCAAAAGAAATATTCAAGAATTCGTAAGTAATATAATATTAAAACTGATAAAATTTAATTTATTTATGTTTTTTTAGTGAAGTTGCATAAATTTATAATATAAAAGTGAATCATTCTTCTTAAAAATGAAACAACTAATTTATTCACTCAATTGATTTCCTCGAGATGATACCATTTCAGAGAAGTAATGAAAATAACTTAAAAAAAGCGTGACAAAGGGCAGACATGGCTATTAGCTATATCAGACGTGGCTATTGGCTATATCGAGCCATGGCCAAGGTGAGCTTGATCCTCTTTCTATGGACCATGAGAAATGTTGTCTCCTGCTTCAACGCTTTCAGGAAGAGGTAACACAATTATTTTAAAATATTATGAAAACGTTTTGACATACCAAGAGAGAAGGAATAATATTTCATCCCAAATTTTGATTGATTGGTTTAAACTACCATATATTTGTACTTTGGTTAATATATTAATTTATTAAAACAAAATAGTTAGCAATTGCCTTAAAGGATTTTAAGGGAGGGTGACAAGATTGTTAAACTAAAAATTTTATACTTTGGTTTTTATAATCACTTAAATAATAAGTGATTTGGAAAATGAAATTTTGGATGATGCAATTGTCTTTGAGTTTCACATTGGCTATTGTGTATCACATTTTTTTAAATAAAATGGTTTTCATAAATATGAGGGGATTACAATTAATGAAAATGGTGAAGGAAAAAAGCATAACTGCACTCACTCTTTCATAGTACATCATAGATCACTTTACTCAAAATGATAATTCAAAATAAGACATAAAATATTCTATCCATGAGTTTCACAATATTTTGGGCATCTAAACAAGTTTTTCCAACCTAATTTTACTTTTCTTGTTTTTCTCTTTTGGTCATTCTCTATGTTAAATGTAATGTAAACCTTTTTGTGTGGATAATACATGATGACGAGGGTTTCTCGTGTGTGTGTGTGTGTGTCTATATATATATTCTGCGACACTTGTTTATAGAGAAAGAGTTTGTTCATAAATACATTGTGTTTTTGTCAGTTTGTGTAAAGAAGTATGTAGGCTTAATAAATGGTTTATCTGCTTTCGAAATGTCAGGTTTTTTCCATATTTTAGTAGATTTTTGAAAGAAGATAGTTTTTATATTCAGGATTGTGTATGTTAAGTTTATATTTATGTTCGATTTGTTAGTTATTATCTGTTGTTTTTCCAAGTTGTCATTCGAATAGTCTCAGGAAATGAGGATTTTCTCTCGATGAGGCTGCTATTTGGCTAGGCAGAGGGACTAACCCCCTCCCAGGTACCTATTTTCTTTGAATTTATATACACATATACATTAATTTATCTCTCTTGTAAACAAATGTCTGTTCTAACATTTATTTTAGTTTTGGATTGTTTCATAAAAAGACAAACTGTGTGGTTTTTCTTAGTTATAATCAATGTGATTTCTTTGTTGTTAATAATTTCCTCTATGATTAATTCATGAAAATTGTTGTAAATGGCTAGCATACATGTATTTATTATTTCTAACTGGTCTTTATAGTTATGCACTCCTCCAAGGATGACATAAATGTCTCCAAGTTGCCGAGATGGCTACAACCCTCGTTTAAACATAAAAAATCTATTTAAAATTAATCATCAGGCATTCAAATTTATCTGCTAGTTTTCTTTACACTATACTATGGAAAAAAAATACCTCCATGCACGCAAGAACTGACACTACTTTCAATATTTATCTACTTTTGTCAATATTTATCTATGTCCCTAGTTTAAACATAACAATTCTATTTCAATTTAAACATCACGCATTCACATTTATTTGCTAGTTCGATTTACACTATACTCTAGAAAAACAATACCTCCATGCATACAAGAACTTACACTACTTTCAATATTTATCTACTTTTGTCAATATTTATGTATGTAACATAACCATAATATAAGTCAGTAAAATAGATAGTACTTATCTATTGCCCAGAAATCCATTCTAGCTTTCTAAGAAAAATGTTGTTTATACCACCCTACCTTGACATCAATTCCAACTAAGTCTCCCCCTTTCCTATTCGCACAAACAGGATTCTCTATAACAATAAGGAGCTAATTTCTTGTGACTATCTAGACCTAACCAAACTTAGTCCAGACATCCCTCACTTGGATAAATATGTTTGACACTTCAGCATGGATTCCATTACATTTGTTGTCACAAACTTCCCTCTCCTCGGTTACCTCAAGTACCTATACCCTTTTGGTTCCTTCTTTGGGAATTAATTCTCGAGGAGAAGTTATGGGAATCTAACCACCTGACCATAACTGTCTACCCAATCTGACATGTGAGATACAAATAATATTCAAGGTGTCATGACTTCTGCCCAACTTAATAACATAATATATTTATCAAATAGAATTAAAATATTCCAATTGGTCATCTAACCTTCCCTAGGTCTATGCAATAGTATCATGTCTTTTAGTGTGGTAATTAATATTTACATATTACGAGAATGTGTGACATAAAATTATAAATATCAAAATATTTCCTAATAAGAAGAATAAGAGAAATATATGTAAAATATTTTAATGTTATATATATATATATATATATATATATATATATATATATATATATATATATATATCCCTAAAATGTTTGAAGTACTCTGAGTTGGTTATTTTTCGAAATATAACAAAGATTTTTTTTTACTTACAAGTTGACTTACAAATTTAAGTTATGTACTCTACATAGCATTCAAAAAATACAATTTAAACAATCAAATATATATATATATATATATATATATATAGAGAGAGAGAGAGAGAGAGAGAGAGAGAGAGAGAGAGAGAGAGAGAGAGCCACTAGATATTTATTGGGATCTATCATGGTATGAGAGGGAGACAACTTTTTTTTTCAAAATTTTCACTTTAAAAGACTTTTGCCCTAAAGAAATTTGATCAAGCTTGGCTCATATGGTTCATATTAAATTCTTGTTTAATGGATCTATAATGGAAAAATATTTCATAAAAGTTAAATATCTATCATACTATTGATAACTAGCCTACATGCATCTTAAATTTGGATCACTGAGAATGATTAAGTATTTCGAATTGGAAACCTTTTTTTTTAGTGTAAAACTTGAGAATGTTTTTCAACACTAGAGATCCCGCTAGGCCCTTGATAAATTCCAAATTAAGATGAATCTTAGGTTTAATTTCTACAAATAAAGTCTAAAGTTAAAATTATATGGGAAAATTTATTATAGTATTTTTTAAAGATTACCCACCAAAACACGAAATAAGAGTTACAAATTTTAATTTTTCACCTAATAACACATAAGAAGACATTTACTTGAAGTCTTTTCCCTTTAAAAAGACTATATTCCACATGAATACCATGGTTCAATAGTATAGCTTGTCATAAAATTAGAACTCACTAACTCATGTTTACTTGATCTACATAAGAAAAATAATAAAACATATATATAAATTAAAAAATAAACTAATAAAAATTCTTATAAATTCAAAATTAATATAAAAATAAAAGTTAAAAAATAGAGCTAATACAAATTTGAGAATAATCCAATTTAGATTCAATTATTATTATTTTTTTAATTTTTAATTATATTTATAAAAATAAATATTTTTTTAAGCATTAATAATTATATATTTTTATTTTAGTTACGAAATTAAGGATAACGTAACATAACACAAATATTTTTATTTAACATAACGCTGTGTTTAAAGACCAGGTTAAATAAAAAATGACATTGTGTTTATAAACAAGCCTATAAAGATATAAAAAAAATATTAAAGAAATCATTTACACTATCTTCAAATATCCTTAATCAAAATAAATAAATAAAATTTGTGATAGAAAATTTACATCGCTAAAAATATATAACTTAAAAAACAATATTGTACTGAATTTTCATTCATTCCGCTAAAAACCATGTGTGTCAAGCAGCAACTCTGAAAACGATGAGTTCGAGTTTGAATTGGAGGATTGCGCAACTACTGGAATATCATTTGTGCCTGCCATGAATCATCCAAGTTATGCATGCTATTTAATGTTATCGGTGGCCTAAGTATATCGCGGCCACAATGACGACCTCAGAAATGATCAAAGCTCCATATGCTACATAATAAGTTTGAAAGGGCCCCATTCAGATGCAGTTGCATGTGGCGGCACAAGTTTCTCTATTTAAAGCCTACGAGGGGCTGAACCGGAGAGCCCGACTTTACAGAATCGTTTTGAATTGATTTTTGTTTGCGCTTTTCTAATTTGTTGAGCTACTTCTTACATGGAAAAATATTGTGGATGCCAACAGGAACCGACATGGAGGGCAGATTTCCAACGAAAATATTTGAGGCGCCTCGTACCTATGCTGCAATTTGGATCTAGAAATTGGATTCGATTAGCTTGCATATTGACATGTTCTCTGTAATCTTATATTGCTGGTTATTCTAAGGCTACATGTTTACTGTAATTTCTACTCCTTAAAATATAAAAATCTGTGCATCGTTGTTACATAATTTCGCAATCTGCTTTTGACTTATGTATACAGCTTGCAGCTAGGTACAAGATGAATATGAAAAATGCCTTTTCAATTTATGTGGTTACATTTTCAGTTCTTATATCGAACAACCTTCCGGATGTGGGCAAGAAGCCACATGGAACGCAGGTTTCCAATGAAAATATTTGGGGCGCCTGCTACCTATGTTGCTCCACCGTAGAATCGATCAACGCGTGACCAGGCTCTCAGCTCGAAGTGCCTACGGATGTCTCATTGGCGATGATATCAAGGGGCTGAAGTGCATGGTGGCGAGCCAGGCTGAGCAAAATACTTTTCAGGTTACATAAATTGGGCAGCCAAGGGCGAGTAGTTAATTCGAGAGTGAAATCCCAGGGAAAAAGGATGTTGGTGTCGGTCAAAGCCAAACCCTACGAATAGAACACTGATCATGATATTTACGGTAGGCAACTGCCGAGAGGAGACTAGGATTACAGGGAAGGAAAGACTACGGTCACGTGATAATTATGATGAGGAGCCAGGACGGAGCTGGCTTCTCGTATAAAGACTTTGATGGCGATCGTCTCTGGAAGTTGCAATCATGTTATTTTATGTATTTATCATTTTTCTTGTAGAAGGGTCTATCGAAAGTATGCATCTTTGAATGAGTTATCACATTCTACATCCAACGAGTGTTCCCATTCCAAATTTGAGTAAACCCATAGGGAGATAAGTTGAAAATACAAGTTGAAAAAGTAGTCTTTTTAGTTTTTCCCTCTAAAATTTAATGATGTAATCTAATTTTATTTTATTATTCCACTATTATTTTATAATTTCCTTAGCAGACCCAATTTAGACCGCAAAATTTATCTAATATTTCGCTTCCTTTCTATTTCTAATTTCTTGAAAGTGACAGACTCCACATTCAACCATGTTGACTGAAATGTGTTTCACATTAGATATAAATCTTGGTGTTCTATGTACTTTAGTTCTTATTAGTATTTTATGGAAAAGGTTAAACATAGAAGGGAAATAAATTAGGTTAGCATCCGAAAAATAATTTTGATGACAATATAAATCTTCAAAGTGATAGACTGCACATTAGATATAATTCTTGGTGTTTTGTGTGGTTTATTTTTTACTAATGTTTTATGGAAAAGGTTAAATAGAGAAGGTAAATAAATTATATTAACGGTCGAAAGAGTTTAAAATAATTTCAATGACCATATTTTATTTATAAATTAAATGTGTTTTTTAATTAAAAAATTAGAGCGATCTGTTATTTTATCAATATGAGAATTTAATATAACGATGGTATTTATTTTAAAACAAATATTATAGAATTTAAATTTAATTATTAACAATTATTAGGTGGATGGTAAGTATACAATCCTTACATGATATTGTACGATATTTTTAATAGACATATCTATTTTGTAGTATGATTTTCAGAATTTTAATTCAATTATCAATAATTATCAGGTGGATGGTAGGGATTTAATTTTTTCAAAATATTTGTAGTAGACTTAAACACGAGCCTAAGGTTGAGATTTATCTCCAAGTACTCATGTTTTTTTTTGTCTTTTTAATTCAATTGATTAATTAAATAAACTCCATATTAACAAGTGTCATATGAAACAAGTTACAATTTTTTTGGGCGTGTAGTATTCATAAGCCATGGTATTGTAACAAAGTTTAAAAATATCCATGATAAAAGGGGTAAATCTCATAGAATATTGTTACATATTTTTTAAATGTCTATATGTTTTAAATAAGCATCATTTAGTTACTTTTTATGATTTTTTAACCTTTAGCAATTTGAGATGTATCATGAAATAAGTGTTATCATGCTTATCATGCATTAATTCACACTAAGTGATCTTATGTCGAGTCACTGTGGATCTTCTGAGTCGAATGATGGTCATGGTGCTATTGGTGGCCTCTAGTATTGGCTGCATGGTCCTCCATTATGAAGTCACAAATATGCTTGGAATATGCTTCGTTTGAAGGGAAGAACTGCGCAAGGTAGAGGTAATCAATGGAAAAAAAAATATTGGTTGGTTGTGAAATTTGGTGGTCAGTCGTATCGTGGAGCTCCAGTGTGAAGTCAAAGGGTCGCCACTTCGACTCCCCAGTTACATGGATCATGGTGAAGCGATCATGGCGATCCATCATCAAGCCTTAGGATTCAGGAAAATGGATCGACGAACATGGGACCTTTCTAGAAGCACATAGGAGATACCAAGAGCACAGAGAGTCATGCTTGAGGAGATTCACGGGTGTACAGGGTCACGAATTTATCAAAGTTTTACGCAAATTTGGTCACAAGTTCATTCTCATAATATTTTGTTTTTAATGAAATGCGTTTCAATGTCCAAAATTATAGCCCCAAACAAGTGTCATTGTTTCATGTACAATGGTAAGAATACAATTTTATCGTTTCAGGCTTGCATCGAAGATTTTCTATTTAATCTGTTCACTTGCTGGGCCTGCATATTTTTATGGTTCTAATTTTTTTTACCTTGGTTTTATTTTGAGCATGAAAATTATATAGCTTGGTGGTCTAAGAATAAATTTATAGATCCCATTTGTATGCTTATGCTTATGTTGATTTAAAATTTTTGTTTGAAGAGTTTTGGCCCAAGAATTGGAAGCTTGAATTACTTATTTGCATTTTTTTTTCTTTTTTTCCTTCGTCTATGTTCCTTGGTTTTTCATTCAATCATTAATGTAGGAAAACTTGGTGTTTCTTTTTATGTGTAGAGGCCATAAAGTATTTTAACGAGATCCAGGTTTAGAGGAAGTCAATATATACATTTTTATTCCTCAAAATGTGCCCTAAAAAAAAAGTTTTTTTTCATTGATAAAAAGAGAGTACATTGGAAATATTTTCTTTTCTCTTTGACCCTCCTATTCCTAACAGTAAATAGTATTTACTATAACTGTTACTTTTATCCAAAATCATAAAAACTTCTCCACAAAAATATTATGATGATGTTCTTATCACATCTGATCATATAGAGTGATTTATAAGTGATAATTATAGTTGATATCGTTCAAAAATATTGATAATGATCAAGTTCGTGCCATACTAAAACAAAGCACAAAATTAAAACCAAGTAAAGGGGAATCCTAAATGGAATCGATAATCCCAACATTCAAGAGCTTGTTCTTAAAATATGCAGCAAAGAAGTACTTTCCTCACTTGACCCGAATACCTCTTTTTGACAGAAGATCACGCATCTAATTTTATTCCCTATCAATGTGATTGAAATTGATATTCCACAGGGAGGGAGTCAAAACCCAAATTCGATCCATCCAATTAGAGAGGATGGGTGGGAATCAGAGAGTACGATGCTAGACGCAATCGATTATGGCCTCTATGTCGCCATTGATGGAGATGAAATCCAGGCGAAGCCATTTGTAAAATGATTCAGCACCCCAAAGAACAATCACCTTCACTCTACAGTTTGTTCCCCATCCACCCTACCACCAAAAATGGAAATAATTCTTAGGTGCCATTGAAATCACCACACCGCATCCATGCTTCCTTTGTTGACTTTCTCCATTAAAAGAGCCTCTAGAGAAATGTTCCTTTATATCCTTGTATGAGAAATTCCTTGCTTTCGGGACTTTCTTCATTAGTTCGATCTCAAAGAAATAAGATATGGTCTTCTTGGTCAACACCGACGCCAATGGGATGATGCTCTCAAACAAACAGGCGTTTCAGCTATGCCAAATCGCCCAGTTGATATAGAAAGGAATTTCTCAATGATCCTCTTGGATTTTGATCCAATTGATAATAAAATGAGGTAGAGAGCATATCATGCTAGGAGAAGCCAAATTTGATAGATCCATCACTTATTTCCATGCATCCTAAGCAAATGAGTAGCTAATGAAGAGGTGATCAAAATCCTCCTCCTGAATGGAACACATGGGGCATATGTCAGGTCAGTGATAACCTTTGACTTGTAATATATTCCACGTCAGTATTTGGTTGTTGATTTTGAGCCAATCGAAGTAGAGAGGCTTACGAGGAATCCACCATTCCCAACCTGCTTTAAACTAATATTTGTCGGTCAAGTTGATTGCAGGCCAAGGCATTAGGGAATTTTTGATGTCAAAAATGGGCCTCCTAAGGAAATTATAAAATAATAGTGGAAATAATAAAATAAGATTTGATGACATCATCAAATCTTAAGGGGAAAAAATAAAAACCTAATTTTTCAGCTCATATTATCAACTTATCTCCCAAATTTTTTACTGAAATTTTGAGAGGGAGTGCTCATTGGATGCAAAATTTAATTCCTCATCCAAGGAGTACCCATCTTGCATACTTTCGATGGGTCCTGCTACACGAAAAATGAGAAATACATGAAAGTAGGATTGTAATCACATTTTTTTTTTGTATTTCTAATTTTTCATATAGCAGGGTCCATCAAAAGTATGAAACATGGCTACTCCTTGGATGAGGAATTAAATTTTACATCCAACGAGTACTCCCACTCGAAATTTCAGTAAAGACTTTGGGAGATAAGTTAAAAATACGAGTTGAAAAAGTAGTCTTATTATTTTATTATTTTTTAATATTTTTACCCTTTTACTTAAAAAATGGTGAATCATCCCTCATGGTTGAAATCATCATCTTGAATCCTATTGGTTCTTATAAATTTTATTTTTGTTGTACATTTTTCTTAGGAGGTCCATTTTAGACCTCAAAATTCTCCTAATGAAGTTTGGAATATATATCTTTAATAGATGGCATTTCATTCTTCATTCTACCCTCCCACTGTAATTCATCCAGAACTTCGACAATGCAAACCTAAGCATTCTAAAGATTGGTAATATAAATCTTCCATTCCACTTTCAATCTATTGTTTAATCCCATTTCATAGGCTCGCTTCCATGAGGACCGAAGAGAATAGTGGGGAAGAATAGAGGCAATATGTGAGAATGTAGTATACCTCTCCCCCTAAGGAAGGAAATAAGTTCAGGTGAGAGGGAATGGTTACCCAAAAAATATTTCACTGTATCTAGCCCTATAACAACCAACTACCCATCCCTAATATTCCATCTCATGGATGCCAACAACCAATGACCATTTCTTCAACATACTTCTCCAGAAAATCCTGAAGCATTTGTGGATTTGTTTTCCCCTACTCTAGTCCACATCGAGAGAGAAAGACGCTTCATGTATTTATCATGAATAATACTACTCCAAATATCTTCAACGTTTTTTTCCCTCCAGAAACACTTGATAACCATTGCACAATTAAAATTGTGAGTACACAAAATAACCCAGTCGTGTGAATCTATCGGCCTAGAGATCACTTGCCAACGGATCAGGTGAATCTTCCGTTGCAATCATGTTCCAGAACATATGAACCATACCATAAGCACATCTATCATATTAAATAATTCCACTTGAATAAGAAATAGGTGCATCAAATACACCACTACATTTTGAAGAACTGAGCGGACTAAAGTAAGTCTCCCCCCAATGAAAACCATTTGTTTGCCCAACTAGTCAATTTTTGATCATATATTTCCAATATCTAGTCTTAGTATAACCAATAGTACTTATTTTCCTTTAGATTAAATCCCATGTATTGAACTGATGTTGAGAGAGACCCTCGAAATCCCAAATACTTCCCCTATTTCTCTGCTTCAAGGATCATCCACCTCTACCGATATCAGAAATAATTTTATCTTGTCTCATATATAATCTCGTTGCACTGCTGAAATTCAGTAAAATTTGATGGATGTGCCACCATTCATCATTTCCATTCATGCTTCCAAACAGAAGGTCGTCTACAAACATAAGGTGGGTAACCCTTTCTATGTTTGATAACTTAAGGCCCTAAATTATACCTCTATTCCTAGCCTCTCTAATTGAGTAGCTCAAGCAATCCATAGTAAGGATGAATAGAAGAGGGGATAAGCCACAACCTTGTATGAGGTAACGATGAGAATTAAAAAACCTTGTTAGATGCCCATTAATAAAAATAGAAAATTTAGTTGATGAAATAAAATCCATGATCCAATTGATATTACCTTGTAATAAGCCAGTATTGTGGAGAATCAGTATAAAAAATCCCCAATCAGTGCAGTCAAAGGGCTTTATCTGATCGACCATAACTAAGCTAACATGTCCATGTCGAGCCTTCAATGAGTGCAAAAATTATTGTGCAACTCCAATTGCGTCCTGAATCTGTCTACTTGTCATGAAGGAAAATTGTTCTGGGGATATAAATTTCGAGAGGGTCAATTTAATCCTCCTTGCTATCATCTTGGATATTATATTGTAGAGGGAGTTACTACATAATGTTCCTATAATCCGAGAAGGTAAGAGTAGCAACCTTCTTTTGGATCAACACAATAAAAGGAGCATTTAAACCCCATGTGATGACACCACTAATTCTAGAATCCTCTATTGTTGCCGAGATTTCAGGGAACATGAGTTCAAAAAAATGAAGAAAAAACTCAATACCCCATCAATCGAGCCCACAGATTTTCTCATTTTTTTTTCATCTTGACCACCTCCAATAATCCCTATTTAATAATCGATCCACCAAGGCTCTCATTTTCTTATAGATAGATCATTTGGGGCAGATGATCAATCATCTCTCTCTAAGCATCATAATCTTGTGCCTTTTCTCCATAATGAGTTTTGAAATACAAATAAGTTTCCTCTACTAACCCCTCTTGATCAAAGATCACACGCCCTTCCAAATCGCTTATGTCCTTGCTGACATTCCTCTGTTTCCTTGTAATAGCAAAGGCATGAAGTAATTTTTAATTTTTATCACCTGCCTCCACCCAAAGTGCACGCCTTTGTAGCCTCCTTTCTGAATCATGTCTCAACAGAATCTTATTATTTTCCCCAATGAGAATGATAACCTACCCTCTTATATTCTTAAGAAATTGAATAGTGGATCTAGTGTAACATTAAAATAGCTCAGAGGTTTATAAATATCAGTGACCACATATTTCTTCTCTAGTTTTTTTAATAATACATAACTTAGTTTGCCTTTTTAAAACCTCCAACTTCCCCATGATCAGATCCATCACACCAACTGATGTCTAAGATGAATTTTGACCCCAAACCTCTTCAACCAAGGAGTTATATTCCTAATTTTTAATCCAATTAGGGTCATATTTAAATGGAAAGCCACCCCTTCGATCCATGCCTTGATACTTTAGTTGAATTTATATATTGTCCAAGATAAAAAGGGGATGGACAAAGGTAGTAACCTCGTTAGCACTCCAAACAGATTTGAAATAATGAGAAATTTGTAAACTATTTTAGAGATACCTTCCTCCACTGTAGTGTCTTTCCTCCAAGTCAGCACAAGGATCCTCGGAGATATATCCCCGAGGTCATGTAATTCAAAATATTCATAAAATTAATTAGATAGAGGGTCTAACAAGGCACATTACCCCATGTCTCCTGAAAACCCATAATCAAGCTAAGGTCACATGTAATGATGATAGAAGGAAGGTAAAGAATTACATAATCAACACAGTTATTCCAAAAAAACAACCTTCAAGAATATGGAGCATACATGTTGAGGAAATGGATATGGTGACCAGTACTCCGAAAATGTCCTGTAAGTAGAATACAACTGTAAAAAATAAAAGGCAATGTTGTGAAAATATTGCGATCCCACATTTCTCCCAATCGCACTGAATTCCCATTTTATCCCTTCGATCAGACCATCCAATATGGGAAAACAGATAGCATAAAAGACCAAAAAATATCTACATCACACATAGTTTCTTTCAAAAAGATGATGGAAGGATTAAGAAATTAGACCATATCCTTGATTGCTCTAGACTTTTTAGCAACACCCAAGCCCATCATGTTCAGGGATAGAACATTCATGGGGCAACCTGTGACTCAGAATATTTCCCCTCTAAGGACCAACATAGATGCACAAGCAATGGCTAGAGAACCCCCCATAAGGTGATCAAAAACCCACTATGATCTAGCCTCAGAATAGTCTCCCAATTGCAGATGAATGGTAGCATGATTGATAAATTTGGGTAATATTTTATGTTTGGGTTGATGCTTCTTCTTATGGGAAGATGAACCAATGTCACTCAATGCTTCATCGATAGGTCCATTCTGGAAGAAATACTACGTAGTTTCCAACGACTCCAGGCTAAATGACGATTCCCTTGGAAGACCGGCCATTTCCGAGTATGGAGAGATAAAAATATGGGGATAAGGGTAAGAGTGAGGCCTAGCATCTGATTGAGGATAAGAATCAAATTCCACAGAAGGAATATGAATATTCATCGATGACCCACCTACAGCAGACATAGGTGAAATAGGCATACCAGAATTACAATGAAAGTGAGGCAGGGACGAAGGAGAAGGCATGAGAGACATCGAAATTTAAGCAAATAAATGCTCGGGCTGAGGTAGATCACGATCGTCCCTCAAACCCACCAAACCTTTGACATCCCAAGACACTGAATCTAAAGAAATAGTAGCAAAGCCAACTTCAAGGGGACCAGATGAGGGCATATTTCCAGTGGTTGGCACAAAGAAATTAGATGGCCTCGTCGAAGATGCTTTTCCAACCTCCATACCATAGTATAAAACTGGTGACAACGACCCATATATAGGTCCCTCCATAAACCTACGAGGGAAGGAATGCCACAGATGGCCCATTGCGTGACAGAGTAGGCACCTAAACATGACTCCCCAATAATAAATATAAATACAGATAGAAGAGATCCCCCACCAAATATCCAAATCATCAAGTAGAACCATTCCAAAGTCAATGCCAACAAGAACCCATGCCATACGCTTATCTAGTTGACCCATTCTACCACCATCCCAATAGTAGAAGGAACCCAATTAGTTCACGATATGCCAAGTTGCTACTTTGTTCCATAGATCCAACGACAACCCTGGTAATTTGGCCCAGACAAGGTTTATTTGTAATGTCTCTTTGAAAGGGTCAAAGCCAACTCTCCATCTTTGGATCACCAGAAATACCATTCATTTCACCCATGGGGACTACAAAATAAGATTTTAATCCTTTGGAGAGAGGAAATGAAAGAAAATCTAGTTGTTAGATAAGAGGCTAATTTTCATTCGGTATTTAAGCTTAAGATACTACTACTGTTCAAACCAATTTTTCATCTCCTCCCCCTAAATTCACAAACGATGTCACTTATCCACAAGTGCCTATATTTGTATTCTCTCCAAGGTTTCCCAGTATGATTCTGCCCCCAGTAGCAACGAAGGCTCACTAGAGAAGGCTTTCAAGGCGTGATTGCATGTGTACTCCTTGCTTGTGTAGGGATCCGAGAACAAGAGTTTTCATAAAAAAAAAAGATGCCAAACGACGACAGAAGGAGAGAATGCCCAGAAGGTTGTGCGCGATGCAAGATGGCCTCGCTATCAGTATGTTCAACAAGAGATTCAATGCATATGGAGGAATTACCCAGCTTTTCCTCCATCTGGCAACTAAAAATCCGGTGGAACCTACAAAATTCTCGATAATGGTGCCAGAACACCATCGAGATTTCAAGAGAATGAGTCTCCAATCAATAGACTGAACTCAAGCCCCACGCCAATATACGAGGATATACCCCTACCTACTACCAACAACATCAAAGGAAAAAAAGGACGAAGTAGTAACTGTGATAGATGAATGAAGAAATTTGAAAAAACGAACCTTCAGATAGGACACAAGATCATGAATCTAGGAGAAGGGTCCTACATGCTAGACCTGTAAGAGAGAAATCCTCCATGGCAGTCGATGTTGCTCGAATCAGTCTGTATGTTTTTCTTCCACTATCATTCTTTCGAAATGAACGATAATCGGGTTCTATGATGACATATAAAACCTCTTTCCTCCTCTTCTCTATACCTCCCATGAGAGGCAGTCACTTCAGGCTCCTTTCCTCCTTAAAGCAATGCTTAGTACCTATGATCCTTTAAAAAAAAAAAGATATAGCCCTTAGGGCTTCCGGCTCTGAAAAGAAGACTGAAAGTTATGTACTAGTGTGAAATACTTGTGAAGCCCTATACATCTATCAATATTTCCACCTTTATGTTTTCTCTCTCTCTCTCTTCATCTGTGTGCCATTCCAATCAATAGATAAATTCAGGTTGGATAAAGTGACTATGATTGCAGAGCACCTTTCCTCTGTTGTTCATATAATTTGTACCTCTGTATCCCTAATAACACGGATATATCCATGAGAGTCCTCTTGCACAAATAGTTAGATTGGTTGTTAGATACTATGAATGCATGAATTCGAAGAGACCAACATGGTCCATCTAGATAATCCTCCTCTCCTCCCACAAGTTATGTTTGAGTCCTAGAGACTACCTGCACCGCACCAACTATTGGAATACATTTTAGACTATATGAGCCAGTTGTTAATCATCTAACTTGGGATCCTCCTAGTCATGGGAATTTTGTTGCTTCAATACTTCTACTTATTCCCACATAGGGATCCAACTCCTAAATAGTTCCGCTACCTACAAAATCTGCAACACAAAAAAAACTAGTCTGTAAAAGTTAAACAAAATTTCAGAAGTAGTTCGCCAACTTCCTCTAGTCTTGTAGACTATAGAAGGAGAGTTATTTTTCCCGGTCTAAGTTGATCTGCCTGATCCTTTTCCATCCTGGTCTATGCTCTTTCAAATTTTTCTAACTCCAAACCCTGCTTCACACATGACCCATCTTCCTAAAATGTGCCTACCAAACTATTTTGCTGGAAAATCCCTCCTAACCAGTTAGAAGTTGGAATTAAGCTAAGTTATCCTTACATAAACATGAGTATTACAAATAGAGACAGAAATATGGCAGGGTTGTGTATATTATATATGTCTAGACGTGCTAGATATTACCAAAATAATCGAAATATTCATAGCGTTGATTAAGATTTAGATTCCCATGTTACTTGGAGACACGAAGATGCATTGAAATATTTTGTACATATTTTTTAAATTTTATGGCTAATAATTTTGTTATATTTTTAGAATAATTCTAATTGATTCATTTCATTTAATTCTTCAACATGATTTTACATGCTCGGTGAAAGTAGATTAATCATTTTGGACTGTAAGCATTTTCACAATGGAAATTACGTCTAGATAATATAAAAGGTCTGTATTGTTAATTTTCTATCAAAGGAAAAAAATAAAAAATTCGTAAGAAATATATTTAGAAAAGTGATAAAATTTACTTTATTTATGGTGTTTAGTGAAACTGCATCAAATTTTTAATATAAAAATTAAGCATTCTTCTTAAAAATGAAACAACTAATTTATTCACTCGTTACATTTCCAAGACCATTTCTCATAAGTAACTTTCTTGTTTCGACAAGGACAGAAGATGATGTAATACACATAACTTTACAAAAGCAGGACAAAGGGTAGACATGGCTATTACCTATATCCGGTGAAGGTGAGCTTGATCCTCTTTATGTGGACCATGAGAAACATCGTCTCATGCTTTAGCGCTTTCAGGAAGAGGTAAGACATTTAATTTTAAAATATTCTAAAAACTTTTTGACATACCAAGGGAGAAAAAATAATCTTTCGTCTCAAAGCTGGATTGTTTGGTTTAAAATACAGAAATTCACAATTTGGTTAATATATTAATTTATTAAAACAAAATAGCTAGCAATTTCCTTAGAGGATCCTTTAAGAGAGGGCGAAATGATTGTTAAATTTGTTTTTTTTAAAGTTTGGTTTCTATAATCAAGTAAATAATAAGTGAATTTTGGTTTCAATGATGTAAGTTTGGATGATGAAATTGTCCTTGAGCTTCATATTGACTATTGTGTATCACATTTTTTTAAAATAAAATGATGGTCATAAATATGAAGTGAGTGAAATTAATGAAAATGGTGAAGGAAAAAACCATAACTGCACTCTTTCAGAGTACATCACAGATCACTTTACTCAAAATGATAATGTAAAATAACCAATAAAAGATTCTATCCACGAGTTTCACAATCTTTTGCATCTAAACAAGTTTTTCCAACCTAAATTTACTTTTGTTGTTTTTCTCTTTTCATCATTCTCTACTTTGAATGTAATGATTTTCTAGGAAAACATTTGGTTTCTACTTCTTGAAGAAATGCTCCTTCAAGTTCCAATTTTGTGAAAATTGAAAACTACTACATCATAAATAAATAAATAAAGATATAAACAAATAGATAAAAAAAATAAAATAAAAATAAATAAATAAAATGAAAAGAACCAAATGTATAAAATATATTTCCAAGAAATATTCCAACCTCTAATTCAACTATATTGTGTATTTACATTTTTTCTAAGTAAATGTTTCGAATCCAATTTATTGTCGACAATATTTTATTTAAAATCAGCATTTCCATGTAGGTAAAACAATAAGTACTAAATCCGTGCAATAGGTTCAATTCCTCTAAAGCCTAAATTTTCGTGCATTTTCATCCACTGGAACACAATTCTTATAGAGTATTTCCAAGAAATTTTCACTCTTAAGCCTTTGAATCCATGACCTTAAGCATGCACTAAACTCTGTCTAACAAAGTGATTTAAATGCATCTTCTAGTTCATAATTTATTGAACATGGAATTTTCATGTTGTTAAACCTACGGGTGTTTCACTCATTGAAACTCTAATATATCACGTGCATTCAATGCATGCTAAATAATACGCTCAATTTTACTACATTCTGTAAAATAACTTTAAAAGTCACATTATTTAACCCCCTACCAATACAAACTCAGTAAACCTTCCAAATTAAAAAAAACCTCTCATTTCACTAAATATTGTAGGTATCCATTCTGTAATTAACATTTTTTACACCTCTTTATATTTTTTTCATTAAATTTGAGCTCCATTTTTTATAATTGCCAATATAAAAACCCTTTACCGCCTATATATACCCTAATATATTATTTCATTTTTCCTCAATATATATCCCCCAATATGAAACCATGTGGTATGGTATTGCTCCCCTAGTGAATCCACCATGTTAAAACCATCAAAGTAAAAACTTCAATAGGAGCGGTTGCTTTCTAGAAATACTTCACCTTTTCTCCAGTAGGCACAACTACCAAGAAGACTTCCATTTTGCAAGGACTTTCATGCATTGGAGTGCATTTTATTTTTCTAGAAACCACAAAATAGAAAATAAAGAAATATTTTTGAAGTATTCAAAACATTAATAATGGAATTTTATAGAAAACAGTATTTTCAAAAAAAGTAGCGCTGGCTAATCATAGGAAGGAAGGTTCAAATTCATTTTAGTGCTCAAACCATAGAATGGAGTTCAATTTAGTAGAACCTTAGAGATTCACCCATGGAAACCATGGAAACTGTGTTATTCACACATAATTTTTTTATTTTATTTTTATCCCTATTTAAGAACTATTCTAACTAGATTGGGTTATAATTACTCCTTATATAACATTCTATAATTACTCCTTATATAACATTCTATGAGACAAATTTCTTTTGTGGCAATGATTAAATAAAAACATACTTTATGAAATAATTTATTACAACGTGATAACCCTTAACCATTACCCATATTACACCGAGTTAGGTTGGACTTGACATATAATATAATATTTCCATTTACTAAGTCTACCATGTAATTTCTTTTTTTATTGTCTAACATGGATTCGGTATACATTTGACTTGACAATTTATGATTTGTCAGCCACTAAACAACAAAGCTCGTTTTCAGTTTCGGTTGATTGAAATATTATATTATTATCATGCATTTGCCTTCCTATATATGATTATACATCTAATCAAGTTATAAAGTACGAGGGTAAGCTTGTCTTATCCCTATCCCGATTTTTCATGCCACTAAACGATGATTCAGGTTGACACCTATAGTTACTTGCACCGTTAGATCTGGTGCACTGAGGTCGAAGGTGGTGAGGTGATTTAGGTTGGGGTTAGGGGAATCTACTTCCCATCAACCGTAACCATTTCTTAATTTGTGCTCTTGCGAAAATCTATCCTAAGCTCGACCACTTTATGGCTTCAAATGCCACCACTATTCTGCTTACCGATTTGGTCTGAATGTTCTCCATGGACTCATTTAACCATCCACCCTCGCCTCCCAATTGTTTCAGGTATTATTTGAATGGTTATTTTCTTCAGTTAATTTATGGAATATATAGTTATAACCTCTCATTCTTTCTACAAGTTTTTATGTTAATGTTTGGGGATCTAGATGTGTACACAGATCTATAGGTTACAACTTGTTTGTAATGTTGTTTTCAAGAGTCCAACTAATGGCTTCCTTCGTGTAGTTTATGAGTTTCCAGACCATCACATTGAATTTACAGTCTGAAGGTTTTAAACCCCCCAATCGCTAGAGAACCAAGCTTCACTCTCTAACACGGTCACACAGGAGAGTTTATATTGCCCTTTCGAGCATTCTAACATCATATTACATAAAAAGTATTAGAATTTACTTGGAATAAGGTTTAATATTCTCGATTCTCCTTACTATTCCAGTTTTATGGCACCGAGTTCCCAGTCCAAACTAAGGTAAGTTTTCTAGATTTTGTTTTGGTTGAAAGTTAAAGAAGAATTATTTATTACCCCAAGGTTTTATACTATAAACCCTAACACTAATACAATTTGCTACTATATTTACAGATAATTTGAGGAACTTGAACCCTTTTACATGCATGAAGCTCTCCTTCATGCCATTCTTCTCTCAGATAATGACTTCCTCACTTCACTTGTGTACAGGTACCATGGGTCTCTGAAATGTTTTAATTTAATTGAAGCCCTTCAGGTTTTTGGGTTTAAACCCTAAGTTAACATAGACTTTCTAATGAAGCCCTTAAGGCTTTATTCTCATAGTTTATTTCATACTAGGTGTAAAGGAATTATTCAGCGTTGATAACGGCTCAATGTATAAGGTTTCAATATTAATAAATTTTCCATACTTAAAAATGAGCTTACGGTTGCATTCTGGAGATTCTTACTCTATTCTATGTTGAAATGTTTTATTTTGTCTTGGAAATTCCTTAGTTTCTTGTTAATGGTTTGTTTGAGAAGTTTTCGACATAGATTTAATTATCATGTCGCCATATATGATGTGTTGTAAATTTGGTTTTCCTTTTCACTCAGATTTTTAGTACTGTAGCAGTGACTGTTTAGTCATGCATTCTCTCTCAACCGACTATGTATATTTAGATATGTCTACATTTTTAAAGATTGTTTCATACTATGGTTTATATAGTCTTAACTATCCTAGTTTTGTTTCCTACATGCATTCCTTTTGTTTCATTTTAGTGTAATAACTACTCATGTATTCCTTTAATTTGGAAATATAAATGTATTGTAGCTATCTTTGTTTCTACAGAATTTTCTCTTTCATGTGGATACATTTATATGATGTTAGTAGTGCCAATCTGTGCACTAATTTTTTCTTAAATACATAATTGTATTTCATTGAATATCACTTTCTTGGTAAATATATTGTTTCAGTTTACTATGTAAGGTTGATGTCCAGGCCATCTCTATTCTGGGTTACTCTTTGTATCCCTAGTCCAAGTATCTATTATGATTTTCGCATATAATTATTCTATTTACCTCCTTAGACTTTTTACACCAACACAGTTATGATTTACCCTATTAATTCGTTTAATAGGAAGTACAAAAATAAATGTGTCTTAAAATAATACACACACACACACACACACACACACACATGCATTTCCTTTTCCTGCTAATTACCTTTATATATATATATTTTTAAGAAAGAAGCATACTAATATAGTTCCTACTATTTTTAATTTCATCTGTTATAGAAATAACCATTTATGTAGCTAGAAATCACAATAAGATTCACAATCTTCCTTAACACCTTGTTAAGTTACTTATATAATTTTAGTATGTTGATGATAGCCTCCCAACCTTGAGAGAGACAATTACGTCTTCAACTTCCCCTATGCTCCACACCAGAGTAGGACTTGGATAGAAGTATTTCTGGAATAATCATCTAGGTCTTTAGTTCAGTATCCACTGGTTCTAGCGAGCTCTAGATTTACTCTCACCATCAAGCCTCCCATATCTCCTCTAAATTCACATAACCCCTTTTTCTCACTGGGATTTCCTATTTATCCTCAGAGGAAAAGGAAACTGTCTTTAACTGCTTTTGCCTAACTACTTCGGAATCTTGGAATAATTTACCATCAGATTTATGGAAACCATTCCATAAAATAATTCTTTATTCAAAGAAAATAAATCAATCATTTTCATTACTAGATTAACTTTACTTGTTAATATTTAAAAATTTAAATGCATAATATATTTCTTAAAAGAAAAAGAAATAGTTTAATGACTAAATCTTGATGTTACTGAAACCAAGTCTACTTTTATATATAAGAAACCAATTCAATCTTGATCAGTCACGCAGGCAGAATAATTTTTCTCTTTGTTAATAAGGATAAAGCCTTTTATTCTGCATCAAGAAGGTTAGAGCTTCCAGATTGGGAAGGACCCACACATGTTTACAAATTCTCATACATTATATTACAAAATTTTGGATTTTTACTGTCTTTAATAATATGAATACATGTCATTGATAACACGTATGTTGTGTGGGGTTGATTCATTTGATTCTCATGCCATGTGGTGAATAATCATCCGAGGAAGCATGCAAGTGTACACGTGTACGCATGCCCCATAGCTTCTTCTGATGGTTGGTGGACTATTATGGTTTGAAATTTGAATTATATTGAGAAGATGTGATGCCTTTGAAGACTTGGTTTAAATTTCTATTTGTTTTTTTTTATTTATAACTGAGATTTTTTTTTCTCTCTTATTAGAAAACCAACAATAATAACTTCTTTTTGGCTATACCCAAAGAACTCATCGCCATGGAACTCACTCGTAGAGTGTATGAAGTTCTGAAAATGAAGATAGTGGAAATCATAGGTGTAATGAAAAATGTCACGCGAGTAGGGCTAGAGTTATTGGACAAATTTCATGATCTCGTAAAAATGGTAGATGAAATTATCAGGTTAATAGATTCAAAAGAAAGTGGTTATGAGTGTAATAGTAATGGAATCATCAAATTAAATATAATTTTACTTCACTAACAATTTCGAAAAATAAACAACAATTATTTACTAAACCAAGGAAATGAAGTTATATTTCTTTCTTCAATTTCATATATAATATTTCCCAAAAATTAACTAAACATACTGATTCATAGTTAATTTTTTAGATCGATAATTTGTTTTATTTCATGACATGGTTATAGTATTGACATCTAATTTGACATTTGTTTTTTTCTAAGCAACATAGTATGTAGCTAATGGTATCAACATTATCATAATGAATATCTATTGTCACAAATCATAGAATAAATATTTGAATGGAAATATGTCATTAACAAATATCTTGTTTATGGTTGATCAAGCTTGTTGTAAGCTTCATGCAAAATTACATTAATGATTTTGTTGGGATAAGTTATCTTATTGAACTAAGTGATATTTTTTAACTTTTTTCTTGACTAATTTTAGATATAAACCTACACAAAATGGAAATTCTTAACATCATAAGCTTGAAATGGGGACTATAACAATGTAAATTATGATTCTATGAATACAATTTTTTACATCTTCAAATCCTCACTCCTTTGATCATTCCCCTTGTCCCATTTTTATGGATGAACTTTATTAATTACACTATATTTCATCCACTTTCATGTTCTTGTATTTAGCATAATTCACATAAATGTGATGGTACATTAAATCAATTATTTTTTAGAATGTCGCAAATCTCTCTTTCCCTTTGCATCATACCAAGTGTAAGATATCTTAGAGTAGAAAATTTTTATATGCCTACATGGAATTCTTAAGAAACCTATAAAGAAGGTAACATGATTCTTATGATCATTATCTCTATCCATTACTGATTATGATCTAACATCTATTATTTCATGCATTTATGCATGGTTTGAGTGGTAAATTGAACTATCAATATCCTCCAAAATAATAACATACTTGACAGTATTCATTAGTAACTCCTTTTAAATTTTCATTTTTATGGATTTTAGGAAGCTTCAATTCAATGATTTCTTACAATATATAGTAAATAATGGATGAAATTATTCTATATATGTATGTAACTAGAGCCTTGTAAATTAACTAGGCTCTTTTCATGGCTATTAATTTGTTTTTGTGAAATTATCACCCTTCAAAAAATGTCCCCAATTTTACTATAAATTCTTATTTTCTAATGAGATCTACATTGAATATGACTTCCATTGTTCAACATGATGGTGTGTGTTCAAGCTATGGTTCCAAAATTTAATGCTCATGGATCATATGGAGATAAAAATTAAATAAACTCTTATATAGATTCCTACAATATTTTTTCCTTTTGGTATTATGCTTAAATATTTATAATTCCCATTTTTATTTACCATAGCCCACAATTTGAATCAGGGGTCACTAGGACCTAAACCGAGGCAACAAACGAAATGGTTCTATATCATTCAGAGATCCACTTCACTGAGCTTCAAATCCATTCGATGACCCAGCTAAACCAAAACATGATAACATCACAACACCATGGCTATCTAGAAATGACAATACTAGGCTAAATACACTGTCACACCTGGAAAAACCCATGCCAAGACAAAAAGGAACCAATCCAATACCATGCATGCCAAATCTAGCAAGGAAAATACACAAGCAAATTGATACCTACCAATTATATTGTTGTAAATGGTAGATTATTTATCCTCCCTGCTTAATATTTTCCTTCCTTCTCCAAATCTCGAAGTATGCCATACTCACCAAGAGTGCTCCAATAATAATCTAAGTGTCCAAGAGTAGGAGAGAGAGAATAATGAGAGCAAAATATTCACCAGAAAAAGCGTACCAATTGATCCTAAGAAGTCGTTTTATAGAAGAGGCCTCTATTTTCTTCAATTTCCTCCTCATGTGAAACATGTGATGTTTCATCTCAATTTTCTCATAATTCCCATTATTTTCATAAATAAATGTGAAAAAATGTACAGTTTTTCTTTCCAAATTCCATTACTGCTGCCTTTGCCAATTTCCTTATCCATAGTAAAACAAATCAACACCCCTGTAATATCCCAAATGGTAATACTTAGCAATACCTGCTGGAATAACACACTTTTCAGAAGTATGTGCACTAAAATGAGTTTGCAGGCCTCAGATCCCTTAGATCTAGAGATCTAGTATCTAAATCCAAAAGGGGAGCAAAAAAAAATCAAACCATGTGAGGTAAACAGACCTCCCACACCTAGTATTGCTGAAAAACACCCAAGGATGGGGCCACAACAATATGTAGCAATACTGCAGGAAAATAACGCAGTTTGAGAGCATGAGAAGGAGATCAATAAGAGGGATCATATTTCATGCATATATCAATAAATAAGATCCATAATGAGGCCCTTACAGTATACAACAGAATGTAGAAGATACGAATAGAAGAAATTGCTCAAGAAAGAGCGTTGCAACATAGGTATTGACTGAAAAATGGCTTGACAACGTTATTTTTATTAGTTGCAGCAACTGCATATTACACTCCAGATCTAGAGCAGGTCTGTGTACAAAATATCAGATCTATTTCAGATTTGTACACTAGAAAATATCCTTTACCAGATCCCCTTGGGGTTTTGATCAAAACATGTAACACAGTGAGTAGATCTGAGATCTAAAGTAGCAGATCTACAATAGTATTCAAAAATATCTGAATATGAATACAATAGAAGCAAATCAGATTTGTATGGAACATGGATAAGAAATATAATCCATGGATCACCATAGTGAAGGGCAGAACCCCATCACCAGAGATCTCTCCTCAAAAAGTGTGTCAAAACACCCTGCAACTGCCTTCTTTCAAATAACGCAGTCTTGGAAGGTAAACTGCGTTGTAGGTTGAAGCACTGGGTGGGCCTGATGCCAAGATATGAAATATCGGCTCCAAAGGTTCAGAACTCTCTTGCCAATGGGATAGAAGTCTTTCCTAATGAAAAGAGGCCCTGGAATGGCCTAGATCTGAGCATATCTAGCCTCCACTTGCTGTATCTTGCAAGGAAAACACAACCCTCAACAGGATCTGTGTTGTAGTTGGAAGATGAGCTTGGCCAGATGCCTGATAGTGGATGAGATTAGCAAGACTCTTCCAAGAGCTCGTCAATGGAGGAGGTGGGATTCCCGAACAGGAACACCATAGTGCTAAGCATCACTATCCTCAGCTAAATAGCATAGAATGATATATGTATAAACAGAAAATATATTCATAAATATACATAATGAACAAGCCTATTTTGTTGTCCTCCTCTTCCTTTTATAGGATGAAATTCTTGTCAAACCCTAAACCATCTCAATGATTTAGCTGCATTCACATGAGAAGCCTCCAACTAAAACTGCATTGTGCCTCTAGGAGATTCATTGTATCTAGACAACGCTGTTGATTTGGTCCTAGTTGACTTGGTCAAGTGCCTCAGTCCCTTTCACAACTAAGTGTGCTTATGTAAATAGCCCAGATTTGTCCATTTTCACATGTGGCATTGACTTATTTTGTTGACTAGAAGTTTTATGGATCCTCCTTTACATTTTTATTCATGAAACAAAACATTGAAACAAAATTTTATATTCCTATTAGCTTTCCTAATTGGGAATATTAGAGTCCTCCCCTCGAAAATGTTGCTTGTGCTCAAGAAACTGATAGGGTGAGTGCTGCAACAGTTCTTCTTCTCCATTGATGACACCATCAAGGATCAAGCTCTCCTCACAAGCTAGGTGTTCACCAATCCAAGCCTCCATGAACTGTTCCTCTAAATTCATCATGAGATGTACAAAGTCCATCCCACGAGCAGTCAAGAACTCAATAGAAACAAACATGGTTGGTCCAATACTATCTCTAAAGAATGTAGTATAAGGTACACATATATTTTCCATTCCATGTGATACATACAAACTTCCCATCCTCCCTCCATACAACCCCATGAAAAGTACAAATATATCATCCAAGTATGGAAGCATAATTACATATACACAAACAAAAATTTGAGCATGAGGAAGTGGGTCAAAGTCCCACATATGGTGCTAGCGTAGTGCATCTCCTGCCTGCATTAGATCAAAGTATGGTAAGTGGTCTCCCCAACACTTACTTTCTGCACAAGTTACCTCACCATGGCTGAAAATGTGGGATATGCTTGGTGCCTTTGGGAAGCACCCATCATGGAAAAGAACTTCCCTTTCCACAACAAGGGACTGTCCAAATTCAGAAATTTCAGTGGCCCAATGTTTTCCATGAGATTTAAATGATACAACACTCCTCTTTGGATTCATGGCTTGCGAAAACATGGTGAAAGAATGTATCAAATCAGAAAAGGAAGTTTGCATTACATGATCAGAATTTTCACCATAAATGTTTCTCCTATACATGGAATTGTGTACAAACTTTTCTCCCTCTTCAAGAGGAGGAAGGAATGACTGAAGTGACTCTTGCATAGAGTCCTTTGGCTGCCCCAACTCCACATATCTATTTCATTCAAAGAAATTTTGATGTAGCTCTCCTCCAAAGCCTTCCCATTCAAAGCATCTCATGATAGTGTTGTAGATCTTCGTAGAATAGGTGCGGCTGAAAGAAAAATATTTGAAGGCCCTTTGTAGCATCCTCTCCTTGAGCTTGGAGGCTCTAGGTACGAAGATCCTATCATGATGATAGATGACTCCCTCATGGACTAGATAGCCCCCTTCATGCATCTGGTCATCAAGCATCATACAAGTGTAGAGATATTTGGAATAATCCACCAACAGTTGGGATTTCCAATATAGATCTACACTCCCGAACAAAGACAATGCTGATGATGCATCAATAGGAATGCCTGACATGTTGTTGATATTTTATTTGACATTTCTTATGCCAAAGGTACAAGTAGGGAGGACATACCTTCCCTTCTTCTCCTCCAACAACGCAGAATCAGGAATGAAGGATGGTGAGGATGATGGGAGAGGAAAATTTCCCTCCTTCTTGTGCTTGCCCAAGCCTTCCATCATTGTAGCTGTGTCTTCTAATGATCCCATCCCTCCTAGATCTAAATTTTGAGCATCAAGTAGTGAGATATCTGCCACCAAAACTGAATCAGGTGGCCTCCCAGGTGGTTTGCCACTAGATGAGAGTGTCCCTTGCAAGTATCTCATGAACATGAGAGAAGGGACATTGAGGTCCTTTTTTCCACTGTGTATTTCCATGTTTTTTATCTGTGTGGAAGTGTTATGCGAGGGGTAATAATGCATGCCTCTGATCATTTGAGGTGCACCACTCTTCTTTTCTACCCATTCGATTTGCAAAGCCTCCCAATCAGTGGTGACTTTCCCCAATGTAATCAACCATTGAACACCCAAAATAACATCAATGTCTGGTATGTCAACTACAAAGAAGTGATCCACCAAAGTGTAGGATCCCATGGTGACTAAAAGTGATGGGACCTAATGCGTGCATTCCATTGTTCTATCTCCTAGGAAAAAAATAGATAATCTCTCAAAATTATCAGTAGGTATTGCCCTCCTTTGCACAAGATGAGCATCAATAAATTTGTGGGTGGTCCCACTGTCAATAAGAATAGATACCATTCGATTAATGATTGAACCATGAACTCTTAAGGTCAAGTACTTAGGTACTCCACTCAAAGATGCAAGAGTTTCTCCAATAGGAGAAAAGTTCCCCTGCCATCTCTTGATGGTGTTGGATCTCCCTCAACACTGTCAGCGCTGTGACCTCCTCTTGGTTCATCATCTTCTTCTTCCACCTCAAAATCTGAGAAGACTTCTATGTAGTGTGCTTTTCCAGCAGCACATCTATGTCTAGGTGCCCATGATTCTTGGCAAGTGAAACATAACCTATTCTTCCTTATCTCCCTCCAGACTTCAATATTAAGAGGTTTCTTGAATGAGCTCTCCTTGGAAGGAGTAGATTTCTCTTCCTTTCCTTTAGAAAGGTAAGAGGGCTTGTTTTGAAAGTTTGCCTTTGCTTTTGGCAAGGCATCTTGAAGTTCTCTAGCCCTCTCAATGACATCATGGAAGGTAGTGGGCTTGGTATATTTTACCAACCCATGAAGAGTTTCATCCAAACCATCGATGAAAATATACACCCTCCTTGTTACAGACAAATCAGGAACCATAATAGATAATATCAAGAATTCAGAAATTTAAGACTCTGTGTTACTTGATTGCTTCAACTTTGCAAGGCTCATGAAAGGTGCCTCTGGATCTCTTCTGTCAAATCTTTCCACCACTCTTCTAGTGAGCTCAGAATAAGCAGTCACATTGGCATGCCCCATTGTAAACAAGCCATGGAACCACAAGTCACGAGCTCCACCTTCAAAGTGCAGTGGTGCAATCTTGATAGCTTCCATTTCAGGGACTTTGTTAAACTGAAAGTAGATATCCAACTTTTCTACCCATGCTTTGGCAGAACTAGTGGATGACCCATCAAAATTGGGTAAAAATAATCTACCATGGAGTGATTTCGATCATGATTCTTAGTGAATCCACCATATCTATACTGATACCTTGGTCTTATTTTGTCCTTCAGATGACAGAACTCTAGAAAAATCAACTGATCTTTGAATATTTTATTTTGAGATTCATATTCTTAAAATTATTCTTCAAGGGATGCTTGCTCATGAGGTCCTTCATTCTCCACAGCCAAGAAAGTAGGCATAGTAGAGCGTTGTGGAGCTTATGGTTGGTTCACTGGTTGATCATTCTAGTGGTGAGACATGCCAGAGCTTTCACCAGGATGAAACCTCCTAGGATATTCCTTTAGCCTGTCTATTCTCATCTCTTTTATCTCTCTAGCAATATCTTGCATGGTTGTCAGAAGAGTTTTTGCAAACTCCTCTCCTTCTTTATGACTTCCAGTTTTCAGGGCTTTACCCTTGTCCTGATCATCATCAGTGTAATCAAATTTCTTTTGTCTTATATTCAGATACCTCTTTTATCTATCATTAAGAGGCTCATATTATCCTAAAGTCATCTTGGATTTGGCTCTTTAATGAAAGCATAGGTTGTGCGAAGAAAGAAGCTCGGATACCACTGTAATATCCAAAATGGGAATACTCAGCAATACCTGCTGGAATAATGCACTTTTCAGAAGTATGTGTGCTAAAATGAGTTTGTAGCCCTTAGATCCCTTAGATATGGAGATCTAGTATCTAAATCCAAAAGGGGAGAAAAAACAAATCAAACTAAGTGAGGTAAAAAGACCTCCCACACCTAGTATAGTTGAAAAACACCCAATGATGGGGCTACAACAATATGCAACAATACTGCAGGAAAATAACACAGTTTTGAGAGCATGAGCAGGAGATCAATAAGAGGGATCATGTCTCATACATATAGCAATAAATCAGATCCATAATGAGGCCCTTATAGTATACAACAGAATGTATAAGATAAGAATAGAAGAAATTCCTCAAGAAAGAGGGCCGCAACACATGCATTGACTGAAAAATGGCTTGACAACATTATTTTTATTAGCTGCAGCGGCTGTATATTACAATCCATATCTAGAGAAGATATGTGTACAAAATATCAGATCTATTTCAGATATGTACACTAGAAAAGCTCCTTTACAATATCCCCTTGGGGTTTTAATCAAAACATGTAACACAGTGAGTAGATCTGAGATCTAAAGTAGAAGATCTGCAATAGTATTCAGAAATTTCTAAAGATGAATACAATAGAAGCAGATCATATCTATATAGAACATGGGTCATAAATCTAATCCATGGATCACCATAGTGAACGGCAAAACCCCATCACCAGAGATCTCTCTTCAAAAAGTGTGTCAGAACACCCTGCAACTTCCTTATTGAAAATAACGCAGTCCTGGAAGGGAAAATACACTATAGGTTGAAGCACTGGGTTGGCCTGATGCCAAGATCTGAAATATCAGCTCCAAAGTTTCATAACTCTCTTGCCAATGGGATAGAATAATTTCCCAATGAAAAGAGGCCCTAGAATGGCCTAGATCTGAGCAGATCTAGCCTCCACTTGCTGCAGCTTGAAAGGACAACCAAAACCTCAACATAATCTGCGTTATAGTTGGAATATGAGCTTGGTCAGATGCCTGATAGTGGATGAGATCAGCAAGACTCTTCCAAGAGCTCCTCAATGGAAGAGGTGGGATTCCTAAATAGGAACACCCTAGTGCTAAGAAGAACTATCCTTAGTTAAAAAACCCTTATTTTGTTGTCCTCCTCTTCCTTTTATAGGATTAAAGTCTTGTCAAACCCTAAACCATATCAATAATTTAGCTGCATTCACATGAGAAGCCTCCAACTAAAACTACGTTGTGCCTCTAGGAGATTCACTGTATCTAGACAACGCTGTTGATTTGGTCCTGCTTGACTTGGTCAAGTGCCTCAGTATCTTTCACACCTAAGTGTGCTTATGTAAATAGCCCATATTTTTCCATGTTCACATGTGGAATTGATTTATTTTGCTGATTAGGAGTTTTATGGATCCTCCATTAAATTTTTATTCATGAAACAAAACATTGAAACAAAATTGTATATACCCATTAGCTTGGATAATTGGGAATATTACAACCCCCTATGATGTTTTTCCCAACACTCAGCTTCGCATAAGTTTCCCATAAACCGTGGTTATTATTTTTAACATTTATTACATGTAATTTTCACCAGGGATGTTACAAAGTGTCCCGTGGAAGATAAGAATTAGGTTAGGAGAGAAACATTTCGTTACCCATGGGATGAGGTAGCTTATAAAAAATTAAGATAGATCTCCTGTGAAGGCAGATTAAGTGTAGTGTATGACTATCACTTTAGGCTATTGCATGACCTCATATATCAAGAAATTTTTCTCTTAACCAGATATTTATTATACCTTACTTCCTCCTCCAGTCCATGAGGGACAGGATCCACAAATTAATAGAAAGGAAGCACCAAAAATTATACCATCATGGCCTTATTAAGATGATAGTGGTGGATTCCCTACACAACTTAAGAATTATTTTCCCATGTTCCAAGCTCAAATATATGGAGAGAGAGACACTAATAGGAACCCAAAGCATTACTCCCGGGGAAAACCCTCTATCTAGGATTGGGAGTAGAGACAATAGATTATAGGAAGAAGAGATAGAGAGGACAACAAAAATGGAAATATATGAAGAGAAAGTATAAGAGGAAGATGGAGAAGAAGGAGATGATGAGGAAGAAAAAGAATAAAATTTAGAGAAGGAGGCTCTGAGTCCTAAATAGACCACTGAACCAAAGGAAACTAAGATATGACCTCAGCAAACTATTATTTCACTAGGGAACACTGAGGATGACTTGGCTTCCACTTTAGCTACCTTGGACACTCATGTGAAATCAAAGAGGAAAATTCCAAGACAAACCCTTCTTTACTTTAAAAAAACGAAAGGCACTAGAGTGAGACAAGGAAGGCCCCAAGCTCCCAAAGAAATTATAATTACCATTGAGGGGTACCCAAGTAAGAAAGAAGAGGTAGGGCTATATGAGGGCAAGATTTAGGAGGTCACCTCTCCAAATCCTAAACCTAAGACTCCCATAGCTTATGTAAAGAGTTACACCACCAAAGCTTCACCCTTAAAGCAACCAAAATCACCCACTAACCTCCAAAAAGAAGAAAATGGAGTGTTATAGGAATAACAAAGCATGCTACAAGAAACATTTAAGATTCTATAGGAAAAGAAGGATATGGAGAAAGACGAAAAACATGCACAATTTGATGGACAAAGTGCACAAATGGAAGGAAGAGATGTGAAAGAGGGGGTACAAGCTCAAAAACAACTCTAGAAAATAGTATCCTACCCACGTACCTTTGAAAAACAAATCACATAATTTTAGGAACCCACCCCATAGCCTAATCTAGGATCCTATTACAAGTTCATTGAGGGAGGAATACTAATCACTGATAAATTCACAATTCCCCTCCTAGATGAGCTAGAGATAGAAAGAGGGTGCAGGAACAGAAGGATGGAGATAGATGAATAAAAGAATGTTGAGGATGTGGGTTTGATGAAAGAAATACTCCCTGAAATGGGAAAGAGGTGACTAGTCTAAGGCTTAGAGAACCTATGGGGAAAGAGAAATTAAAGCAATGCAAGAAGAAAATACAACGTTGCAGGGAAAAATACAGGAAAAGGACAACCAACTTTACACTATGGAAAACCTTTGCATGGAGACCATGCATTATGAGAAAACTTCAAATTCCTATGCAGTTTATCTCAAGAAGAAATGGTTACAATTTCAAATCAGAACCTTAGCTCAACACGACTCCCTACCCTTTCAAAACTATAGCCTGTTCAATGATTTATGCAAACAATCTAGTGTAGGAGAGAGGGATTGAATGGTTGAATTATATATGCACAACCCCATTTTAACTGATGTGAACAATTGGGAATGAAATTCTAGGCTGCGTGATATGAAATTAATGTCTTTAGCATCCTAGATAACACATGAAGAAGAAATGGCAGCAAAGATTAAAAGAGTCATGGAAAGAGAAGAGAGATAACCTCTACATATTAAAGAAGAACTAATAAGACACAAGGGGATAATTAGTAATCATCAATTGATCTCAAATGATGATGTAATGGAACCTAGATACATTGAGACACAAGGCTAATCCATTTCACACATTGATGGTACATTCGGTTTGCTAGGAGAAGAGAGTTTTCACGCATGCTAGAGTAGATGGCATACCTTACCACATAGCCTATAACTGAGGGAATATAATTATCCTAAGAGAATTAATAATTCATTGGAAAGAGAATCCTTCTAAAAAAATGCTATGCAGCTAATAAATATACAGTGGATAGAATTGAATCTCATCCCACCCTTTCTACTAGGGCTGCACGAAGGGAGAGATAAGGCATAGGACCAAAATGGGTGGGCTGAGGTAGAAAGGAATGTGGGATTCCACGTGCCAGAAGGCACTCCCTATGAGATGCCCTGGGATGCCAGGGAGGCCACAAGGGCTTTGAAAGAGATTAGCAAGGAAAACTGAGTTTCTCATAGGATGAGAAACCATTTTAGTATGGGGTTACAATGAGTCCCATAATTAGGTATATTTTAAGGGGTTAAAATGCCATACTTCGACCTGTTAAGTTACCTATCTCTCACACGTATTTTTTTTTTCTTCATATTATGCTTAATGAGAAGGGCATATGATGTTTTTCATGTCTTCTTGCGTAACCTGAATTAACTCTAGGAAATGAAGCCATTTTTGAGATATTTTCCACCTAAGGGATCGAAGTAGACATAAAGGGGAGATTGTAGGAGGTTTTTCTACCTCCTTAACTCTCTCAATCAGCCAAGATCACATCGACATATCTCGCAATAGGTTGAAGGCAAAGGCATCCAAGAAAAGTGGCAGTTATGAGGAGCCAAGATGCGCTCTTCTCGAGATCAAGGAGGAATTATTCCTACTTTTTAGGGATTTATTGGTAGATATCCATTTTTATAAATAAACATATGCAAGATATCATTAAGATTCAATTTTGGTATTAAACTAGGTATCTCCTGAGCTGTGATTTAGTGTTATTGTTTATTGTCATTTGATGTACTAGACGTTTTTATGCAATGGTAATGAGAAGTTCGATGTTCTGTCACTGATTTAGTCTCAGAGGGTTGTTTCCTTTGGGTTAGGGCCCAATCCATTGGCTAAGTCCCACTTGCATATTTATATTATATCTTTATGTTTGAGCACCTTGTTTAGTCTCTTTGCATTCTTGTAGCAATAAAAATCTATAAAAAATGTCCTTGTAACCTCTCTTTCTCACCTCTTCCATAGGAGCTTGAGGAGAAGAATATCCAAAAAAAGATCAAAATAATTTTTTTAGGATTTCTTAGAAATTTATATAGTGTTATTATCATGTTTATAATATGCCTTTTGTAAGTTAGTGTTGTGAAACTAGCTCCAAAAAAAGAAGAAAAGAGATATCAACGCCTTAGAAATAAGCCACTTCGAGGGGGAAACATCCAATACATTACATGAATAAACAATTCTTGGATAATTCAAATTACAAAACCTCTTTATATATATAGGAGTCCATGGGGCCACAATGTAATCCTAGCCAACCTAACAATAATAATTTAAGGGCACAATAATAACAATATGGAGGTTACAAGGGTACAATAATAACAATAAGGGGGTTACACTAACAACAATAAGGGACTATACTAGTAATATAGGGATCTAACATGCAACTCTCCAAAAAAGTGTTGTCCTCAACGCTTGAGTAGCTCTAGGTGCTTCTGTATAAAATTCTCATCCTCCGATATAGAATCTTCAGTGGGTAAGTTCTTCCACTTGATGAGATACTCTGAAATTGATCGATTCCGTAGCTGTCGAGTTCTTGTTTCCGTGACCTCTTCAGGTTCCAATATGATTTTTCCTTCCTCATCAAGTTCTTCAATATTGTTTGAACTGGAAGATTTTCACCTATAACCTTCTTTAAGCATGAAACATGGAAAATTGGTTGCATTCATGAAGAAGCAAGAAGCTCCAATTTGTGTGCCATAGTACCAATCTTTTGAAACACCTTGTAAGGACCATAGTACTTTGGTGATAATTTATTATCCTTCTTAGCTTGCTTGAGGGACATTTGTTTGTATGGTTGTCGCCGTAAAAATACCCAGACTCCTACATTAGAACTTCTCTCGCTGCGATGTTGATCTACTTGTTGTTTCATTCGATTTTGTTCCAAATTCAGGTTGTCCTTTAAGAGTTGGAGAACTTCTTGTTGATGCTCTATGTGATCTTCCACTGCTTGAACCTTCAAATTTTCTCTTAAATATGATGTGATGGATGGTGGATGATATCCATAAAGTGCCATAAATGGGGTCATTTTTGCTGCAGTATGGAAGGAAGTGTTATACCACCATTTAGCTAGAGGTAACCACTTGACCCATTGTGTTTGTTTATCAGATACAAAACAACAAATATATCCTTCCAAAAATTTATTTACTATCTCAGTTTGACCATCGGATTGAGGATGATAAGATGAGCTATGAGATAATCAAGTACCCAAACAAGAAAATAACTTCGTCCAAAAATTTCCAATAAAAATGGCATCTCTGTCGCTCACAATAACCCTTGGGTTTCCATGTATCTTTTGAATTGTGTCCATAAATATAGTAGCAACTGTACTTGATTTAAATGGATGAGATAATGCACAAAAGTGTGCATCCTTGGTAAGTCTATCAACTACCACCATGATGACACTCTTTCCTTCAGACTTAGGTAAACCTATGATAAAATCTATTGAAATATCCTCCCAACGTTGACTTGGAATGGATAAATGTTGTAGAAGACCTGGGGTCTTAATTGTCTCAACTTTAATCTGCTGGAAAACCAAACATTTCGCCACAAAATTTTGAATATCAGATTTAAGGCCATCCAAAATAATTCTTTCTTCACCCTGTGGTAAGTTTTTAAAAATCCTGAGTGTCCTCCTAAAGGAGAAGTGTGCAATTCCAAAAGAATATTTTGTTTTAGTTGGGAATTATTACAAAGATATAAGCGATATTTGTCCCATAAGGAATCATTTTTCCAACTCAATGTATCAGATGTACTAGGATATTGCTGCAACTTTTGAATGAGTGTGCACACTTATTCATCCTTTTTCTGTTCATCTCTTGCTTCGGTTATCCAATTTGGTTGGATAATAGAAATGGCACAAATAAATGCTTCCACCTCTTCATTCTTTCTTGAGAGTGCATCTGCAACAACATTTAGCTTCCCTTTTTTGTATATTATTTCAAAGTCATAACCCAACATCTTTGTGACTCATTTTTGCTGCTCTTCTGAAGATAGTATTTGTTCCAAGAAGTGTTTAAGACTATCATGATCAGTTTTTACCTTGAAGTGTCTTCCCATTAGGTAAGTTCTCCATTTCTTTAGTGAATTCAGTATTGCTAACATTTCCTTCTCATAAATAGGTTTCTGTAAATACTTTCCTTTGATTGGACGACTTTAAAAAGAAATGGGTCTACCTTCTTGCATTAAAATAGCACCAATTCCATTTCCTGAGGCATCACATTCCACAATAAAAGTTTTTGTGAAGTATAGCATAGCTCAGACTGGTGCTAGGCACATTTCCTCTTTAAGATGTTCAAAGGCCATAGTTGATTCAGGAGTCCATGAAAATGCATCTTTCTTCAATAATTTTGTTAGAGGTGCTACTATTCTACCATAATTCTTAACAAATTTTCGATAATACCCTATTAACCTGAGAAATCCTCACAACTGCTTCATGGTTGTGGGGACTTTCCATTCCTTAATGGTTTCAATTTTGTTAGGTTCTACCTTAACACCCTCGTGAGATACAATATGACCCAGATATTCCATCTCTTGTACTCCAAAGAAACATTTGGATGTTTTTGCATATAATTGTTTCTCCTACAATAGTTTGAGCACCCTGTCAAGAAGTTCAACATGATCATTCCAAGACCTATTGTAAATTAGTATATCATCAAAAAATACTAGCACAAATTTTCTAACGAAGGGTTAGAAAATGAAATTCATCAACCCTTGAAATGTAGAAGGTGCATTGGTAAGGCCAAAAGGCATGACCATAAATTCATAATGACCCTCATGAGTTCGAAATTTTGTTTTCGGAATATCTTCAGTCTTCATTCTAATTTGATGATATCCTGAATGAAGATCAAATTTGGTAAAATAAATTGCTCCATGTAATTCATCCAATAATTCAACAATCATAGGAATGGGAAATTTATCTTTAATGGTGAGCTTATTGAGCTTCTTATAATACAGGCACATGCGCCATGATCCATCCTTCTTGTGTACCAATACTGCAAGTGTAGAGGAAGAACTTTGACTAGGTTGAATTATACCAACCTCTAACATTTGTACAATCAGACGTTCAATTTCTCTCTTTTGGACATAAGGATATCTATAAGGCCTGATGTTTGGAGGAACACTTCCTGGAATCAAATGAATAGCATGATCATGATCACGAATAGGTGGGAGTCCTTTTGAATTTTCAAAAACCTTGGAATGATTGTCCAAGACTTTCTCGAGATCTGCAGAAATATATGACTTTGATGTTGGAACTTCTAGTGAGCATAATTGTGCAATTATGCCTTGTTGTTCTTTCTTTAGAAGATTTGTCATGACATTAGAGCTTATTATTGTCCTCGGATTCCCTACAATACCCCGTAATTCGACTTCCTTTCCTTTTGAAAAAAATTTCAAGAAAAATTCTTGAAAATTAAAAGCTACTATCCCCAAATATTGTAACCATTGTACTCCTAGTACAACATCAGCACCTCCCATAGGAATGGAAATCATTGGACATACATATTCCCCCATGGTTAGCTTGATATTATGGAATTTTCTAGAGCAATTTATATTTCCTCCATTTGCAACCACCACTTCACATTCTGGTGCTGGGTATAGGAAACAATTCAATTCCTTGGCTACCTTACAATGAATAAAATTATGTGTACTACCTGAATCAATCAACACTATTACCTTTTTCTTCTTGATATGTCCTTCTATCTTGAGATTTTGAGGAGTGGTAATTCCTGCCAATGCATTACACGATATGGTTGGACTCATTTCTTCCTCTTCTTGGGTTGGTTCCTAGTGTATATCCTCTTCTTCTTCATTTTCTTGTTCCTCTTCACAATCTATGTAAAATAATTCCTTCTCATCACACTTATGACCTTTAGTGTATTTTCTATCACAACTATAGCAAAGCATTTTTTCTCCTTTTTCTTCCAATTGTTGTGGTGTCAACCTTTTAGGTTGTGGAAATCTAGGAGTAGAAACACTTCCCTCTTTATAGAAGTGAGTGGTAGGCTTCCTTGTCGCCATAATTTTACATTCAATTTTTCTTGCCAACCTGAATGCCTTTTCCAATGAATCAGGTTCCAAAATGTGAACTTCATGTTGGATGATATCCTTTAAAGTACCTATGAAGAGATCAATCTTGTGTTCCTCTGGAATATAAGTTACTCTTATATTCAATTTTTGGAAGTCCTAAATGTGCTCCCCCATTAAACCATTTTCTTTGAGATTTATCAATTGGCTAAAGAAGGTGTTGCTCTTTGTATCCTCATAATGTTCTATCATTTCCTCCGTAAAAATTGACCAAGTGACCATTTTTTTACGGGAGCAAAGCCATCGGTACCATACAAATGTATTTTTTTATAAATGTAAAGTTGCAATGCGTACCTTTTGAGTGTTTTGTACAATATGGAGATCAAAATATTGTTCCATATGTAGTATCCATGTTACAAGATCCTTTCCATCAAACTTCCTCATATCCATTTTTGGAATATGGTGGTTCTTCCTGCCAACATTAGATTTTATGAAATCACGACTGACATTTATTTTGTTCTAATCATGAGTTTCCTCTACTCTCTTTTCACCATTAGGAAACATTTCATGTATCAACTTTGTCAAAAATTCCATGTCTACTTTTAGATCATTCTTCATTTTTTCCATTTTCTCATCGATCTTAGCTTCCATGTCATCCATCTTAGATTCCATGCCAGCTTCCATGCCATCTATATTATATTCCATGCCATTCTTAAAAAACATCCATCTTAGATACCATGACTTTCTTCAAACCATCCATCTTAATATTCTTTCCATGATTAAGCACGCGCGGGGGGGTAAGAGGGGGGGCGTTAGCCCCAGTACGTAGGCGCAACGGAAGTCTGTGGGCGGTGGCCGCACATCGAGGCGGCGCCCAGCCATCTGGTTCCTTAATTTCCGGTGCGTAGTCCACGTCCATGGTTTTGTGCATGGTTTTGCACATGGTTTTGGGGTTCGATGGTTTTCGGCCCCTGGTATTTTTGTAGATCCGGTCAAGGGAACTACGGTTATGTTCTAATCCGGGGTTAATGGATTGGGGTTTATGTATGCTCCGGCATGTATATATATGTGTTGTAACACTAAAAGGAATATAATGAAAAATCAAGCTGGTCGTCCCGATTTGGGATCCAGGGGAAAATCTCTGTGTTTATCTGTTTTATGTTTTATGCTCTTGATATTGTTTATTTTCTGTTATAAGAATCGTGTGTAGATATTTCTGTTCAGGGTTAAAACCTACATTTGGTATCGGAGCTATTTCGGCTTCAAGGGGACGCCTTTGTTGTTGAGGGTTTTTTGCTCGGGCCTGTGGTAGACCCTGTGCAGTGGGAGATCTGCGGGATCGATTCTTGTGGTGAAAGAATATGGCGAGCGGCGGAAAGATAGAGATCGAGAAATTTAATGGTCAGAGTTTTGAGTTGTGGAAGCTCAAGATGGAGGATCTGCTGGTGGATAAAGATCAGTGGATCGCGGTAGATCCAGGTACTAAACCAACGGTAATGTCAGATGAAGACTGGAAGAAACTGGATCGGAAGGCTAAGAGCACAATACGGTTGTGTGTCTCAGATTCAGTATTGTTGAATGTATCTGGGGAAGCTACGACGAAGACCTTGTGGGACAAGCTAGGGACTTTGTATCAATCTAAGTCTTTGGTGAATAAGTTGTTCCTGCAGAAAAAACTGTATAACCTGAGGATGAAGGATGGAGACTCGGTGACAGAGCATCTGAACGCCTTCAATACTGTGGTAAGTCAGTTGTCGTCTGTTGATATTAAAATCTCAGATGAAGATAAGTGCATCAGTTTTTTGTGCTCTCTACCAGACTCGTGGGACAGTCTGGTTAATGCAATAGGTAGCAATACAACTACCTTGAACTTTGATGATATTGTCTCAGCCTTGCTGTCGGAGGAAATGAGACGGAGAAATATGGAGGGTCAGAATGGAGATGCCTTATCTGTACGAGGAAGGTCCCAGAATAGAAACAAGAATAAGGTTTCGAGTGGGAGATCCAAATCTAGAGGGACATCTAAATCTCCTGGAAAGTTTGTAAAGGTGTGCTGGAAATGCGGAAAGAAAGGGCACTACAAAAAGGAATGCAGATCTAAAGCTCCTGAGAAAGGAAAGGGATCTGAGGATGCTTCATCTTCAGAGGCAAAAACCACCTCGGATGAAGGTGGGGATGTGTATTTGGCTTCTTCTTCAAATACACATGTAGATCATGAGTCATGGTTGATTGACTCAGGTGCATCCTTTCACTTCACTCCCCATAGGGAGTGGTACTGCGAGTATGAGAAATATGATGGTGGTGATGTCTTCCTAGGGGATGATAGGAAGGCCAGAATCATCGGACGTGGAAAGGTCAAGCTGAAGCTGCAAGGTGGAAGGATTAGAACACTTCTTGGTGTTCTGTATATTCCTCTTGAACTTTGATGACATTGTCTCAGCCTTGCTGTCGGAGGAAATGAGACGGAGAAATATGGAGGGTCGGAATGGAGATGCCTTATCTATACGAGGAAGGTCCCAGAACAGAAACAAGAATAAGGTTTCGAGTGGGAGATCTAAATCTAGAGGGAGATCTAAATCTCCTGGAAAGTTTGTAAAGGTGTCCCGGAAATGCGGAAAGGAAGGGCACTACAAAAAGGAATGCAGATCTAAAGCTCCTGAGAAAGGAAAGGGATCTGATGAAGCTCCTTCTGCAGAGGAAAAAACCACCTCGGATGAAGGTGGGGATGTGTATTTGGCTTCTTCTTCAACACATGTAGATCATGAGTCATGGTTGATTGACTCAGTGCATCCTTTCACTTCACTCCCCATAGGAGTGGTTATGTTAGGTATGAGAAATATGATGGTGGTGGTGATGTCTTCCAGGAGATGATAGGGAAGGTCAATCATCTACGTGGAAATTCAAGTTTAAGTCGCAAGGTGGAAGGATTAGAACACTTCCTGGTGTTCTGCATATTCCTGCATTGGCCAAAAATCTGATTTTTGTAAGCAAGATGGATGATGCAGGTGTAAAAACAGTGTTCGAGAAAGATGCCTGCAAGATGGTTCAGGGAGCACCGGTATTAATGCGGGGAAAGAAAACAACAAGTGGGAGAATGTTGGGTATGTGTTATATTCTTTCCACGATTAGCCCCATGCGCTGTATGTTGCGTCGGGCGTAGCTGGGGGGTCACGAGGGGCGAAGCAGTCCCCACCGTTGGGGTCCGGGGCAGCGCCCCGGCCAAAATTTGTTTTTTGTGCGGACCCACTCATAGGCGGATCCGCCCATGGTTTTGTGCATGGTTTTGCACATGGTTTTGGGGTTTGATGGTTTTCGGCCCCTGGTATTTTTGTAGATCCGGTCAAGGGAACTACGGTTATGTTCTAATCCAGGGTTAATGGATTGGGGTTTATGTATGCTTCGGCATGTATATATATGTGTTGTAACACTAAAATGAACATAATGAAAAATCAAGCTGGTCGTCCCAATTTGGGATCCAAGGGAAAATCTCTGTGTTTATCTGTTTTATGTTTTAAGCTCTCGCTATTGTTTATTTTCTGTTATAAGATTCGTGTGCAGATAATTTCTGTTCAGGGTTAAAACCTACAGTTTAAAGGGTTACAAGCTTTGGAACCCAGAAACAAGGAAGGTTGTGTACAACCGAGATATGGTGTTTAGAGAAGTGAAGGATGTTGTTAAACATGAAGTCCTACCAAAGGAACCTGAGAAGATAGAGTTTGAGCTAAAGGAGGATGAATCAGACTCTGCAACAGAAGAAGACTTAGAAGATGAAGAGCCACAAACTCCAACTTTGAGAAGATCAGTTCGGGAAAGAAGGAAACCAGAAAGGTATAGTCCATCTTCTTTTTGTTTAGGTTTTTCCTTAACTATAACTGATGATGAACCCAGAACTGTCAGGGACACAGTAGATTCAGAGGATGGAAAACTATGGAAGGAGGCCATGGTTGATGAAATGGCATCCTTGCACAAAAATGATGCATGGGATTTGGTGGAGTTGTCGGCTAGAAGGAAGCTCATTGGGAGAAAATGGGTGTTTAAGAAGAAGATGAATGTAGAAGGCAAGGTGGAGAAATACAAAGCTCAGTTGGTAGCGAAAGGTTATTCCCAGGTGCCGGGAATTTATTTTGGTGATATTTTTTCTCCTGTTGCCAAGGTTACTTCTATTAGATTACTTTTATCTGTTGCTGCTGCATTTGATTTTGAGATAGAACAGATGGATGTGAAGACAAATTTTCTTCACGGGGATCTAGAAGAGGAGATCTACATGAAGCAACCTGAAGGATTTATGGTGAAGGGTAAGAAAGAACTGGTATGCAGGTTGAAGAAGTCTCCGTATGGGTTAAAACAGTCACCAAGGATGTGGTATCAGAAATTTGATACCTATATACGGGGACTTGGCTTCACCAGAAGCAAGGAGGATCACTGTGTTTATTTTAAATTAATTGGTGACCGTGTTATTTATTTGGTCTTGCATGTGGATGATATGTTGTTGATTGGAAATGACAAAGAAATTATCCAAGATTTGAAGACCCAACTGTTCTCCAAATTCGACATGAAGGATCTTGGTGCTGCAAACTATATTTTGGGCATGGAAATTAAGAGAGATCGGGCAAAGAGGAAGCTCTGGTTAAACCAGAGGAAGTATGTCGAGACTATATTGCGGAGGTTCAATATGCAGGATAGTAAACCGGTGAAGGTTCCTATTCCTGTAGGTGTAAAGCTGTCTGCTGAACAGTGTCCCAAGACACAAGAAGAAGAGGAGTATATGTCCCATGTTCCATATGCAAGTGCAGTGGGTAGCTTGATGTATGCAATGGTTTGTACTAGACCAGACATTGCACATGCCGTGGGAGTATTGAGCAGGTTTATGTCAAACCCAGGGAAGGAGCATTGGACAGCAGTGAAGCGGGTTTTCAGATATTTACGTGGCACTAGTGATTATGGCTTGTGCTACCAGGGAAGACCAGGATTGGAAAGAATGTTGGACATCTGTGGTTTTGTTGATGCAGACTGGGCTGGAGATCTGGACCAAAGAAGATCTACAAGTGGGTATGTGTTTAGCCTATTTGGAGGTGCAGTCAGTTGGATGAGTAAAAGACAGTCTGTAGTGGCGCTTTCAACTACAGAGGCAGAATACATAGCAGCCACTCATGAAAGCAAGGAAGCAGTTTGGTTGCAGAGATTGTGTTCAAGTATGGGGTTGGTACAGCAAGCTATAAGGATAGACTGTGATAGCCAAAGTGCAATTTTCTTGGCTAAGAACCCCGCTTATCATTCAAAGACAAAGCACATTGATGTTCAATATCACTTTGTTAGAGATATGGTTGAGGCTAAAAGGGTGTTGCTGGTAAAGGTGGACACTTTGAAGAATGTTGCAGATGCATTGACAAAGTCTGTGAGCACTCAGAAGTTTTCTTGGTGTAGAGAAACAATGGGTGTTGAAGAATTGGGCCAATGACTAAGCCCTCCTGTGGCCCCCCGTGGAAAGAAAACAACAAGTGGGAGAATGTTGGGTATGTGTTATATTCTTTCCACGACTAAGCATGCGCGGGGGCAATAGCCCCCCCTTTACGCTGGGCGCAATGGGGGGGGTCACAGGGGGGGCGGTAGCCCCCCTTGTCAGGGTCCGGGGCAGTGCCCTAGCGAAAATTTTTTGGTCCTTAATTTCCGGCGGGTAGTCCGCGTCCATGGCTTTGTGCATGGTTTTGCACATGGTATTGGGGTATGATGGTTTTCGGCCCCTGGTATTTTTGTAGATCCGGTCAAGGGAACTACGGTTATGTTCTAATCCAGGGTTAATGGATTGGGGTTTATGTATGCTTCGGCATGTATATATATGTGTTGTAATACTAAAAGGAATATAATGAAAAATCAAGTTGGTCGTCCCGATTTGGGATCCAGGGGAAAATCTCTGTGTTTATCTGTTTTATGTTTTATGCTCTCGCTATTGTTTATTTTCTGTTATAAGATCCGTGTGTAGATAATTTCTATTCAGGGTTAAAACCTACATCATTGTCTTGAAATATGCAATAGGACCGAGGGTAATTTCTTCACAGGTGACTTGTCTGAAGTTTGAATACTGAGGTGAGTTTCCATAGTATATACCACAGATCCAATGTTCAAGAACCATCTCCAACAGTCGAAAATTATAGAATATTTTTTCAGTCTTTTCTTCTTGTGTTCATGAGGCATGAACACCTTCCTTCTTAACCGAACTCTGTAATCAATAGTTGAGATGATGATTATATGAAAGAAAGGAGATTGATCGTATATATATAAATACAAAAAGTTTGACCCTCCAATAAATAGACATGTCCCTTGAAGTAGGCTGCCTTGTCCTAGAGGGATGAGGTCGGCTCACAAACCAGAAAATTTCTTCTTAACTTAAAAAATTAATAAATTTCAAACCGCTAGTAGATTTTGGCTGAGTAATAGCTCATTGGAAAGCTAAAATTATGCTTTATAAGATGGTATAAAAATTAATTTATAAAGATTCCTCCAATGTGTCCAAAATATTTTTCCTTTATAACTGACCTTGAATATTTATGTGCAGAGAGTAAAATTCTGTCTCCAAGGTCATCTTCATTGTTAGGCTTATTCATCATAGGGTCATAGTCTAGCTTCTCCTTCATCAACCTGTTGCCATCAATGACAACTTGGATTAACAATCCCCCCCTTTGTCGTTGGATGGAAATATTCTTCTTCTCTCCCCCTTTGACATCAATGGAAATGGGGTGCCAAAGTACTCCCCCTGTCATGCTGCTCCCCCTAACATATTGTACCCCTGACATGCTGCTTAATTTAATGTGATGCAAGAGAAATGACCCCCATCTTTTGGCGAAGATACTCAAATTCTTCTCGTGGAAGGGGTTTTGTAAAGATATCCAAAATTTTCTCTTTTGTGTTGATGTATTCCAACCTGATATTGTGTTCAACAACTTGTTCATAGAAAAAGTGGTATTTTATTGGAATATGTTTGGTTCTGGAGTGCATCACCGGATTATTTGAAAGACTGATGGCGCTAGTATTGTCACAAAAAATAGTAATTGGTTGCTTAGTTTCTATGTTGACATCCTTCAAGGCTTCCCTCATCCATAGAATTTGTGTACAAAAATTAGCAACAACTATATATTCGGCTTCAGCTGTAGAGAGGGATATAGATGATTGCTTTTTGTTGAGCCAAGATACAAGAAAATCTCCCATAAAGAATGCATTTCCACTAGTAAGTTGGAAATCAACATCGAAGTAAGTTGTCACAATAAGAGTTGAACTCTTAGGATACCAAAGACCGAAATCAGTCGTTCCTTTCAGATATCTGAGAATCCTTTTCAAAGTTGCTAGATGGGATTGTTTAGGACTTGACTGAAATCTTGCCAGCATTCCTACTGCTTGCATAATATTTGGTCTTGTAGAAGTTAAGTATAGGAGAGCTCCAATTATTGATCTGTAAAGAGTTGCATCTATTTGAGGGGTGTCATCATCTTTGCTTAATTTACAATCTGTGGTCATTGGTGTGCACATAGGTACACAATCTTCCATCCCATATCTTTTAAGCATGTCTTTAAGATATTTTTCCTGAGATATAAACATGCCTGTAGAAGTTTGAGATATTTGTAGCCCAAGAAAGTAAGACAACTCACCGATCATTGACATCTCTAATTTTTTGGACATATTTAGAGAAAATCATGGCTCATTTCTTCAACATTGCTAGCAAAGATTATATCATCAATGTAAACAAGAGTGATCAGAAGTTTTCCCTTGTCCATCTTCATGTAGATATTGCTACCTGCCACTCCCTTTTTAAAACCTTCTTGTTGTAGATAGTGATCCAACTTTGCATACCATGCTCTAGGGGCTTGTTTTAATCCATACAAGGCCTTTTCAGTTTGCATACAAAGTCGTTTCCTTCAGAAAGATCAAATCCTTCTGGTTGCTCCATGTAAACTTCTTCCTTGAGATCTCCATTCAGGAATTTTGATTTTACATCTATTTGATAAATCTTGAATCCTTTTGAGCAAGTAAATGCCAAAAACATTCTTATGGATTCCATTCGAGCTACTAGTGCAAAGGTTTCTTTGAAGTCAATTCCTTCAATTTGTGAGTACCCTAACTAGAAATCATCCCCAGAACCAATGAATAGGGTCTATCATCCCCTATCATTTCAGTTGCTACATTCCCTAAGACAAAGAACAAGAAAAAATCATCCATGACTTCCATTGCAAGGTTTCCAAGATTTGAAGTACATGTTATATCACCTCTGAGCTCACCAACGCAACCTCTCAAGGGACTAATTTCTTTTCATATGCAGTTACCTCCATTCAAGGGTCCTCTGCAAGGCACTTCCCAACATTCAAGAGTGCGTTGGTCAATTGGGAGAAAAATTCTCATTGTTTCAGAATCTCCACATGGCCAGTGCCTTCTAGAACAGTCCACATGTGTCAAACTTCGAATACATGTGTCCATTAAACAAATCTGAGCTTGGGAACATTTCTTGCCTATTATTAGGAATTCATTGATTGTGAAACTACCTTCATTTGTTCTATAAATTGAGCATAGATCCTAGTGTTTGAGAAGGAAGAAATTTGGTAGAGAAATGTTGTTGAATTCTCAATTGAGGTTTTTATTTGAGTGATATGCTATTGGAGAGATGTTCATTGTGATGAGGCTTGGATGATGCTGGAGTTGGTGACATCAAATCAATCGTTGGTTGTAACCTCCCCCTTCTATCCATTAATTAATATTGCTTCTTACTTTCCCACATATGTATCTATATAATGTTCTAGATTTATATTATGGATTCTTAGATTATGTATATGTTTCATGTTTCATTGATTTAACTCATTAAAGTAAATAGGCATCTGTATATTGCAATCTCTTTGATGTTTAGTTTTTATACTTGCAGGAACTAGTCTAGCGATCAAAGCTGGATTGGAAGCTACAGCGACAGCGACAGAAAGAGAAAAGTAAGCGCTTGGACTTCAAGTAAGTTTATCCACATTTCTGTGTGTCTATCTACTATTAGGAAAAGTATCTGCAAATTCTTTGATCTGTTTTCTAAATGAATAGCACCAAATTTAGGGAATGTGTTTTATCTACAATCCATAATTCCACATAACAAATAATGTTCCATAAAAACCCATGATTAACCTCTAAATCCTCTATGTCTAAATTAACCCACTAAACATACATTAACCCGGCCTAACACCTTAACCCCATTCCCTTAAGACCTGAAGCCCCTAACCCCTAACCCCTTGTTCATAAGCCCATAAAGTAATTAACCCCTAACTTGACCTAAACCCTTAATCGACTGTAATGGAAATAATAATAAATATTTCTAGTCCATATCACGATGAAAACATAGTTCAAACAACACCCAAAATAATTTTATAAAAAAATAAATTTACAATAAAACGATAATACAATTTACAATACAAAGACATACAATGTAAAATAAAATATACATATAAAGATTTAGAAAAACAATATACAATAAAAATACGTGCAATAAATATCTTACAAATGGGTGATATCGATGTCTTCCTTCAGCACGTCCATAGTCTCTACAATGATTTTTAGCTTATTTTTTTAGAATTATCCTTCGCCAATTTCTACAAGGGGAATAAAATTTTTGATCCTTAGAAGCCCTTGATGCTGATCCCAGATATTAGCAAGCCACAAATTTCCTAGAGCCTCCAACCTCTTATAATTACATACCCCTACCTACTTTATTCAAATGTCCTTTTCATAAAATTTTCAAACTCAGAATAATGACCTACCACATTATTAAAATTAAATTAAGACTTTGGTATATTTTCTCTTTATATCTCCTCCTCATTTTCTTTGCACACGCTTAAGTTGTCTCTGCCTCAGTTTGTTCTCGTCTACAAAACTCTTTATGAAACACTCGATGTATATAATATTGGCACTCAACCATAAAAACTCCTCTGTAGAGCTTACTCTATTGTTCCACATTGTTTTTTACTCATTCACACCTATTTCACACTAAGAAACATTTCCCCATAATAGAATAATATCATTTCAACACTAACCACAGAGTTTCCTTACACTTTATCACATAGTTCAAGAACTACATTGAATGAATCATACCTTGCAAGAGAGTAAAAATTGGAGAAAAAACCAATAATCACGATTAGTCAAAGTGTTTTCTTACAAAATATAATTGAGCCTTATATTATTTATGGATTCCCTTGTCATTTAAACAACCACAATACATGTTGAGAGTCCTTAAAAAAAAATACTACATTCTCAATCTTCATTGTTTGATAATTATCCGATATCATCTATACAATATCATAGGAGGCTTGTTACTGAAAAAATGTGTTATACATATCACATTAACTATCATCTACAACCTTCAATTAGAGCAGTTCAATTTCATTGTGTTTTTCATTCTCGGTATTGAATTTCGATCAAATTTCTTAGTTTAGAAAATCTATTGTATCACTGGTTTTTAGTAGTGTCTATAGCTATATCTACAAGATTCGTTAACTACTAGATTCAACAAATTTCATAAATAGGTCATCCTGTATTCCATATCAACTTAATATCATATGCCCATAGGGCTAGAGCTAGTGGCCTAATAGCTGAATACTTTATGCCACAACTCAGGCTTTGGGAGATCTTTAATTATGAAGATAGACTATTAGATTAATCACTAACTGGCCCACTTAACATGCAGTGACGATCCTTTCGTACAGGGTCCCACATAGGGTCAGGGTGATCCATCTATCCTTTGTAACACCTAAAGTGAGACACTTGGTGCATGCTCCACTTTCGAAAATATGCTGCCATAAAACCATACACATTCAATGTAAATCTATCACTTGTCTTATCCTGGTCCCACTTAGGTCAAGGGTTGAAGGTCGGGGGTCAATCCATTGTCCATCTACTGAAACTTTCCAACGAGATGATTACCTGAATGGACTAAACAATAGACCATACCCAAGGCTTGACCATATCAAATTATCTTTCTTCTTCACAAATACACCTATGTCTAGAATTTCGTTTCAAAAATAAATTTCTTGTAAAATGAAGGTGCATGCAAAAACTTAAATCTTAGAACATTGATAAACTTCAACTCACCATAAATCCATCATGGTATGGAGTTTTTTAAAATACCTTATACCATTTGAAAGGTATCTCCAACGTTCATCCATCCAATAAAATTACATTTTAAAGTGCATATTTCATATAAGACAAAACTAAATTCAAGGACTAGGCCACCAAATTATCATAGCTATAATATTTTTAACTTCCTAAGTTATCAGGTTACTATTATGTCTCTCCACTAAACACTACAACTACTATAGGAATCCCTCTTAGCTTGAAACCCCTTACCCTCTCCATGGAACCCACATATTTGACATCAATAACAACATCTTTCCCAATAATCTCCCCTTTTACATCAACTAAAGCATTTCACATCAATGATAACATGTTTCCTAGCTTAGGATTGGCCAAAATTTTGATTCATGTAGGAAAGATGAGTGATTTAGAATCCCATATAACAACTCGTCATAACTCACTTTATATATGAAATATTATCCATATATATCTTAGCAAAAATGGGTATGCATACCATCCAACAACACTTATCAAAAAATGAATCACCCTTGTTCTGGGATGAGTCATGGAAACAATTACCCAACTTGCAAGACCAAAATGAATTAAACATTCTTCAACTCAATATGAAGATACGAGAATTTCACAAAGTCAGATATTATTAGGCTAACCAAAAATTTCACTCTTATGTGAAATAATGGTTGCATCCAAAGGCTCATGCAAGAAGGAAAGGTGGACTCAGTTCTTGAAAGAAATCCAAGAAATACATATCTTGATTTCTACTTAGGTAGATAAACTCGAATGGGGATATGGAACGAGGTGAACTTTTTCCACTAGAGATCCCTACAAACTTTAGGAAAATTACAATGAGATTCATTATGCTTCTATTGAGAGAAATATATAGAAGTGGAAATTATGGCTAAAAGTATCAATATTTCTATGGATCCTAGTACCCAAAAAAAAACTATTGTGTGATAATCTATAAAAGCACAATTATTTGGACCGTCTAGATGTTAAATTTTCTTCCTTGAATACATTTCTCTTACACCACCCATCTCTAGAATACATTGGATATCAATATGGAACACTTTGATCATGATCCCTAAAGTATCCCTCAATCCATTGCAATTTGGAGATCATAAGTATTTAATAAATCTGTATTAAATATGGTTTGGAGCCTATTTCGAGGAATGCGTCTTTGGATCAAATGGAAATAAATGACAATCACATATTTAGAATTATTTCTCATCATGAAGACCATCTTTAGCTCCTCATTAAAAGGAACATCCAAGAATCCATTTCAATGCAAACCTAATGGGATCAAGACAAGCAAGCATCAAGAGAAAAATTTTACATTCTATGAAACTAGCATTTATATCTAGATACTCCCTCTCCCATAAATTCTCTCCCCATATATATATCCCTATCCACTCTAGTTGGCCTCCTTCAACCCTAAATTTCGTAAATCTTAATTAGAATATACCCTCAAAAGGAAACCCTAACCTAGCTAGATTTGGAATTAGCCTTAGGGATCACTTAGAAATCCCCTTTACATTTAGTTAGGACCCATGGGTTATAATAGAAATAATTCAACCGAGTTGATGGAACTAGAAGAAGGAATAATAATTACGCAATATCAAGGCTACACCAAGCTCATGGTGGAAGGAGAATCAAAGATACCCATAAATATGATCCGCAAAATTCTTTATGGCACTCACATGAAAAATTTCCCCCAAAACTAAATGCTAGAAAACCTCCTATATCAAGTTTCCTACCTTATCAATTCCATCCCCCTCATCATTCATAGCCACATTCATAGGTGAGGAAACAAAATAGTAGATAAGCTTCATAATGAAGAATTCTCTTCTAAAGCCACTCCAATATACACCCTATAGAACTCCTTCATTGATTCTCCCATCCAATAAGAGTGGTAAAAAATAGTCCAACAAGAATCAAACCCCCTAGATGGGGTGCTTGAGAAGTGTAAGGTAGGAGGTGTGTTGTTGCCATCCTACTAGCCCACACAAATGTAGGATGTGGAAACATGACAACATAATGATTCAATTCATGCCATGTAAAATTCATGGGACATAGTTATATCCCTAGACCTAGTGATTTGGTTTGTCATTTCCTATAGAGTGAACAAGGCTATCTTTATGGACGATAATACATGAGATTCACAAAGTTTTATTGTAGGTTGTACCAAATCCTTGAATAAGTAAAATAAGCTACACCTCTTCTCCTATGTGTCTTGCTACTAGCACTAAAGGGTGAGAAATTGATATAAAACCTTGGCCTTAAAGAGGAAAACCCATCAATGTGCATGTTTGAGAGCATAGGTTGGGAGTATTGTATTCATAATGAAAGCCCACAATAATTCTAGAGTGGCGCATTTTCTTTGAGTAGGAAGCTTCTTCCTCATAAAATCATGATTAGGTTTAATAGGGAATTATATGGAAATGTTTGAGAACATTTCAGGTGCAGAAGTAGGAATTGTTAGCAGGAATTGTTGGTTAAGCCAATTTATTTCCCTTTCCATCCATGCGGCTCTTCCTCACTCCAATATTTTCAAGAATATTCATGTTGTATGCACCAATATATTGGAAAAGCTACCATACCATTTAAATTTTCTAAATGATTTGGTCATCTTAGGATTTCCTCGCAAGTTGTCTCCACGAGACAATAGAGAAAGTTGGAAAAGGGCCATTTTTGTTCTCCATTTTTTTGTGAGTAATTCTAATGATTTTCTTGTGGTGTAATAATTTTTTATCATTATCCCAAGAAGTTCTTGGTACAGGATTTATTCATAACGTAAATAAGGCTCCAATTTCACATTTAAGCCTCATGCTTTCCAATATTATAATCTCTGTTGGAACACCTAATCCTACATGGGTAGGTGTGGAATGCGAAAAGTCACAATGGAGTCCAAGTGACCTTGGAATATGAAACCAAGAGTCACACCATTGTACTATAAATGTACATCTTTGTATAATGGAAAATAAGAAAGTCTCACGCTTATCTTTCATTGTGTGTTTAGTCTCTTGTGTGTGTGCTCATCTTCCTCATACACCATGTGTGTGCTTCAACATGGTGTTTAACATGGTATCAGAGCGGGCGATTGCTGGCCTTGCTCCAAATTGAGTGAGCCATTGTGTTTATGGCCTGTGCACACCGGGCAAAAAATTTTTGTATTATAAACACTCGTAGATTTCGAAGAAGAATATTTTGCGAAAGATTCAGAATTTGTTTTGAAGAAGAGCAGCATTGGTTTTGAGAAGGATCAGCATTCAGAAATTGGCAGCATTCATGCATTGGCTTTGAAGAAAAGCAGCACTGCCCATCTGAAGGTTGATTTCTTCCTGCAATTTCTGCATTTTAAATTCTACTCCATTTTGAAGAGCTGCTGGAAAATACTGTTTAAAGAGGGTTTCTGAAAGAAAAATTTCTGAGTTTTTCATTGAAAAATATCTGCAAATTTCTGGGTTTTACTGCTGAAATATTCTGGAAAATTCTACATTTTGGGTTTCTATGCTGCTGGAAAAATCATTTTTGCATGTCTACAAGTTCCTGCAAATTATTCTGCTGTGTATCTAGAAAAATTCTGCTATATATTTGGAAGAAAAAATTCTGCTGCTAGATTTCTTACTCCTCTCTATTGTTCTTTAAAAAAAAAATAAAAATAAAAATAAAAAAATTCAAGCTATCCCCTGCACCCTGCTCTACTCATCCCAACGCACCCCATACTCCCTCATTGCAACTCGCTCTTCCCATTTCTCTCACAGCGTAGCCCTGCTCTCATCCTCACAGCTCATTCCTCTCAAATCCCACCCCATCTACGCTGCACAAATCCCATTACCCCCCCTTCTCATGGCACCTACCTGCGTTTTTCCACACCCTCTGCGGCTTCCCATATCCCTTGGCCTTCGGCCCTTGCACCTACCCCAACGCCAACCTACAGCTCCTTACTCACATCCCATTCTCCATATACTTGGCCCTATCTACACTCCCAACCTTCCGCTCCTCCACGCACACACTCACCCGTCTCACCTACGCTCACCATCTAACACACAGCCAACTCCTGCGCGGCATGTCATCTCACCCTACACTCCTGTGTCCCCAATTCCTCACCTTATAACGCTCCCTTATCAACATAATGCGCCAACACCATGCCCCTTACCACCCTCCCTACACTCCTCAAGCTCACGTCCCTCCCTCCATTCAATACACGGCTCCCTACACTATTATACCCCCTCCCCACTCTACACAGACCTCTCATTCCTATCTACGCACAACACCCCTACCATACTCCTCTCACCCCTCCCACTTCACTCCATCCTTCCCATACGTAGATTCATTCCAGTTTAATTTTTCTATTATTAAAAATTCCCCCTCCCATTTCCATTAATTCTCCTCCCTCCAAGAATTTTTAAAATTCGACTTTTAATTTTTTAATTCCCTCCCATTTCATATAATAACTCTCCCTTTAAATAAATTACCCACCCATTTTAAATTAATCATTTTTTTTAATTTATTAAAATCCCTTTCCATTATTACAATCCCTCCCCTTTTAAATTCCCTCCCTTTTAATTAATCCCCTTCCTCCATTTTTACTACAATCCCTCTTTCCCATTTTTTAATTAATCCCAATTAATTTATTTTTTAATTATTTTTTAATTATAAAAAAAAAAATAGCAGAGAGAGAGAGAGGAGAGAGAAAATGAACAACAGTAAATGAGAAATGACATGTGAGCAAATGGATAGTAAACATACATAGTGAAAAGTGAAGATTTGACATTGTGTGATTTGTGGCATATATAAGAGGGTGATTTTATGAAGAAATTGACATTTGAAGACAAGTTTGCCATCATTGAAAACAGATCTTTGAAGGAAAATTCAGCTGCCTTAAAGGCCTCTTGCACAAGTGTTTCAGATGCACATTTACAAAACATTTTTGCAGAAATATTGTATTGTATTGCTTCTTCATTCATAGTTGCAATCAAGACTTGAAGTGTAAATTTGAGTTGTTGGATTGTTGATTGCCCTCCATCATTTGAGGAGCAGATTTTGTACTTTGAGATTTCCATAGTTGGAAATTCTTTTGAGTCATTTGTATTTCTTGTTGCATCACATTGTAAACGGGTGCATTTTCGGTTGAAGCCGACACCCTTTCATTTTTTGAGCCTAATTTGTTGAAAATGGCTAAAATCAATGAGGCATTAGAGTTGTTGAATGACCTCATTCATTCCAATGTTGATGACATGATAAAAATGAGCAAGGATGCTCTTTGTAACATTCAAAGTTGTTTGCTATATGCACATGAAAAGATTGAGTTTTTGCAGTTGGAATCTCAACTCCAACAAGATGAACTTCAGCGAAAGAGTCACCATTCTGAACCTGTTTCTGTTCAGAAGATTGAGAAGGACTCTCATCAGAAGAAAGAAGATAAAGTTGCAGTTGATCCACATTCAGTTCATTGCACCAGAGTAGATGTACATACAGATGCAACAGTTCAACCTGCACTTCCTAAACCCATCATCAGACCTTGGGAAGAGCTTGTCCACAACAAGCACCGAACTGGTCTTGGATATGACAAGGATGTGACCTTTCATATTCCAGACTACACAAATCCCATCAAATTTCAGAGTGCCGGATTTCTGTATGACAGTTCACCTGCAGCTGCTCCAGATCCTACTCCACAACAACAACATCAGATTGTAAAATGCCAACACTGTGATCGAGTTGGCCATATGAAAGATCACTGTTTTGATCTTCATCCATGCAAGAATTGTGGTCGGCACACCCATTCTTCAGACAGATGCTTCAGACACAAGCCTCCTGCAAGAACCAAGATTCATCTTGGATGGATCGCTTCTTGGCAATGGGCATCAACAGCCAAGAAGATGTTTAAGTCGCATGTCAGAACATGTTCAGGGATATTGAGCAAACTTGCAGTTGAGTTTTCGCCATCATCTCACCTTGTCCCTGACAGGGGGGAAAATGGTGGTCATGTACAAGCTTCGACGATAGATCAAGCGAGCCTGAGCCACAATCTCTCATTCCATGTTCAGAGTTGTAGCCAACAGTTCAAGTGAGCCTGAGCTACAATTCGTCATTCCGGATTCAAAGATGTAGCCAGAGACACGGATGCCCATGAGCATGCCTTCGGTTGGTGGACAACCTTAAACCATCATCTTTGGTTGGTGGATAACCTAAAACCATCACAGGTAGTAGACCTCCCTTCTTTTAGGTCAAAGGTCTCCCTTTCATATATGAGGAACACTTCCTCTAGCAGAAGCCTTCAGCTTAGCAGCCTTCAGATTCTTGCCAGCTTTGGTTGAGTTCCAGGAAATGCTTCAAGCATTCCAGAGTTGTTGGTAATCCTAAAACCATCACAGGTAGTAGACCTCCCTTCTTTTAGGTTGAAGGTCTCCATTTTTTATGAGGGACAATTCCTCTAGCAGAAGCCTTCAGCTTCTTGCCAGTTTTGGAAGAGTTCCGGGAACTGCAACAAGTTTTGCGTTCCAGTGTTTGTGGTCATCCTAAAACCACCTCTTTTTTCCAACATTTCAGAGAGTTGATTCAGCCCAAGTGTTGCCATGTATACTTTGCAGATTTGTATTAAAACTCTTTTCTTGGACTCACACATACCCCTTCGGATTAAGGGGGGATGTTGGAACACCTAATCCTACATGGGTAGGTGTGGAATGCGAAAAGTCACAATGGAGTCCAAGTGACCTTGGAATATGGAACCAAGAGTCACACCATTGTACTATAAATGTACATCTTTGTATAATGGAAAATAAGAAAGCCTCACGCTTATCTTTCATTGTGTGTTGAGTCTCTTGTGTGTGTGTTCATCCTTCTCATACACCATGTGTGTGGTTCAACATGGTGTTTAACAATCTCACTCAAAATTCCAATGTAAAACTACTAGTTAGACATGTTTCATAGGTTAATGCCATATTAACAATAACAAAGGAACTCAAAAGTGCAAGTGAGAGCTTAAAGTTTGATAGCAAAATTCAAGGAGCTTATCCCCCAACTCATTTAGGAGAAAATCACCAAGAAAAAGAGGCAATTAGCAAATGAGTGACACAACCTTAGAAGCATAGAATTAATAGTAGATGTAGCAAAGTAGGCTCTAGATTTCGAGCATACCATAGGTAGACATATAATGAAATTTAAGGTTTCTCTTGACGAGATTACTTCTAGAAAAAAATTAAATCAAGGAGGACATTATCATAATGCTAAATCAAATGAAAAGGTAGAAGCTTGCAATAGATGGAAGGATGAGGTGTCTTGAGAAGCATATCCAAATTAATACAAATACTGGTTTCTCCCCAAATAACAGCAAGGACTCCATTCCATTTGAAGCTTTTGACTTGGATAAATCTATGTAAATGTTTTTTTGTTACTTTGTTTTTAACACTTTTATGGTTCCATTTTGTAATTTTCTATTTCAAAATGAGTTTGTTAGGGCCAACAACTATTGTTCACATTTTAGTTTTTAGGACCCTGAGAATCACCCTATCATTTACAATTTTTAAGAAATTGAATTTTTGCATCAAGTTTGGTTTCCCTAATGGAAAACCACACTTTGATTTGAGGAAATGAAAAAATTTTCTTAACACACATAATAATAATAATAATTCAAATGATCTTAGAAAACAATATGGCTCACAGTCTTCTAAAGTCTCAAATATTTGAAGAATTCATAGTAACTTAGCAAGGGTACAAAATATTTTGGAAGAAATTGTAGCACCCATTTTATCCCATGTTAGGGGAAATGGAAACAAACTTGCATACAAATTAGCTAATTAATGGTTCAACTTTAAAATTGATACCTTGTACTGAAGTTTGACTCATGACATTCCAAACTCTCTAAGAAGTATATGTCAAGAGATTTCAAATTAGGATCTCATCCCCCACTACTGCCACCTAAGTGTGGGATCTATGCCACATTCTAGATAAACTACACAATTTGGATATAAAAATTTTGAGACTTGGAAAAGAATATGTATGTGTCACCTTCACTACATCTAAGGAATGCAAGGACTCATATCACTAATTTAGGTGGACTCTCTGGATACATGATGATGTGAGCCTACATTTCTAAGAAATTTCCATTTTCTTTGGACATTTATTCTTCGATCACCAAGTATTTGAATTTCTAGGTGTTTATTTTGTACATACTTGGATGGGGTCTTGAGCCTTTGTGTCATATCATCTTTCTCCTTATTCTTCTTCTTGATGTGCATAATTGAGAGTAGAATCCTCCTCATCAACTACAACATTAATGCAATCTTTAACCCTTATTGTCCTATTGTTGAATCATTTGAATCCTTTGCTCCTAACTCAAAATCTAGGGAATATACCCTCATATGCATACAAAATTTCCAAGGTATTTATTATTTATTGTGATAGAACAATTATTCCCAAATACCTTGAAATGTTTACATATGTTGATCTTCCTTTCTACAGCTCATAATGGTCTTGTCATTATTATGCCTCCTTTGTGTTATGGTCTTAGAAGGTGTGTGCAACCCTCCCCTCATCCATTATTTATTTTTCCATGTCTATAATGGTTATTTTCTCTTAAACCACTCCATTCTTATATGGTAGTCATGTTACTGAGTATTTCCTCCTTATGCTTGATTCCTTTACATTTTTACCCATAGTCGGCAACGATTTTAGTTGCCTCTAGTACTTGTTATACTTCATACCCATACACATCAAAGTCGTTTAAAAATTGATACATAATTATACAATTGGTATTGCTTTATTTTCATAAATTTATTAACATTTGCAACAATTTTTAAGTAAAATGAAAATTACATACTATATTCAAATAAAATTATATTAGTGTATTTAAAATCATTATACTATTATATTTAATTACTAAAAAAGTTATTTAATGAGAAATAATTAAAACTTATATTATTTTATGAAAAATTATAAACTATTTAAAAATAAAAATAAAGAAAAAGAAATTTTCAAAATTCTATTAAGATGAATAACATGAATTCTCCTACATGTGAGATCTCAAGCATTTAATCCTGATTTTCTTCTTGTTTTCAACCTGAGCCTTAAATACTCTAAAATTAGTCACTGTTCTGGCCGCTTCTCTTTGAAGAACATTATCCAAGTAGCGCTATTAAAATCATCAATCAATAAAATAAAGTACATTTATCCTATTGGGATATGTGTTCTTTTAGGACCATAAATATCTATATGAACTAGCTCCGAAGGTTTAGAAAAGAGAACTCCTCAAGTTTTAAACTGTGGGCATATGTGTTTCCTAAATTCATAATAAAAAAATTGAGTCTGGAATCATCAAGCACACACATTGTTGTGAGTGCTTACAAGCTTTTCATTTTTTTCCTTTTCGCATCGCGAAAATTTACATCATAACAGTTTTCACATATTTGGTTTACGGTCAACAGGTTGTGCTTGATACCATGTACATACATAAAATTGCATGCCTTGCTATTTTCGTCGAGGCTAATTATTTATGAAAGTTACACTGTCTTTACTTTTCTCTATTAAAATCAAGAGATTTCTATTGTCTACTTATAGCAACCACCATCTACATCCCATTTTCCTTCATATGCATGTGCGGATATAGCAAGTCCACAGTCCTATGATTTCTCAATCTTTTGTTCCCACCTCTTCATGTCCCTTAGATGTACTGATTATTCATAGCTGTGTTATCTAGATGGACAGCAAAAATCATTTTGCATTCATTTTCCTTGCGCCCAAAGTTATTACATTTTAAAAACTTCCTTCTGAAGACTGGTACAACTAACCTTCCCTTCCACGTCTGAGGTACTGTCCACCTTTTACTCTCATTCAGCAAGTGGTGAAAAGGAATTTTTAGTCCCATCGAATGAATTTCTAGACCTAATATTCCATAGTACCTGAAATTTTATCTCTTTCAGCTTTGAAATTTCTACTATTAATGGCTTTATGTCCAAAACCATGACATGAACAACAGTGGCCATATAACAACTTCAGATACCTGGAGTTTGACTATCGATGAGCTTGAGCATATTTGTTTATACCTTTGCTTCCTCGTTGGTTAATTTACATTTATTTATGGGAAAACATTTGAAAACTTAACTAACATGTTTTGTTTATAACTGATTTCCCGATTTGTCTTTTGTTTATCATCACCAACTCTTCCTTGTAATTTATTTTCACAAATTTAAAGACCTTTTACTTTAAAATATTTTAATGGATCGGAGTATCCCGGGCATTTTATTTTTTATTTTTTATCTTTGACTGCTCAAAATGTGAGATAGCTTCTTTGTTCTTTAAAAAAAGTTTTGTCCAATTCCACCTCATGGATTTCTCTAGAGTTATAATTTTTGCTTCTAAATTGTGGTATTACTATTAGTATTTCATGATCAAATCATTCATTAAGTCTTTTTTCATTTTCACTTTTCTAATTTTGAGTTTTAGAGACATAATTTCTCTTTATATGATTCTACATTTTTTTTCTAGTATTTTTTTATCAACTCTTATTTCAAAATTGTATTTTCATCTTCTAGTTTATTATAATTTTTTTGATCTTCTTTTAATTGTTGTGATAGAATTTCTTTTCTCTTAATAGCTTCTTCAAGTATTTTTAGTTGATAATTTTTTTTTCCATTATTATAGTTGTACAAACCTCCCTCAACCCTCCTTCACCTCACAGTAACTACTTTTTAGTGCCTTGTTCTTCTTCTTGCCCTTCCTTTAGTTCATCAAGAGCAATGATAATCTCTTCTTAACGATGGACTATGCCTTCTTCTTCCTTTAGTTCTGATTCATCTTCTAAAGACCCTTCTCTACTTTCTTATGGAGAAAATTTGTCCTCTTTGAAGTAGAGATGCATTTGGATAAAGTCTTTTTTCATTTTCACTTCCTCAACTTTGAGTTTTAGAGACATAATTCCTCTTTATATGATTCTACATTTTTTTTCTAGTATTTCTTAATCAACTCTTATTTCAAAATTGTATTCTCATCTTCTAGCTTATTATAATCCTTTTAATATTCTTCTAATTGTTGTGATAGAATTTATTTTCTCTTAATAGATTCTTTTTCTAGTTGATAAAAAAAAAAAACATTATTATAGTTGTACATACCTCCCTCAACTCTCCCTCACCTGAACTACTCTTTTAGTACCTTGTTCTTCTTCATGCCCTTCCTTTAGCTCATCAAGAGCAATGATGATCTCTCCTTAAAGATGGATTTTCTTTCTCCTTTAGTTCTTATTCATCTTCTTACCTTCTCTACTTTCTTATGGAGCAAAATTGTCCTCTTTGAAGTAGAGATGCATTTGGAAGGACGCTTCTCATATTTTTTGAACTTTGATCCTTTTCCTTTCCTAGATTCTCCTTATATGGATACTTGGAGGAAAAATTCCCAAATCTTACATAGTAAAAGCATCTAAATGGTAACCTCCACTGATAGTTACCTATACCCCATCTTATCTTTCTAGGAAATTGAGCCAATTCTTGAGCAGATTCATATGTAGAACACTATTGGTGATATTGTGTTCCTTAGTATTCTTTGACACTTAAAATTTTACCTCTTTAGGTTGAACCATCTCTTGTTCTATTCTCATCTCATAGGTTTTGGGGGTTCTTTGTAGCTAATGAATTATGAGAGACTTCAATTTTTCCATCTCTTGGATGGATAAGATTTTAGCATTGAATATTATAGAAAAATATTTCAATACCTTTTGTAAAACCACATCATTGTATTCTCATCTATTTTCTTCTTCACTCATTCCTAAGAATTTGAACCTCATTGTGAAGGCTTGAAGCTTGGATTTCTTAACTTTCTCATCTTCCTCATAACTATTCCTAAGAGTATCCTATACATCCATGGTTGACTTATAATGCATTACTTTTACTAGTTTAGATGGATTAAGACGAAATATAATGGAATTCTTGGCATTTGCACTCTTCACTTAATAGGTCAACTTTAAGTAAACAAAAAATGTTTAGATCAAGTCAACATTCACATAAGGGTTGGAGTTCACATGAGTCATAGGGGAGATGGCACTTAAGAGGGAAAGGTGATCACATAAAAAAGACTCATTATCTCATTACATAGAGGGGAGATGAGGCTTAAGAGAGAAAAGTGATAACATAAAAAAAAAGCTCATTTTCTCATTACTTTAAACATTTACCCTACCATTAATGTAACAAGTGACACACTTTTATGTTTATTTTGGGATATTTATATAAATTGGTAAAATTGAAATATAAAATTCATATAAAAAAGTATATACTTATAAATATACATTATATTCAAATAAATCAATTCCTATAATAGATAAAAATATCAAATTTTTAAAAAGCATTTTAAATAATGTGGAAAAATCTTGTACTATACGAATTTGACATCATTCATTCTATTGTAAAATATACCTCTTTTGACTCTAAATATTTAAAACAATATTGACAGTGATATTATGTTATCCACTCCTAATAGTGGAGGCATTCATTAAAAGAATGTTCCATATATAATAAAATCCATGTACTTCATATTTATGAGAAATAAATAAACATAAATATGGGAAATAAAGCATTATACTTAAACCTATAGGATTAAGATATTAATGTACACAAATTTGTTTATCGTATTTGGCAAGAAATTTTCTATGGGTCTATTATCAAATATGTGAAGTTATTTATTTTAAAATTCACTTTAATTAATCTTAATTATTAAGATGAAGAGCGAATGAATAGTCTTTTATTAGTGAGTTGATTAATTTCTAATAAAATGGAAAGTATTTGCCAGAGTGATTTAGATGTAATAGTTATTATGGATTTGGATTTAATGTCAATTTTCAATTTCATTGACAAATACACTTATGGAGATTTGGTTATCAACTAAATGTAATAAAATTCATTTATTTTTCATGAATTTAAATATAATTTGTAATAAACAATAAATATCTAAGTAATATAAATAAGTGGTTTCCATTTTTATATTAATTAAATGAATCTCGATTAATGATTTTAAGAGTTTAACTATTTTTAATATATATTAAGTAAAATATTATCATTTGAATCAATTTGCATTTAATTATTAATGATTTTATCTCATTTCACTGAAAAAAGTTATTTAATTAAAATTTTACATAATTAGCTAGCAATACTTATTAATTTTGAACTTGTTAATTAATAATATTTTCTATAAAGTAATTTAAATGTTATAAAATAATCAAGTTTCATTTTAGTTAATTAATGGTTAATAAGGTTTCCAAAAAATTGCAAATATATATGAAATTGAAAAAATAATTCTTTAATAAAGGAAAAAAGTGTGTGTGGAAGAAAACATAAATAATGGTGGACACTAACAACCTGTTTTTATTTACATCTTGTTTCTATCCATTTTTTATGAAAATACTTAGTTAAATTATGGTGGGTAGTAATTGATGATAAATATGTTATTCTGAAAATACTTGATTAAATTGTGGTGGGTATTAATTGATAGTAAATATGTTATTTAAGTTATTATGAACTATATTCAAGGATTTTAAAATTTAGTGTTTTACTGTAAAGCTTCCTAATAAAAACTTTATGTATCAAAAAATCATGGCATAAATATTGCAACTAAAATTATAGCCATAAAAATGGATTGTGCAAAAGTTGCAATAACAATCATTACATAATGATACATATAAAAAAATTTAATTTTAATTAAAAATAATAAAATTCAATCCATAATGTTAAATTATAGATTATAGAGAATTGCACTTTGCTAGATATAAAAACATAAAGAAAAAAACCTTTCAATACAACATAGAAATTTTGTATACAATTTGTAATTTTGTAGATAAATTGTCTTCCAAAAATTACTTATTATGAAAAAAGTAGAAGTGAAACCTAATTGAGAATTTAACAGAAATACATGCTTTGAGCTATGTCTTTGGTCATATGTGGCAAGTTAGGAACATTTCCATCTCTTTCTTGTGATTGTATGATTTGCTGTACTTGGGATGCTGCTAGATGTGCATAATTTATGGGGGCAACTGCACATACAAATCAAATATAGAAAAATCAAATCATATATATGTTAAATAATTAAAAGAGAGTAAATATAAAATATGATTACAATTTTATAAGAAGGCTAGCATCTTAACCTGAGGAGATTGTTGTTGAACTTCTTTGATACCTACAATCAAATAAATACAATTTAAAAAATATAGTAAAAAAACATATAAATTGATTTTAAATCTAAAATATCAAAGACTATTTTTAAAGATTGATTCTTACACATAAGATAAAGCATGGATTAGGCTTTGAATTTCATCCAAAGTGAAGTCATTTTCATCCAGCAATACATTGTAATGAGTTGGTTTTGAAGTTCCCTACAACACAATTTATTATTTATAGAAATGTGAATTATATATTAAAAAGATCTCTATATTTCTTAATATGGAATTAAAATACATATGAAATACTTACAATCCTCCCATTAAGAAGACATAACTTGAAATTTTCTTTTTTTAATAAAGATATATATATATATATATATATATATATATATATATATATATATATATATATATATATATATATATATATATATATATATATATATATATATATATATATTAATGGGAGTAAAAAAATTCTATATATCTTAATATAGATTAAAAATACATATGAAATACTTACAATTAGCCCGTTATGAGGACATAAGTAGAAATCAAAAATTCCAGGGTGACAAACATGAGAATCTACAATTGTCCCTGCATCAAAAACACATAAAATCAGTTAATTTGATCTTATATCAATGTATAAATTTTAAATTAATAAATAATGAAATCACATTTTATTTAATAAAACAATTTTAAATATATAATTAATAACATTCCAATACATTTTTGTTAGTCATTAATTCTACAATTATGTTAAATTTTTATATAATTATTAAAATCAAACACTTTATTTTGAATAGCATAGTTTGAAAGAGAACATAATTAACCTGGTTGTACATTTCCCTGTGCTTTCCTCGGAAAGAGTTTTGTGTGATGATTCTTCTGCGAAACTATCAATGTAACTCTGGGTCTAAAACCATTATCTAAGAAGTGGCATGCCTATACCAAACCAAATTTAAGATTTAAAACCAATGACAATAAACCATATGAGAATCTAAACTTATAATTAACGAAAATACATAGAAAACTAATGTAAAATAAAAACCTTTAAAATTGCTGTGAGCTCAATGTCCAAAACCATGCCAAATTGAGTTTCACTAACTCCATCCCTGTAAAAGATAAGGAAAATACCTTGTTACAACATTATTAACTATATATCCTTGTTACAATCTTATGCTCAAAGCTTAAATGACATGGTTATAATTTAGATTATGGGAGAAGAGTTGAGAAGGAATCTAAATAAAATTTCGGAATGGTTGGATGGTAAAGTGTTCAAGTATCCATTATGGCTTAGTTATATGGCAAATAATGAAGAAGAGATTTATAGTGTTTATCGAAGACTTTTGATATCTAAATAAAAGCTTTTGAAAGAGCTCACAATCCTCTAAAACTCTATATCAAAGATGCAAACAAATTGTGTGATGATGGATGTAAATTGAAAACAAGAAAATTTTGCATCGATGGTCAAATTAGGCCATCAATTTTATATTAATAAATTCTCTTAACTTCCTCAAAACTCCAAAAAGTGCTTAGTTTTGAGGACTTTGTTATCAATCAATAGTTTTATGTTTTGTAAATATTGTGCTCACAACTCTGCAAGATATATACCTACAAAAACTCTATATTTTTGTCTATCAATTATATGTTCCTAAAGAAAGTTTAATATATCTTATGAATAAGAAACAAATAATAAAAAATTAAAGAAATTGAAACAAAATGATATAACTTCCAAAATATTTTAAAAATGATGTGAAAAATTAAAGAGTTAACTTCTCTCTTGTCTCAAATAAAAAAGATACTCTTCAATTGGATAGCATAAAAAAACACAAAAAGTTAAACTATAGATAACTATCGATATTTTTTGCTTTCAATTTCTGTGATCCATAACTTTTACATAGATCTTTAAATGATAATCAAATAGAAAAAAAATCTAATGAACAAGTTTTTAATAAACTGAAAAGAACCACACATCTTGATTCTAAAAGAGTCCATAAAATCTTTTCCTGTATGATTATAAAAAAAAAAAAAAATCTCTCTAAAAACTACAATTGTGTAAAATTTTTACCACCCTAACTTACAGAAAACACTGTCAAATAAACCAAACACAATTCAACATTAACCACACATACCTGAAGATGATCATTTGCTCTGGTTTCTTGTGGCAGCTTCTATAAAAATCTTTTAATACTTCGCTGTGTAACCAACGTAAATGTTAGCTGTAATATTTACTTGAACCATATGAGAGTTAGATGTAATATTTACTTGAACGATATGAGATTTTCGTCAACTTTTGATCAAAATCAACAGTGAGTGTTGTTAATCAATTTTCCTATAACTAGTATAAATAGTCAAATAGAATATCCTGCAGATAGAACACTACCAGTGCTCATTACAAGACCTGTAATTGGACAAATTTGGAATGTTTTGCATGTATATTACGGAAATATTCTAGAAACTAACTCTCACACAGGTTAAATAATGAAACTCTTTACTAGCTATTTCAGGATATTTTGAAAATTTACTAGCCATTTCAAGATATTTTCAAATTTTGCAATCAACATAAATTGGCCTGTCTGAAACAACATTGCCTCTATGAACAAATAAAAAGATTAAAAAGTAGCAAAAATAATTAAACAGGTTTACTTGATTATGCCCCTATCAAACGATTAAAAAAAAAAAAAAAAAAAAAACGAATTTAGCTATGAATTCATGTAACCTTTGTCCCATCTAATATTCTGTCTCTTTTATTTTGAACAAAGGTCTTGATTTGTTGTCCCAATTTATAAGATTTCGTTTCTGCAAAGGAAAATATTTTAGCCATTATATGTTTCCTTATGTTTGCACAGTGGAACAAGCAATGTTTAGTTGCTGTTATGAGCCTTAAATATTGTATTCCTCCTTCCGGCGTTCCTTTGCACCTCCCGGTGCAATTGCTAGTTATTTATGAAAGTGACACCGTCTTTACTTTTCTCTATTAAAATCAATAGATTTCTATTGTCTACTTATAGCAACCACTATCTATGTACTGAATATTCCCTTCATGTCCCTTAGGTGTACTGATTATTCATAGCTGTGTTATCTAGATGGACAGCAAAAATCATTTTGCATTCATTTTCCTTGCTTAAATTGTTACATTTTAAAAACTTCCTTCTGAAGACTGGTGCAAATATTGCTTCCCTTCCAGGTCAAATTACTGTCCACCTTTACTCTCATTCAGCAAGTGGTGAAAAGGAATTTTTAGTCTATCAATTCAATTTTAGACCTAATATTCCAATAGTACCTGAGTGTTTATCTTTCAGCTTTGAAATTTCTACTATTAGTAACTGTGTCCAAAACCATGACATGAACAACAGTGGCCATATAACAACTTCAGATACCTGGAGTTTGACTATCGATGAGCTTGAGCATGTTTGTTTGCCTTTGCTTCCTCGTTTGAAGTTTAATTACATTGTATTTATGGAAAACGTTTGAAAAAACTGCTTCTTGTGTTTTGTTTATGATGATTCCCAGTTTGTCTTTTGTTATGATCTTAACTCTTGTATAATTTGTTTCTAACTTTAAAGACCTTCGAATCGTGTGGACGGTTCTTCATCTTTACTTTAAATATTTTAATGGATCAGGGTATCAAACATTTTTCTCTTTGACTGCTCAAAATGTTGGGAATTGGCTTCTTTTGTTCTTTAAGTAAGTTTTGTCTGATCCACCTCATGGATTTCTCTGAAGTTATAATTTTTGCTTCTAAATTGTGGTAGTATTAGTATTTCATGATCAAATCGTTCATCAAGTCTTTTTTCATTTTTCACTTTTTAATTTTGAGTTTTTAGAGATATAATTTCTCTTTATATGATTCTACATCGTATTTTTTTAATAACTCTTATTTCAGTGTATTTTCATACTAGTTATTATAATTTTTTAATCTTCTTCTAATTATTTGTGATAGAATTTCTTTTCTCTTAATAGCTTCTTTCAGTATTTTAGTTGATAATTTTTTTTCATTATTGGTTATGCAAACCTCCCATAATATCCTTGCCTCACGATAACTACTTTTAGTTCCTTGGTTACCTTCTTGCCTTGGCTACTTCATAAGAGCAATGATGATCTCTTCTTAACGATGGACTGTATTGTTATTGTTAGTTTTAAGTTCATCTTCTAAAAACCCTTCTCTGCTTTCTTCTGGAAAATTTGTCCTCTTTGGTAGATATGCATTTGGATAAAGTCTTTTTTCATTTCCACTTCCTCAACTTTGAGTTTGAGGGCTAATTCCTCTTTATATGATTCTACATTTTTTTCTAGTGTTTCTTAATCAAATCTTGTTTTAAGGTATGTTCTCATCTTCTAGCTTATTATAATCCTTTTTTAATATTCTTCTATTGTTGAGATAAAATTTTTTTTCTCTTAATAGATTCTTTTTCTAGTTGATAACATTATTATAGTTGTACATACCTCCCTCAACTCTCCTCACACACGAACTAATCTTTTGTTCCTTGTTCTTCTTCTTCCTTCCTTTAGCGCATCGAAGCCAATGATGATCTCTCCTTAAATGAATTTTCTTTACTCTTTAGTTCTTGTTCTTCTAAAGAACCTTCTCTACTCTCTTCGACAAATTTTTTGCATTTGGTGAGGCCTTCTCATATTTTTTGAACTTTGATCCTTTCCTTTCCCTAATTCTCCTTATACTGGATGCTTATGGAAAAATTCGATCTTATAGTAAAAAGCATGTAAATGGTAACTCATGATGATTTACCTACTTTTATCTTATCTTTCTAGGAAAATTAGGCCAATTCTTAAATGATTCATATGTAGAACACTATTGGTGATGTTGTGTTCCTTAGTATTCTTTTGACACTTAAATTTTACCTCTTTGGGCTGAACCATCTTGTTCTATTCTCATCTCATAGGGTTTGGGGGTTCTTTGTAGCTAATGAATTGTGAGAGACTTCAATTTTTTCCATCTCTGGATGGATAAGATTTTAGCATTGAATATTACGGAAAAATATTTTAATGCCTTTTGTAAACCATGTTGTGTTCTCATGTCTATTTTCTTCACTCATTTCTAAATTTGAACGTCATTGTGAAGCTTAAACTTAGTTTCTGCTTTCTCATCTTCCTCATAACTATTCTAAGTGTATCCTGTACGCATCCATGGTTGACTTATGACCATTACTTTTACTAGTTTAGATGGATGGGCAATATAATGAAATTGTTAACATTTGCACTCTTCACTTAATAGGTCAACTTTAAGTAAACAAAAAATGTTTAGATCAAGTCAACATTCACATAAGGTTGGGTTACGAGTCATAAGAGAGGAGATGAGACTTAGAGAAGGTGATTATAGACTCATTATCTCATTACATAGAGGGAGATGAAGCTTAAGAAAAAAGTGATAACACAAAAAAGACTCATTTTCTCACATTACTTTAAGCATTACCCTACCATTAATGTAACAAGTGACACACTTTTATGTTTATTTGGGATATTTATATAAATTGGTAAAAATTGAAACTAAAATTCATATAAAAAAGTATATGTATAAATATACGTATATTCAAATAAATCAATTCCTATAATAGATAAAAATATCAAATTTTTAAAAAGCATTTTAAATAATGTGGAAAAATCTTCTTGCTATACAGTTGACATCATTCATTCTATTTGTAAATATGCCTCTTTGACTCTAAAAATATTTAAACAATATTGTTAGGTGATAGCCATTTATCCCTCTAATAGTGGGCATTCATTAAAGAATATTTCATATACTATTAAAATCATAACTTCTGTTATGAAAATAAATAAACATAAATATGGGAGATAAGCATTATACTTAAACCTATAGAATTAAGATATTAATGTACCTGAAATTTGTTTATCGTATTTGGCAAGAAATTTTCTGTAGGTCTGTTATAAAATATGTGAAGTTATTTTATTTTAAAATTCACTTTGCATTAATATAATTATTAAGATGAAAGAGCGAATGAATAGTCTTTTATTAGTGAGTTGATTAATTTCTAATAAAATAGGAAAATGTTGCCCGAGGTAATTTAGATGCAATAGTTATTATGGATTTGGGTTAATGTCCAATTTTCAATTTCATTGACAAATACATGAAATTTGGTCATCAACTAAATGTAATAAAATTCATTTCATTTTCATAGATTTAAATATAATTTATAATAAACAATAAATATCTAAGTAATATAAATAAGTTGTTTTTCATTTTTACCATTAATTAAATGATCTAGATTAATATTTTTAGGAGTTTAACTTCTTTTTAATATACTGTTAAATAAAAAGATTATCATTTAGATCAATTTATTTTTCAGTATTAGTAGTTTTATCTCATTTCAACACGAAAAAGTTATTTAATTAAAATTTTCAATTATTCGTGATACTTATTAATTTTGAACATTTAATTAATAATAGCTATAAAGCTAATTTAAATGTTGTAAAATAATCAAGGTTTCATTTAATTAATTAATGGTTAATAAGGTTTCAAAAAATTGCAAGTATATGTGAAATTGAAAAAAATAATTCTCTAATAAAGGAAAAAAGGAGTGTGTGTGAGAGAAAACATAAATAATGGTAGACACCTAACAACTTGTCTTTATTTACATCTTGTTTATCCATTTTTTATGAAAATATGATTAAATTATGGTGGGTAGTAATTGATGATAAATAACTATTTGTATGAAAATACTTGATTAAATTGTAGTGGTATTAATTGATGATAAATGATATGTTATTTAAGTTAATATGAACTATATTCTAAGGATTTTTAAATTTAGTGTTTTAACATAAACTTCCTAATAAAAACTTTATGTATCAAAAAATCATGGCATAAATATTGCAACTAAAGGTATAGCCATAAAAATGGTTTTATTGCAAAATTTTAATAACAATCATTACATAATGATACATGTAAAAAAATTTAATTTTAATTTAAAATAATAAAAATTCAATCGCAATATTTAAATTATAGATTATGAAAATTGCACTTTGCTAGATATAAAAACACAAAAAGAAAAACCTCATACAACATTTAATTTTTAACCTTCAATTTGTAATGATTTTGTGGATAAATTGTCTTCAAAAATTGCCCATTATGAAAAAAGTGATGAAACCTAATTGAAAATTTAACGAAAATACATGTTTGAGCTATGTCTTTTGTTGGTCCATATGCTTAAGTTAAGGTTATTTCCATCTTTCTTGTGATTGTATGATTTGTTGCACTTGGGATGTTGCTAGATGTGCATAATTTGTAGGGCATGTTCTTGCAAATCAAATATAGAAAAAATCAAATCATATATATGTTAAATAGTTAAAGAAGGGTAAATAAAATGGTGCAATTTTGTAAGAAGGCTAGCATCTTAACGTGAAGTTGTTGCTTAACTAGTACATACGATGTTAAATACAATTTAAAAAATATAGTAACATGTAAATTGATTTTAAATATAAAATATACATTATTTTTAAAGTTGATTCTTACATAAAGATAAAGCATAGGATTAGACTTTGAATTTCATCAAAGTGAAGTCATTTTCATCCGACCCAATACATTGTAATGAGTGGTTTTGAGATTCCTAACACAATTTATTATTTATAGAAATGTGAATTATATATTAAAAAGATCTCTATGTTTCTTAGCCTTCGGAGGAATTAAGAAAAATGTATAAAATAACACAAAATGTCATTAAGAAAGACATAACTTAAAATTCTTTTTTTAATATATATATATATATATATATATATATATATATATATATATATATATATTAAAGGAGTAAAGCTCTATATCTTAATATAGATTAAAAATACATATGAAATACTTACAATTGACCAATTGTGAGGACATAAGTAGAAATAAAAAATTTCCAGGTGTGTTGAGAATCTACAGTTGTCCACATCAAAAACACATAAAATCGATTAATTTGATCTTATCAATATATAAATTTTAAATTAATAAATAATTAAATCACATTTTATTTATTAAAACAATTTTTAAATATATAATTAATAACATTCCAATACATTTTTATTAGTCATTAATTCTACAATTATGTTAAATTTTTATATAATTATTAAAATCAAACACTTTATTTTGAATAGCATAGTTTTGAAAAGAAATTTATAGTTAACTTTGGTTATTTGTTCCCTCTTGCTTTCCTGCGAGAAAAGTTTTGTGTGATAATTTTCTGAAACTATGATGTAACTGCGAATTCTGAAACCATTATCTAAGAAGTGGCATGCCTATACCAAACCAAATTTAAGATTTAAAACCAATGACAATAAACCATATGAGAATCTAAACTTATAATTAAAAGAAAATAAATAGAAAACTAATGTAAAATAAAAACCTTTAAAATTATTTGTGAGCTTAAGTATTAAACCATATAAATTGAGTTTCATAACTCATCACTGTAAAAGATAAGAAAATATTGTTATTAACTACATAATAACATTGATCTTGTGTCAAAGCTTAAAACAACATGAACATTCTAATTTGAATTGTGGGAGAAAGGAGTTGAAGGTCTAAATAAAATTTAGGAATGGTTGGATGGTGGAGGTATTTCAAGTATCACCTTGACAGTTTATGTGGCAAATAATGAAGAGATTTATAGTGTTTATCAAAGACTTTTGATATCCAAATAAAAGCTTTTGAAGAACTCACAATCCTCTAAAACTCTATATCAAGATGCAAAAACAAATTTAGCCAACGATGATGGATGTAAGTTGAAAACAAGAAAAATTTGCATCAATGGTCACTTAGGCATCAATTTTGTATTAATAAATTCTCTTAACCTTATCAAAACTCCAAAAAGATGCCAGTTTTGAGGACTTTTATTGTCAATCAATAATTTTATGTTTTGTAATATTATTATCACAACTATGAATGTACACCTACAAAAACTCTATGTTTGTCTATCAATTATATTTCTAAAGAAAGTTTAATATATCTTATGGTAAAGGCAAATAATAAAAAATAAAAAAAATTGAAACAGTATAACTTCCAAAAATATTTTAAAAATGATGTGAAAAGATTAAAGTTAACTTCCTCTTGTCCTAAATAAAATGTCTTAATTGGATAGCATAAAAAAACACAAGGTTAAACTATAGATAACTATAGATATTTTTTTGCTTTCAATTTTCTGAAATACATAACTTTTACATAGATCTTTAAATGATAATCAAAATAGGAAAAAAAAATATAATGAACAAGTTTTTAAGCATTGAAAAGAACCACCATCTTGATTAAAAAAGTCCATAAAGTCTTTTTTATATGATTATAAAAAAAATCTCTAAGCTTCCCATTATGTAAAACTTTGCCACTAACACAGAAAACGCTGTCCAATAAACCAACTGATTCGGCATTAACCACATACCTGAAGATGATCATTTTGCTCTGGTTTCTCATGCGTAGCTTCTAATATAACTATGCAACAACGTAAATGTTGGCTGTAATATTTACTTGAACCATGCCAAAGGTTGAGATTATCATATTAACTTGAACGTGTAAGTTTTCATCAACTTTTGTTCAAAATCAACGGTGAGTGTTGTTAATCAATTTCCCTATAGTATAAATGCAATTCTATAGTCATATAGAATATCCTGCAGATAGAACACTACAGGTGCTCGTGCAAGACCTGTGGTGGACAAATTTAGTTGTTTTACATATATAGTACGGAAATATTCTGAAAACTAACTCTCACCTGGTTAAATAATGAAAGTCTTTACTAGCTATTTCAGGATATTTTGAGAATTTTAATACATTTCAAAATAACAAATTTGCAATCAACATAAATTGGCCTGTCTGAAACAACATTGCACTCTGTGAACAAATAAAAAAATTGCCATTGGTTCGAATTAAAAACTAACAAAAATAATTAACCAAGTTTACTTGGTGTACCCCTATCCCTTTCCTCTCCTTCCGGCAAGTTGTCTTTGTAAGTTCTCGATGATCTCGAATGAGTGTTTGAGAGAATCTGGTAAGCTCTATATTAGTAATCAACATGCTCTCTCGAGAAATAACCTACAAACAATTTTGTTTATAAATTTGTATAACATTTGATAAACACAATGCACACAACCATACGAGAATCTGGTGATAGGAAAGAAAAGAATAAATTGAAAATCCTCTCAAACATCAAGCCTGACTGCAACAGCAGGTAGAATCTATATTCCATGAGAGCCGTAACATCCATCCCAATAATAATGGTTGGTGTGTTGATATTTTCGGTATCCTTTTTTCATATTCACGGCTATTACAGTGTTCCAGGCTTCATTCAACTGCAACAACAAAAAAGTATAAAATAATGGTGAAAAAACTCATTACGCAATAATAATGGTGGTGACATTATATTGATAAGAAAGAAAAACCAATAGTGAAAAACCCTCACTATGAAAAAAGCCTACCTATCTATTTAGCAAACATGGTGAAAAACATAACCAATGAGTGAAAAAACCTAGCCAATGGTGATATGTATGAAGGAGTACATATCTATTTACCAAACATGGAGGAGGTTAACTTTGCAAGAAAAAACCTAATGACCAAAATTTGAAAAAAACCTAGTTATGAAAAAGTGCATATCTGTTGTAAACATGAGAGAAAGTGCCTTTGCATTTATCTTCATGGCGAATTAGTTAAATATTGATCATTGACCCTGACCTTATGCCTTAACAGGTGACATACACTGATTCACCATCACGTGATGCAAGCCTTGCAATAACAGCGCTGGGACAAGTAAACAAAACTTATCAAATAACAAGATGTATTTTAACTTTCTATGGTTTTGATTTAAAAATTTTAAATTTGATGGACAAAAATAAAGTCAATTGTTTAAGTATAACAAAAATTCCAAAATTTACAATCAAGCTAAAATCTACAATCATCACCCATAGAATCACAGGTCTTTCTTTCGGCTAAAGAGAGAATTATAGGGTTGAGGTCGATTTTTTCATTCGTCTTAGAAAGATCTTCCATCGTTTTCACTCTTTCATGAGTTTCATGTATCTGTTGTTTCGGATTCTCCTCTATGATACGAACACCGAGAGCATTCTCTGCAACGAATAGCTTAACATATATTATGTGATTGTTGGAAAAGATAGGTAAATGCTAAATAATTTGTGAAGTGTTGTTCAATTGATCGTGTAAAATTTAATTTATTACCATATTAATACACTAAATTTGACTATGACCTTAAGACTACTACCAAATTTTCAACTCCTCATATCCTAAAAAATAGTACAAATTTTAACAAAATTTTCGACACATACCATTCCTCTTCTGTTACAACGAACTAGTTCACGAGCCACTGGCCTGTGTTCCATGGTTCCAAACTTAGGCATCGAAGGGTAACGATTATCCATGATGAAACGATCGCTCCTTGGTACATAACCTAGCGTGGGTTGTTCAGTGATTAGGGTTTAAATATGAAAAGATAATTTAAATAAAACTATACAAACGAATTCAAAATCATAAATACCCATATCATTAAAATTCCAACGTCCATTTAATGGTGTCTCTCTATGATCCCCCAAACCACCTCAGCGTAAGATAACCAAATATTCATGAATATTTAAAACAAAAAAAATTGGGTGAAAATTTATCTCCAAATACTAATGGATAGTTTGCAAAGAAGTTTAATTATTGTTGTCGAATGTAATCATAGTAAATATGAGAATTTGCATGTTGTTATAAAGGCAACTTGGGGCTTTGAGCAGACGCTGAAGCGTTAAAGAAGATAGTGAAATGTTGATGAGTAATATGAGTATTTGCATATTGTAGCACAAAAGGAACTTTGTAGCTGTAGGTTTTGAACAGACAACTAAGGCATTAAAGAAAGTGAAAATGTTAAGATGGTAAGCCACCAAGTGTTGCGCAGCCAATATACAAAGACCCTGTGAGCTTTGAACAGACGCTGGTGGTAATGTTTAATTAGAGAAATATTTGTGGGGATTTTTTAGGATAGTTAATCTAGCAATATTGAAAAATAAATCGACAATAAAAAAATTCGCTTTATTTAAAATATGTTTTTAATGTGTAAATAATTTCAGAATTAAGAAATTTTTTGAAATATTTAGAATTTTATAAATCAAACAAACAAATTTACCAATCTTCCAAAATTTCATAATAATTTGTTAAGAAGTTAACCATAAAAAAAGGAGACAGCTTTGCTTTACCTCTGGGGCGAGAAGAACTTAAATAAACCAGTACAACAGCTTGTTAATATTTATATTGCAGGCTTTAAATACTGGGTCAGAATCGTATTTATTGCTCTCTATTGCCTGCATGCTTAAAAAAGCTAATAATTTGTCTGTCATCCATAGAAAAATACTGGTTCAGAATAGTATTTATTGCTTTTTATTGCCTGCATGGTTAAAAAAGTTAATAATTTGTTTGTCATCCACAGAAAAATTTAGAGTAAATTAGATTTTATGATAATCTGAAGAAAGTTTTTATAGGAAAAAACACAATAGCAGATACATTATCTAAGGTAAGGCTCTGAGTAGGCTATAGGCACTTGGAAGATTACAGAAAACTAGATGAAGAAGCACAAATATGTGTTCATCCTTACTATAAAAAAAAATAGTTTTTATGGAAAAAAAACACAATAGCAGACACATTATCTAAGGCAAGGCTACGAGTAGGCTATGGTGGTTGGAGAATTACAGGAAATTAGATGAAGAAGGCACAAATATGTGGCAACATACCATTAAAAAATAGTTTTTATGGAAAAAAACACAATGATAACACGGTATCAGGCGGAACTGCGAGTAAGCTATGGCAACTAGGAAAATTTTGAGAAACTGAATGAAAGAGCCACAAATATATGTTCATCCTTACTATAGAAAAAATAGTTTTTATAAGAAAAAAAACACAATGGCAGACAGATTATCTAAAGCAAGGCTCTGAGTAGAATATAGGCACTTGGAAGATTACAGGAAACTAAATGAAAAGGCAAAAATATATGTTCATCTTACTTTCATTGGAAGATGATTGAATTCACATAAACACAATCATAATGTCATATTTATTTACAAAAGATATTTTATGTTTGTTTTACAAAAATATAATACATTTTTGTTTGGTTCATATATATGTTACTATATTTATAGACATTCTAACCATTCATATAGTACATTATTGTTTTTTATCACTGGCAGAATTTTGAACTCAGTTTGGCATGAAAAAACATCTATAAATGTAATATTTTGTTTTTTAATGAAATATTAAGATTTTATTTAGTAGATATTAAGATTTTGATATTTGAAAGCTAGATATTTACTAAATGTAACATTTTTTCCTGAATAAATATTACAATTTCATATGTTAATGAAATGAATTTTGACGGTATTCAGAGAGCTTTAATCACATGGCAAAATCCTATGTGAAAAAATCCAACTCACTTAAATTAAATTACATACACTTAATAAAATCTGCTATTGAGGTGGTGTTTGTGTGGATTGATCTAGAAGGGATTGGCGTTGTGAATTAGTAAGACATTTGGTATATCTCTGTCCAGGGTATATTTATAGAAAGCTGACAAAAGAGAAAACACAGTTAGTTTTGACGAAATTGAAGCATGGTGGAAAAAATTGACAATTGCATAATTGAAACATCGAATAAGAAGTTTATCATACTGACCTCGATTGGAAGATAACTGGGACGATTTTTTCTCCATCTAAACGGGAAAAGATCGTAGAAGTATCTAAATGAAGGTCTTTTGATTGATAATCAAACACTGTTATTTCGAAGAATTGAGGCTCACTATCCTCGTTGCCCCCGTAATTACGAAAATCTTCGAGAACACAGACAGAAAAATCCATTAATACAGCCTATGAGATACTAAAGGTGTTAATGAAATGCCTATTACTTGATTATATTACAAATTTTAAAAAGTATTTAGGGTTTGATAGAAAAACAAACTCTAACCTGCCCTAGTCTTATCAAAAAACTCTAAAATATTTCTAAAATCTACCATTAAAATAAATAACAATAAAAAACAAAAATACAACTGGCAAAATTTAGATTCATGTACCGTTGATCTTGGCAAGTTATCACTTAAACCAAGAATTTTAAAGTTGGTGTGTGTGTGCGTCGTTGTAATGCGTACTCCTTTAGTATTTATTTTGCCTGCCAGCGAAAAAATAACAAAATTAGATAAGCAATATTAAAGAGTACCATATTTACGAAAAATTCAATCTCATATTTCTAATAACAGCTACCTTTGTCAATTAATTCAAAGGCGGTGGTCCACGTTTGATTTACTGCAATAAAAATTGAAGGACGGGACCCGGTGTAATAAGGGTTGTCGTGATTATTATCTGCACAAAATGAGAACTTGGACGGTGTTCAGTAATTTCGCTGTATTTTCATCATAAAAGAGGGCAATTTCAGGCATAAACTCACATTTTCACCATAAAAAATGTAACACAGTCCATAATCTAGTAATTGAAAATTGTAGAATCATAACATAGAGTAAATGGTGATGTTGTTTAAAGTTTTTTATAACATTTGAAAGTAAAAGATCGTCATTATCATTATACAAATAAATCTAAATATCTCATTTTGTTAAAAGATAAATTAAAAGTAATAGTGTTTGATTGAAATATTTATGAAATCTAATATGCTATGAATAAAATTTAAAGTTTAATTCATTCATATCTTTTAAATTTAAAAAATATTAAAATCTACAATGAATAAAAAATAACCATTATATGAAGTAAATTGTTGTTGTTTAAGTTTTTTTATAACATTTTGAAATTAAATGTTGTCATTATTATTATTGCAAAACAAGTCTATACACAATTCACCTGGTAAGATAAAACTCTAGTTAGCTGCATATTTTCAAATATTTATAAATCTAATATATTAATAAAATTAAAACTTTTTAATTCATTCTTATTCTTCAAATTTAAAAAAATATTCAGAAATCTGTAATGAATAGTAAATAACCATTATATAAAGTAAATTATTATTTGTTTGTAAGAGTTTTTATATCATTTGAAATTAAATGTTGTCATTATCTTGTGCAAAAACAACTCTAAACAACTCACCTAGTAAGATAGAACTAAATGTAATTATGTTGCAGATTTAGAAATATTTATGAAATCTAATATATCAATAAAATTAAAAAGTTTAATTCATTCATATCTTTCAAATTCAAAAACATTTCAAAATCTACAATGAATAGAAAAAAACCATTATATAAAATATTTTTTATTGTTTATAGGTCTTTTTATAACATTTGAAATTAAATGTTGCTATTACTGTTATTATAAAACAAATCTAAACATCTGTCTAGTAAGATAGAACCTAATAAAATAGAACTAAAATCATTTCAAAAAAATACAACCTAATAAAGTAAAGTAAAGATATATAATCATTTTAATAAAAATAAAAACCCTCTGAAAATGGGCCCGAATATTTTTGTATTAAAATTAAAACTCTACAAAGATAAAATTGAATATTTTTTTGTATTAAAATTAAAATTAAAAATTATGTTAAAAATAGACAATCTCCAATTTTTAAATATTTATAGAGCATTTAAAAAATATTATATTTTTAATTTAATTTTAAATTATTAAATAATAATAATAATAATAATAATAAATTAATATTTTTTAAAAAAGTAAAAATAAAAAAATAAATAACTTAAATTATAAAATTATTTTAATAATAACGCTAAAACAAATTATTTTAGTAATAGCGCTATTAAAACAAAACATACCCATGTTAAGAAATGAAGTCCTCCTTGAGTTGGTTTGAAGCTGATAAGTATCCAGAAACCTAAGTGCGTTTTGAGCATGATGGAAACAACCCTCAGAACAGCTACTATAATTTCATTGTAATTTTAGCATATGTAATTTCAACCCTAAATTCACTTCTCTATTCACTCTCCTTTTCTTGTTAGTTTTATCATCCTCAAACTTCCTTGTAGCCAACCTAATCAGATAGCAATATTGTTAGTATAATCAAATTTAAAAACAAACTATTGTGTTCTATTTCCCAATGTCTGAAGCTGTTTAATGGAAGATAACAATGAAAATAAATAGTAAGTTTAAAGAAGGTTTTTTTAGTTCCAAGTCTCTTTAATTTATAGTAGTGGAAATAAATATTGTGTTCTAAGAGTTTTTAATTTCAAATGTCTTTAATTTACCTAAAATAGTAAGGTAAATGGAATATTATGTTTTAGGATGTTTTAATTTCAAATTAATTAAGTTTTATCTTATCTTTCTTTGTTTGAACTTTTTAGTTCCTTGTTAATAATAATAGTAGTTGGAATCAATCTTGAATGTCTGAATACGATTCTTTTATATATAACAATAATAATAATTTATGTTTAAAAATTATAATTATGTGAACTATCAAACTTGTGAAATTGTTTAATTAAGCCATTTTGTATGTAAACATCTCAATTATATTTACCAATTTAATTGCTAATATTTATAAAAAAATAGTGTCTATTTAAATTTAAACCCACACTTTTTAAAAATTTGTTAACCCAGAACCAAACATTTAAACCTATAATATATCTGTAGCACGTTAATGAAGCGATAATTTGAGAAAAATTCCACCATTTTAAAGAGCTGGCTCGGGCTTAGGATGAGTTTTGAGATGGTGACTTCTCCCCTAATCAATTACGTCTGTGGGGAAATGATTATTAGATAAATAGAGTGAACAACTAGTCATAGATGAATAGCTTACAACAGTTAAAGATGCTTCTCGACGCCCTGGTGGAAGGTCTTCTAGTTAAACGCCTATTCTCTTAGCCTAGAAAAGTCACGTGACTGTTGGAAGATGCCCTGCTGAGTTTCTTTCTTCTGTTCCAGCCTCTTCAGAGGAAGAGTACGTGGCTAGTGAAGATGCCTCTGGGTCATTTCTTCTCTCGCGGGGCTGTGGAAGAATCTCGTCGCTGGTAGAAATGCCTCTGGAGTTCCTTTCCTCCTGTAGCCTGGGAAGAGTAGCCGGTAGGCGGCCTAATGGAAGATGCCTCTCGATTCCTTTCTTCTCTTGGCCTACGGAAGAGTCCGTGGCCCTGGTAGAAAAATGCCTCTCGGTTCACTTTCCTCCGTGGCCCTGCGGAAGAAATCGGCGGCCAACTGCTAGGGCATCCGATGGCCTCTGCAGAGAAAATACCCTCTGAATTCGCCCTGTTACGGCACAGAAGGGTCATCGTCTCTTTGAAGATGCCTCTGAATTCCTTTCTTCCCATGACCTCTGGAAAGTCATGGTCTGCTTAGAATGACTCTAGATTCCTTTCTTCCCTTGGGCATGCTGATAGAAATCCCCTCCTGAATTCCTTTCTTCCCATATGTGGAAAGGTCTAGTGACCTCCTTAAAGATATATCTAAATTCCTTTCTTCCTTGCTGACTGGAAGATGCCTCTAAATTCACTTTTCTTCCAATGACCTCTTTGAAAGAGTCCCATGACACTGCTAGAAGAGCCTCTAGTGTTCCTACGTTGATCTGGTAAGCTTCTTGAAGAAGGCCTCCCCTGGTATTGTCAACGGGTTGAACACTGCCTTCATTACAAAGGGAAGTTTTTCTGTTAGGCCCTTGCATGAAATGAGTAGGTGGGGATTTCTGACCCCAGAAATGATAATGAGATATGTGAAAGGCAAATGAAGTGGGACTCTCTGCATTTTTTTAATTCATACATATATATAAATTTTATAGAGAATGTCAATTTCATGTTCTGTTTTTAGGATTATGCTTGGTATTTTAATTGAAGCTTCGTTTGTTAGTTGGATTTGGGTTTATTTTTGTAATTTTAGTAAATTTATTTTCTGTTGTGAACAAGATTTTAAAAATATGTTTACAAAAAACTAAATTATATTTTTAAACTGTTGACAATAAAGTAGTTATTTTAAAAACAAAAGTTTTAATTTATTTTTATTTAATTAGATATGTCTTAATTATGGATTTAAAGAGGTATGAAGATAAAATAACATATTTTCATTTATTAAGAAATTTGATGTTGAAGGTTAAGATTAATTTAGTTAGTTTAAGCATTCACATGAATACTAATAATTAATATCATGAATTATCAGCGCATGAGTCATTTTATTTTTTATTTTGTTTATTAATTTTTAATTTTAATTTATTTTGACCGGTTAAATGTACATTTACAACTCTCTGGTCTAGAGATCAAATTTGATAGCGATAATTAAAGATCAATTTACATTAATTTAAGCCTTTCACATGAATACCATGGGTTATCAATAACATAAGTCACTTTCTGCTTTTATTTTTATTTATTTTCTATGGAAGTATTTTTTAATTTTTATTTTATTTTAACAAGGTGATAGCATTACACTATGTAGCATTAATATACGGTCTAAAAGGATCAAACATCTTTTCACTTTAAGAGAATTTAAACATTTGACATGAATATGTGGGTCAATACCACAGGTTGTGAATACCATGAGCCATTTATTTTTGTTTTATTTGTGGGGTATTTTTTTAATTTTATTTTGACGAGTTAAAATGTATTTAACTCTTACTAAAGGTCTAGGGATCAAATGTATTTCACTTTAAAATAGGTTTAGTTCACTAGTCTGTGGGCCAATACTGTTGGTTATGAATACTATGAACCACTTTTATTTTTATTTTGTTTATTTTTTATAAGTGTTTTTTATTTTTATTTTATTTTTGAATGATTAAAATATTACATTACAAAATTTCTAAAATTTATATAATGAAATGTCTTTTCACTTTAAAGGGTTTGCATATCGGGTGATCTGAAGCGATACCATGGGTTATCAATATTACCATAGATTATTTTTATTTTTATTTGTTTTAATAAAAAATGTAATCTAATTATTAGATGTTAAAAATAATCAAAGAGTATAATCCAATTATTAGATGTTAGAAATAATCAAAAGTGTAAATAATTAAAAGTGTAATCTAATTATTCGTTTTATAGGGCGTATACATCTAATTATTAAACCATTCTTTATTTTTTAGGGCGTGTACATCTAGTTATTAAACATTCTTTGTTTTTTGGGGCATGCTTTATTTTTTTTGGGTCATATTTTTGAACATGGTTTTTTGGTTGGAATGGTAAGTTTAGTCATGTCTACATCTGGTTATTAGATGTTCTTTATTTTTAGGGCATAATTTATTTTTTGAGTAAAAATTCTAGGGTTAAACTGTTCTCCAAGATTTCTTGAATTGTGGTTTAACAATGACCAAAAGTCTGGAACCAATGACCTATCTCATGCGGTATCTTTGGTGCCTTTCTGAAGAACAGTAACTTATATCTCTTCAGGTGTTTTATGGTACACCATTTTCAAATATGTATCCAAATTATGAAAATTTTTTTCCCATAATGTTTGGTCTATTTGGTCCTAAATTCAAAAAGTTTTTCTTGGAATAGTATGTTTGAGCTCCATAATCCGGTGGCCAATTTTTTTTGAAAGAACTATTTTACTATGTTAACGAAGCCATCTTGTGTATTGGATGGAAGAATGATCTTCCTGTTGAATAGTTTTTCTAATTCCCCAAAGTCATTTTTCATCTCTAATATAATCAACTTCTTTCTTTGCAATTTCAAATAGTTGTATGAAATTAAAGTTTTATTAGAAGTTAGTTATTATATCTATAATATAAAATGAAATTGAAAATCATCACCTAAACCTATTTTAATTTACAGGATTTATTTGATTAGGTCATGATGGATTTGGAATTTAGGTGTGTGTATAAATTATTGAGGTACTATTTTCTTAATGAAAGGCCAACCTATATTGGATGGAAAAATGATCTTACAATAGGGATATTTTTCTAAATCCCTTTAAAGGTGGATTTCATCCTCTAGTCAGTATTACCATTTAAAATTGTTATTATATCTATAATAAGTAATTTTAAACTATCATAAACTATTTAATTTGATTTGCAGGAAAGTCTCTGGTATTATAGTTTCTCTAATTCCCCAAATGGCTTGTCCTTTTAATACAGTATTACCATTTAAAAAAATTCTGTTATATCTGTAACAAGTTTTAACTGTCCAACTAAAGATATTTTAATTTGGGATTTGTTTTGAAATAATAGAAATGACAGTGGTTATGTTGGGTGTGTATAAATTAATGTTGGTACTATTTTCTTAATGAGTATATTGGATGGAAGAATGGGCTATTCCATTGGATATTTTCTAGCTCTGGGGTGGCTTTGTCTGACCTCATAATATAGTAGAACTAAACCCCACAGCTTGTAGTCAGTTTATTATATCAAGCCTTATATAAGGAGAATGTTTCTCATATCAATATTACTCATCTCTTATCTCTATTGGATTCATGATGTTTTATATATTATATATGGTAAAACTATGTCATGTGTTAACGCCATTACCCCATCTCTCATGATGATGCATAATATAACATAGTTTAAATATAGAGAGCTAAATACTGAAAGGTATGAAAGAGGGCAGGGAAAGTGTATTTAAAAGTCCATATGGGAAGGAGTTACTAAACATGTGGATATGTATTAAGGCTTACAATGACAAATGGTTTGATGGATAATCTAGAGTAGAATTCTCTAGAAAAAAATATGGTTCAATTATGATGCAAGCTTAATGGATTAAATATTTTTCATTTGGATGATGCAAAGAAAATTATAGATTTTTCTCCTTTGACTTTGAGTAGACTTATAGAGAATAGGATACGTAAATGTGGATAAACTTATAAAAGAAAACATAGTTGGAAGCTTTGATGAAATGTTCTTCAGGTAACATTAAGTTCAAGAAGATTATTTCTAGGTTTTTGTTTCAAATGCAGATCTTATAAACCTAATTTTAAACTTGAGCTACAAAATTCTTTGGTTTTTAGACCAGGAATATTCATGGAGGTCTCAATAGAAATAGAGAAAAAAAATTATGATGGAGGAAGGAAAATAAAGAAAACGAGCAATTGTTCGCAGAAAGAAAAAAATATTTTAAAATTTTTACATTAGGAGATGTGAATGAGAGTAAATGAAATTATTATAAAAGTATTCGAGAAGGTGCCTTATTAGAAAACATGTTAAATGAGGATCTTTGTAAAGGTGGTCATAAGAGAATTCGTGATGTGCTCGAATATGTCCAAGAATTCATTATAATGTAAGGATAGCTCTCATTCAAGTTGAAACGTAAGAAGGACATTAGAAATTTTTCTTATAAATTGTTGATTTGAAGATTTTATTGTACTATTTCTAAAATGTTTGGGAGTGTGGTTTTAACCATATGATGCTCTACACGGATCTTATAACAAAAAATAAACAATAGCGAGAGCATAAAACATAAAATAGATAAACACGATTTTCACATGGATCCCAGAGTGGGATGACCAACTTGATTTTTCATTATATTCAGCACAGTGTTACACAACACATGTATATACATCTGCAGAAGCATACATAAGCCACAATCCATTAACATAGTTAAAACATAACCGTAGTTCATCGTGGGATCTAAAAAATACACGGTGAAAACCATCGTACCCAAAAACCATGTGAAAACTCACATGTAAAACATGGGCGGATCGCATGTAGGTGGGACCGCATACCAAAAAAGCCTAATTTCGCGGGGAGTGCTGCCCCCGAGCCGCGGCTGCCACCTGCTCGCCCGGCGCAACGTACGATGCGTGGGGCTGGTCATCTGAAGAATAACACATGTAACATTCTCCCACTTGTTTTCTTTCTGAGGGCAGAAACTTAGTCATTTGTTAATTCTTCAACACCCATTGTTTCTCTACACCAAAGAGAACTTCTGAGTGCTCTGAGACTTCACGTCAGCTATACGCAACATTCTTAAAAGTGTCCACCTTTACCCATTTAACACCTTTTTAACCTCAACCATGTCTCTAACAAAGTGATGTTAGACATCAATGTGCTTTGTATTTGAATGATAGCGGGGTTCTTAGCGAGAAAGTTAAACACAGCTATACGGTCTATCACCACATAAACATTGCTTACCAACCCCATACTTGAACATAATCTCTTGTGTTTGTATGCTTGTAGGCGGCTATGTGTGTTATGCCTACCTTGGTTAAGCGCCACTACGGTATATTTTACTCATCCCAGCAGTACCACCTCCAAATGAGCTAAACACATACCCGCATGAATCTTCTTTGGTCTGATCTCATTGATGCCATCAACAAACACGAATATCCCAACATTCTTTCCAATCCCTGGTCTTCGCAGTAGCTGCATATAATCGCTGGTGCCACGTAAATATCTAAAAACCCCCGCTTCAGCATAACATCCCAGTGCTCCCTTCCACCAGGTTTGACATAAGCTTTGCTCAATACTCCCTGTGTGTAATGTTTGGTCTTAATCTGGACATTGCACTTGTCAGACTTCTTACTACACTTGCATATGGAACCACAGGACATATCCTCCTCTTCTTGTCTTGGGTTCTTTGTTCGAGAAAACGACACTGCCTACGAAGACAAAACACTCACATTTGCTATCACGCATGTTGGTTTCTCTTTATTATAGTCTCGGCTTGTGCTTACTACAGTTTTAACTTGAAGCCCTACTAACAAGTCTCTCTTAATTTCATGCCAAGATATAGTTTGCGACACGGGTCTGGTAATAAGATTTCGGAGAACGATTGGGTCTTCAAGTCTTGGATAATTTCTTTGTCATTTTCAATCAACAACATATCATCCACATAAGACCAAATAATAACACGGTCACCAATTAATTTAAAATAACACGATTATCCTTTCTTACCCGGTGAAATAGGTCACAATATATAGGTATCAATTTACGATGCCATCGTAGTGACTGTTTGTATATAGGGAACTTCTTGACACATACTAGTTCTTTCTTACCCTTCTGCATAAAGCACTTCGGGTTGCTTCATGTAGATCTCTTCTAGATCCCCAGGTCAAAATGTTGTCTTCACATCCATCTGTTCTATCTCAAAAATCAAATACGACGACAACGGATAGAAGTAATATAATAGAAGTAACCTTGGCAACGGAGAAAAAATATCACCAAATCAATTCACGACACACCAAGGAATAACCTTTTATTCTGTTAGAACTTTGTTCTCCCCTTGCCTTCTAGATTCATCTTCTTTTCAAACACCATTTGCTCCAATAGGCTTCCTTCCGGTAAGCAACTCCACCGGATCCCATGCATCGTTTTGTGCGAGGATGTCATTCATCAAACATGACCTCCTTCCATAGTTTTCCATCCTGCGAATCTGCCTCACAAGCGATTCAAGGTTCCATCATCAATTATAGTTAAAACTTTGAACAAAAAGCGAGAGCGGAATATACCTTTCCGGTTGCCTTCTTTCTGTTAAATCTTCTCTAGTACAGGTTTGTGGTTCTTCATCTTCTAAGTCTTCTTCTGTTGTAGGTACGATTCATCCTCAACAGCTCAAACTCTGTCTTCTGAGTTCCTTTGGTAGGACTTCTGTTTAACAACATCTTTCACTTCTCTAAACACCACATCTCGGTTCGCCCACACAACCTTCCTTGTTCTTCAGTTCCAAAGCTTGTAACTTTGACCATCCTTATACCCAGTAAAGATACTGGTTTAATGTCAACAGTCCTTTTCTCTTTGGAACATGTACATATGCATCATTAAAATACCCTTGAATGTGAAATAGAGGTTTCTTACCAGTCCACTTACCTCATCGGTCTTATCCTCCAACGCTGATGAAGGTAGTCTGTTAACTAAGTAACATACGGTCTCCACCCGCCTCTTGTTCTTGTCCTTGCATTCTGGCCCCGAGCATGCTTCTTGCCTTTTCCATAAATGTTCTATTCATTCTTCTGTCCATTTTGTGGGGTGTGTATAGGAGTAATCTTCTGCAGTACTACCCACCTTCTTCTGAGAACTCTTGAAATTCCTTCTTACGGAGAACTCTGCCATTATCATCACTACGCTCCTTTATCTTCTTCTGCGTACGGTTTTCACCAGGCCTTAAATTCTTTAAATTTGTCAAAGAACTTGGTTCTTCCTCCGAAAATATGTCCATTTATTCCTTGAGAAGTCATCTATATGAATAAAACATAGTACACCAAGACTTTCGATGATGGATACGACATGAGCCCAAACACATCACCTTGCTGAGTTCTAATATCTTGTTTGCCCTCCTTTTAGAAAAACTACGATTCTTGTTCCCATATACACAATATTCAACGGTAAAATCTAAGGAAACAATTGAACATACCTTCTGCATACCATCTCTGTACGTGTTGAAGAGCCCTTCTCTCCAATATGTCCAAGCCTTTGATACCATAGCATGGTCTTTTGCTACCAGAATAGCTGAGCTTTTCGTCCCACTTTCGGGAACCACGGGCCATGCACCCATCGATGTGAGTTCTACTTTCTTCTACGGAAGTTCCGGTCACGAACTCCATTAATACCAGTGCTCACCGAACCATCTTACGAACGTCTTTCTCGAAGACAACACATTTTTACACACCATCATCCATCTTGCTTATAGAAATCATATTCACGGCCAGTACGAGAATATGCGGTACGTGTTCTAATCCTCCCACCTTACGACGACCGGCCTTTCCCGATACGTGATTCTAGCCTTCTGTCATCCCTAGGAGACATCACCATCATGTTTCTCACTCACGGAACCACTCCCCTATGGGGTGAGGGTGGATACTTTGAGTCGAATCAACCATGAATCATGATCTACATGTGTATTTGAAGAAGAAGCCAAATACACATCCCCACCTTCATCCGAGGTGGTTTTTTCCTCTGCAGAAGGAGCTTCATCAGATCCCTTTCCTTTCTCAGGAGCTTTAGATCCGCATTCCTTTTTGTAGTGCCCTTCCTTTCCGCATTTCCAGCACACCTTTACAAACTTTCCAGGAGATTCAGATCTCCCTCTAGATTTAGATCTCCCACTCGAAACCTTATTCTTGTTTCTGTTCTGGGACCTTCCTCGTACAGATAAGGCATCTCCATTCTGACCCTCCATATTTCTCCGTCTCATTTCCTCCGACAGCAAGGCTGAGACAATATCATCAAAATTCAAGGTAGTTGTATTGCTACCTATTGCAATAACCAGACTATCCCACGAGTCTGGTAGAGAACACAACAAACTGATGCACTTATCTTCATCTGAGATTTTAATATCAACAAATGAGAGCTGACTTACCACAGTATTGAAGGCGTTCAGATGCTCTGTCATCGAGTCTCCATCCTTCATCCTCAGGTTATACAACTTTTTCCGCAGGAACAACTTATTCACCAGAGACTTAGATTAGTACAAAGTCCCAAGTTTTTCCCACAAATTCTTCGCCGTAGCTTCCCCAGATACATTCAACAATACTGAATCTGACACACACAACCGTATTGTGCTCTTAGCCTTCCGATCCAGTTTCTTCCAGTCTTCATCTAACATTGCCGTTGGTTTAGTACCTGGATCTACCGCGATCCACTGATCTTTATCCACCAGCATATCCTCCATCTTGAGCTTCCACAACTCAAAACTCTGACCATTAAATTTCTCGATCTCTATCTTTCCGCCGCTCGCCATATTCTTTCACCGCAAGAATCGATCCCGCAGATCTCCCACTGCACAGGGTCTACCACAGGCCCGAGCAAAAAACCCTCAACAACAAAGGCGTCCCCTTGAAGTCGAAACAACTCTGATACCAAATGTAGGTTTTAACCCTGAACAGAAATTATCTACACACGAATCTTATAACAGAAAATAAACAATAGCGAGAGCATAAAACATAAAACAGATAAACACAGAGATTTTCCCCTGGATCCAAAATTGGGATGACCAGCTTGATTTTTCATTATATTCCTTTTAGTGTTACAACACATATATATACATGCCGAAGCATACATAAACCCCAATCCATTAACCCTGGATTAGAACATAACCGTAGTTCCCTTGACCGGATCTACAAAATACCAGGGGTCAAAAACCATTGTACCCTAAAACCATGTGCAAACTCATGCACAAAACATGGGTGGGTCCGCATATGAGTGGGACCACATACCAAAATTTTTTTTGCCGGGGCACTACCTCGGACCCCGACAGGGGGGGCTGCCGCCCCCCCTGTTGCGCCCAGTGCAACGTACAGCGCGTGGGGCTAGTCGTGGAAAGAATATAACACATACCCAACAGGAGGTGAATGTTCAATCCTCAAATTGGACCCTTCTTCATATGAATAGTTTGGATATTGTTGCTTCGTCTCTTGATGGAGCTTTAGATGAGAAATATATTGGAAATTATTGAAAATTGTTGGCAATATGATTCTTATGTCTTAATATGTTGTCCTTGATGGCAAATCTCTCATAGATAATGGAGTATATGTCTTCTGAGAGAAGCTCAGTAGTTTTTAGAAGGTCTAATAGAAGAAATGTGTAAAGCCCAGCTGAATTTGGTTAATATGCATAATTGAAGGTGTGGAAGAGGTAAATCCCCTCTGCAGACAGAGGCGATCCCTACTAGCCCAGATCAGGTCTAGCAACAATCAAACATGCTACAGTGCAGGTTCCTAATTGCAAATAAATCGACTTGCGATGAATGTTTACCTGGAATCCAACATTGTCGTTTGTAGAAGAGGTGGTGCTCCCGTTCCTTTGCCCTGGCAGATCACAATCCTCATGATCTCCATGATCGGACACCTGCACATGCAAGGAATAACACAATCGCAAGCATAA